>CM035122.1:152223565-152823565 GCA_020205555.1 Panax stipuleanatus
TAGTTTGTTACATATATTATATCTTACATATATATATATATTATATATAATAATATATATATAATTAACTTACAAAACTAGTAGATATTAGTTTGTTACATATTTATTAATAATTTATATATATATATATATATATATTATACTTATATATATATATATTAACTTACAAGACTATAGCTATTAGCTTGTTACATATATATTAATAACTTACATTCATTAATTAATAACTTACATATATATATATATATATATATATATATATATATATATATATATTAACTTACAAAATTATAGCTATTAGCTTGTTACATATATATTAATAACTTACATTCATTAATAATTTAAATTCATTAATTAATAACTTACATATATATATATATATATATATATATATATATATATATATATATATATATATATATATATTAACTTACAAAACTATAACTATCAGTTTGTTACATATATATTAATAACTTACATTCATTAATATATAGTAATTAAATAAAATCTTGGTAATTTAGCAAAAAAAAATCTTAGTTTTTAAATCTGCCGGAAACGGAAACGGATATTATCCGTATTCGGATATTATTCTAAATACCGCATACGGATAATATTTTCAAAATCTGCCGGATACCGGATACGAATACGAATGCGGATTAAATTTTTCGGATACGGATACACTGATATCCGGATCCGTATATATCCGTTTACACCCCTAGGTGCAGGTACATGTACTGAGGTGCATACATAACCCCTCTTTCAAGTGGTCAATTGACAAATTTAATGCACCAGTCAAATTAAACTAAAATGTCTTTCATGGAGACAGACACTTGTGAGCTTGGCACATACATAGGCATTGAGCACAACACTCGAGCAGATTGTGATGTTTTGTGGCTAAACTTCCATTGATCATCTTTTTACCTAATCTCTATAGTAGTTTCTTCTCATTTTTGTCCCAGTATTATTAAGAAAAAAATTTGTTGAAAAGAATAAAGAAAAAAGTAAATCTGATATTATAATTAAAAATCAATAAAAATGAATAAGATTCTCATCCTAAAAACGAAGTGTTGAAATATGTTTAATAAACGAGAGGACAAAGACGGAGTATTATTAATAATAATCCTACTATAATTACAAACAATATAACTGAACATGAGCCCCATATTGGGCAGCCCATTTATATTCAAACCAGCTGGGGCTGCTATATAAACTACACTTACAGAAATACGTGCGGTGTCTTTAATCCCGCTAGTTAATTCTCAGGTAAGTCTCTTATAGTAGTATATGTTATAATAATTATTCTAATTAAAATACTGTGTAGTGTCGTACTCTAAGCTAATAACCTAATAGTTTACCACAATAATTGTTTGGTCAAATAAGATTTAAAATGAATAAAGAAAAAGCAGCCGCCGCCGCGCCGCCGCATGTAATAATAATTATATACTACGATTTTTCTTTTGAAGAATATAATAATTATATACTACGATTGTAAAAGAATTCTAATTTCTTTTGAAGCACGTAAAATTTGGACCTCTGACCATAGGGCCAATTAAAATGTTGTATTCAGCTTGTTTGGATTGGTTTAAAACTGTCAAAATTTCAAAAAAAAATAATAATATTTGAAATCATTAGAATCCAGATATTTTTTAAAATCAAAAGAAAATAAAATATATAGTCTAGACTAGATAAAAACTATCAAAACCCCAATTTCAAAGAATTATATCTCCTCTTTCATTTGATTTTTCTTCGTAGACAAGTAAATAGTTGGGAAAATCAATCTTTTAGTTCAAGGCTTCGGTGCTTGGACTGTACACTACTGTAGCACATTAAAAGAAAATGATTTTATATAGTAGATTATATAAATAAGAAAATGATATTTTTACGTTTGATACTGTGATCCTAGCCTAACTCTCTCTGAGACCTACTCCATTTAAATTTACACTGAAAATAGTGTTCCATTATAAATAAATAAATAAATATTTTAAACTTAATTTTACTATTTTCAACTTTAAATATGTTAATACAATTGTATATCCAATCACTAAATGCATGCCTTGTAAAAAATTGGAGATTAATTTTCTGAATAGTTTTACGTGCACTAGCTGCAGTTGTTCACTAGCATAGAAATAATATGTAAATTCTTTTATTTAATTTAGTAATATAGTTTTTGAATTAAATTCTTTCATATTTTCTATCAGATAATTTACAGGTAATGCAAATTAAACATTCAAATATCATGCCCATTTAATGCTTGCTAGTAAGGTGCACAAATTAAAGTCATTTACCTACCTGTGACACAACCAGCGGATAGGAAGAGATGTCGCCGGAGTATTCAACTGCCGGTACGAGCCGCCGGAGCTCCAACGAAGGGCGGAAATCGTCAAAATCGTCTAGATTCGAATCCGCTTCCGCCTCCACAAACAAGACGCCTTGGCCATTACAGTCTATCTCAACCCGGCCTTCTTCGTCTCGCGCCAACCGGCCGGCCATCGGATAGAATGAGACGAGAACGTTGCTCAGAGCGTCCATGAGGACCCGAGATTCGAAGAATTTAGGAGATCCATTAGGCTTGTAAAAGTAGACGGTGAGGATGTGAATTCGTCTGACCACTAAATCTAAGTAAGAGTTCCATAGCTTCTTCGTAGGTGTTAATTTGTATGGACGAACTATTGTGTAATCTTTCACCCTAATCTTCATCTTCTCGCTTCCCATTGTTATCCTAAATTGTTAAGGCTAGGTTGGTATTTATAGGCACTCGTGAAGATAAAACCAGGCTAGTTTAGAACCGGGAAGAAATCATTAACAGATAGGAAAATCGCAATGTTTACGTTAATATTTGTAATAATTTTTTTAGAAATTGATATTTTCAGATAAAAAATTAATATTTTTCCATGACCTCATTTGAATAATGAGTGGTCCCATTCACTTTATGTGAGAGACAGTCAAGTGAAAATATGTAATAAATAAGATTTTTTATAATTTTATGTATTGATATAAAATAATACGAATATAATTATTGACTCTTTTAATATAATAAATTATTAATTAATTATAATTTAATATTTTTTCTAAGTTTTAATATAATAAATTATTAATTAATTATTATGTATCATTACCCTGAGGATATAAATTAAACACAACATTGTTGTCAATTTTTTTTAAGAAATAATTGTTTAGTGTATTAAATGAGGATTTACTTATGAGTAAAAGAAAAAACAAAAAATGAATGTTTCTATTTAATTGTTTTAATTTTAGAAAAATATACTATATTTAAATTTTTAAATCATATTTTCTATAACAAATAGTATTTCGTTAGACAAAGAGGTAGTGTAACTAGTTGTCTGGGTTAAATGATTTTCAAGTCACGGTACTTTATGTCAACTTACAGATGAATCACTAAATCGTTTTTTTTACAGTCAACTCATTAAACTACATTTTTCTAACACAACGTTGGTAAATCCGTTAAGTCAGTTGACTTTAGACGGAATTTGCAACATAAGCTGCAGACGTGTAAAAAATTTCTGATATAGTACGGATCAGTCCATGTGGCTTTCATTATGTGGAAATGGAGAAAAATTTACAAATATAATAATATAAATTAGAAAATTTAGTTAAAAAATAAGAAAATAAATGAAAAATATATTCAATTATTTTGAAATTAATATCAAATGAATTTTTATTTAATTCTTTACAAATATAATAATATAAATTAGAAAAGTTTATCAAAAATATGAAAATAAATAAAATATATATTCAATTATTTTGTAATTAATATCAAATGAATTTTTATTTAATTCTTTACAAATATAATTAAAAATATCAAATAATTTTTTTTATAATTAAGCCATTTATAAAACATAAAAACTAAAGATATGGTAATTAAAATTAAGGGGAATATGAAATACATTTAGGAGAAAATGAAAGAAAATTATAATAAAATCAAAAAATTTAACAAAAAATACATAGTAGAAATTTAAAAATAAAAAAAGTTATTTAGTTATTTTTTTAATTAATAACAAATGTTTTTTATATATAATTAATAACAAATCTAATTGAGGAAATTCTAAAAAATATAAAATTAAAAATATTTTAAAATTAAAAATCTTAACAAGTATAATTATTTAGAAAATTATAAAAATATACATATTTATAAATAAATTAATACACGCCTAATCATTTAATATTTTCAAAAAAACAAAAAAAAAACTATGAATAAGCTAATCGAACTGTAATAACAAAATGATGACTACGAACTACATGTTTCATATTCCTCTTCCTCTACAAAAATTCCCGAATCAAAACCCTAAACTTCAAACAAATAACTCACGTCATTTCCTTTTACAATCACACTCTGAAATCCCATTACATTTATCTGGAAAATAATCGGACAAAGAGATGTGTGGCGGAGCTATCATATCCGACCTAGATCTACCGAGCCGTTCTTCTCGCCGTCTCACTAACGATCTTTTCTGGAACACTGCTCTGAAGAAAAACCCGAACAATTACTACTCCAAGCCCTTGAGATCTGTGTTTGTCGACCTCGATGATGATTTCGAGGCTGATTTTCAAGGTTCCAAGGATTTCTCTGAATATGAAGCTGATGTGAAGCTTTTTGCTTTCTCTGCTTCCAAACAGTCTAGGATTACACGGGATAAACCATTATACTGTTTTGTTCCTAAGGTTTCATTTATTTATAAAATTATAAGGCTAAAATGTGGGCTCCAATGGTGGTCTTCAGAAATCTAGGCTCCAATGGTGGTCTTCGGCTGTCTGTGGATGGGGTTTTGTGTCTTCTGATCTGAATTTTTATGATTTATTGTTGCATTTATTGTTCAATTTGGATGTTTTGAGAAGCTCGATTGCTTATTTTTCTCCGTCCTCTCTATTAATCAGTTTTGGGTGTTTATTCTTTCATTTTGATTTGTTCAAATGGATGAACAGTACGGATTCATGAATATGTTGAAGGAGAAGAAGATGAGCAATAAACTCATATTACCGATAACTTCATCCTTGCAATCGAAAATTAGATTTAGGTAGCTATTAAATTGGATGTGTTGAGAAGTTTTTGAGAAGCTTTGTGAATCGAAAATTATTAGTTTTGAAATGAAAATGCCATGGTTTCATTAATTTTTTTCAGATTAATTAATTCCAATTGTTCAAGTTAGATTATAATTCAAGTGAATTATGTTTTATTTTGTTAATTATTATGTGTATTGGTAATTTATTATAGGCATGTGTGTGTTCTTGGTGTGTTAGTGTGTGTGTGTTTGAATTTATATGTGTGTTCTTGGTGTGTTAGTGTAAGACCCTGAATTTTATAAATAAAGATTTAATTTTCTTTATATATTATTTTGAAATAGCAAGGGGTTGATTTAATTAATATAGTAAGTTGTGGATAAAATGCGCAAATATTTCAAAATGAGCAAGTGGTTATAAAATATTCATTGTTGTCAGGGAATATTCGTTTGGTCGTAGAATATTCTTGTTGTCGGGGAATATTCGTACGACGGCGCAACCATCTGTGGGCCCCACAACAGAATAACTGTCGGATATAGAAAGCGACAGAAATAATATTTTTATAAATAACGGTATAACTGTTACCGTTAAACTGTTGAAATACTCGGTAATAAAAATACAGTAATACACGTTGTTGCACAGTAGCACACGGTATTGCACAATATTTTGAATTATTGATTCTTACGTAAGAAAACACTTACTCAATTATTGTTACAGTAATTACTGTTCAATATTTTATATTATTGATTCAATAATTGTTACGTTGATATTTTATATGATTGATTCAATAATTGTCACTGTATAGTATTTCACATTATCAAATCAATAATTCATATTATTTGAATAATATTATTAGATAGCATTATTGACAATGTCTAAGAAAGCTCTGTCTAGGAAGGGTTATTTAACTGCGCGCCAGTAAGGAGAAATCCTTATCGGAAGGCCCCCTCTTTCCTGAAAACGACCTGGTGGTCAATATTGTAGTTCTGTAATATTATTTATGAATAATTATTTATTGATTTATATGATAAGAAAATATTTATTTTGTGGATATAAAAGAAAGAATTAGTGCTGAGGTATTTTTATCAGTATTTTAATGTGGAAAATCATCCGTTTGTGGATTTCGGCTATTTTCGGTTGGGAATTTGAAAAAATTTCCTTCTACAAACTTGTAGAGAATTAAATTTTCAATAAAAAAGATATATAATTTATTTTTTTCTGATAAAAGGGCTATTTATTATGAATTATTGAAGTTTCGAAAATAAATATTTTTATTAAAAATATGGGTGGGCCCCACTTTTGTTTTGTGTGGAAAAATGTTGATTTTTGAAAATCCAATTTGGTAGGCAGCAGCCCTTATTTTGCACCTGCATAAAATTTAGTCAATCCTGGCATCCTACCATTTTGCTATAAATAGGGTACTTAGTTAGAAATAAAAATCACACCAGAATTAGAAAATTTTCTCTCTATAATATCGATCTTATGAGTATTTAGATACTTTGAATGTTGATAGCAGTGCAAGTTTTCGTTCACATAATATCCGATATTTCAGTCAAAACTACTCTCCTGTTAAGGTAAAGTATGTTATTTTCTTTCGTAAACGATGTTATTCTTTTCATTATCATTATACCAAAATATTGTTATGGATTTTATTATGAAATTTTTAATTTTTTTGTCGGGGTTACTATTCACGTATACGGCCATATTCACGTATACGACACTATTCACGTAACAATTAAATTTTTTTCTATTTGTCCAAGTTGCTTGTTAAGGTTCCTATCTTTGATTGGATCCAAGTTTTGATCTTTATTCTTGAATTTTGATCCACAAAGTATTATTATAAAATATTCTTGAACTTGAATAAACTAAATTACGAATCCCTAATCTTTGTCCTTTATCTCACTGGATTTGTTATTTATATTATTTTTCATCATCTTCAGTACTAAATGGTGATATAACTGAATATCTTTGGCCTGTAGAGCAAAGATGAATGATTACCTGATGAATATCTTTGGCCCATAGTGCAAAGATGAACAGGTGTTGAGATGAACAAGACCACTGGTGATACAAATGAATATCTTTAACCTGTAGTGCAAAGATTAATATTTGATTTGAGATGTATATTGGTTGATGTTACAGGGATAAAATATTGATGATGGACTTTTAAATCATAGAAGATAGTAGACTTCATTCTCTACTTAACTCTTCTAATGAATTGTTATTTTCGCTGCGAAAATTGATCTAAAACTTGTTGTCAATAATATTTTATCTGAATTATTGAAGATTAACGATAATTTATTTTTCATTATCTTAGTCATAATATTCTTTACTGGGCTAGTTGGGCTCACCCTTTTCATCTATTGTCCTCTTCAAAAAATGAGAATGTCATAGAAACTAGTCGAAAGACAGAGTGATGGTCCGAGTTAGAGCAGTAGTAGTCCTCACTATTTTTAATAAATAGTGTGATAATAATTATAATGAGGACTTAGTTTGAATGTTAATATTTTTTACATATTTGTGTTGACACTCACAGTTGCGTGGTCGTATTTTGCACGACCGTGTGATATAAAGTTTGTATTTGAATTCTGTACCATGTATTTGGTGACTCAGAATGGGTTGGGTTGACTGGACTTATTCTGGGGGCGTCACAGTTGATATCAGAGCTTAGGGATATGGTCTCTGGCGGAGATCTGGGAATAGAACTAGAAGGGGAAAGACGAGTAAATCCTTCACTAGTATATCTTACCTAAGCTTATGTGGTATTTAATTGGTTAGTCGGAGCATAGGGTTAATATGTGATATGTTAATTTGTTTAATTAACCCTTGTTTTATGACAGCATTTAAGAATAGCAACTGAGAATGTTAACAATGGAGTGAATGAGACCGTGGAGACACCTTTAATCACCAACCTAGGAGAACGTGCAACAAGAAGGCAATGTTCATCCTGAAAACAACACTGATCAGACGATAAACGATAAGATGTTTAGAAGCTTTTTGCAGTTCATGCAAAACCAGACGAGGGAGATTCGCGTGCAAAATACAGATGGAGATAATAACAACACGCGAATTGTCACTGCCAAGCAGTTCAAAGAATTGGGACCACCAGAGTTTTTAGAAAAGCCGGATCCGATCAAGGCGGAGTCGTGTGTTAAGCAAATTACCAAGATATTTGATGTCTTGGGATGCATGGAGGAACAGAAGGTTCTATTTGCCACTTTTATGTTCCGTGAAGAGGCAGATTACTGGTGAAAATCTGTGAAGCGTACCCAGACTGCCGCACTCAAGATGTCTTGGGAAGCGTTCCAGAAACTGTTCAAAGGCAAATACTTTCCTGAAAGTATTCGTCATATGAAGGAGGTAGAGTTTATCAGACTGGAACAAAATAACATGACGGTGTCCCAGTAAGAGACTATGTTCGCGGAGTTGTCCAGGTTTGCATCTCATTTGGTGGAGAATGAGAAACGTATGACACGGATATTTTAGTTGGTCTCATTCTTTGAATTCAGTACCTAACACTTAATTTTCGTGTTTAGCATGTTCTTTAAAGACACGTGCTAAGAGGAAGTAGACCACCGGATCCGCGGATTTTGGGTCTCCTCTGTCGTTCCGCGTGCAAATTCGGGAACCAAGTGAATCAACTTCTTTGATAATTTTTGAGTTGAGTTAAAATCGTAAAGTTTAACTATATATAAAATTAATTAATAAAAATTATATAAGAGTCTCACTTATTATATATATTCTTAATAAAATTATTATTAATATTTATTTACATAACTTCGCAACTAAAAAATAAACGTATAATGACACTGTGACAGAACACTTTGCCTTGGATTTATTGAGCATATAATGACATAAATTACTATTAATATTTAATTGAAAAGGAAACTTACAAATTAAACCAATAATAAATGCGGATCTGACGCACTTATAAATTTTAGAAAAACTAAGAATATTTTGATGATAACAATAAAATTAGTAAATACAATAGAATCATCTTCATAGAATTTATATATTATAAATGTTTTTAATTATCCTATTTATTTTAACCAAAAGTATTTTTTATACTAAATTGAATTAATATTTTTTTAACCTTGATAATTGAATATTAAATGTTAAAAAGATTAATTCACAAAACAACATTTTCTAAGACAATGAGAGTCTTTATTTCTTAAATAATTTTTCTTCACTGAAGGTTTTCAAAATAAATACTCCCTCCGTTTCTAAAAGATTGTCGTTTAAGGTTTTGACACATAGATTAAGAAAGTCATTTAATACTACTAAAATTTATTTGAAATTCCATCACTACTCCTTTATGGAAAATTGAAAACTGTTAATACAAGAGAGAATTTATTGGGACAATGAGAGAAGATAGGGATAATATAGGAAAGTAAACAATTTATTCTTCTACAAAGTTGTAAATAACAAATATTTTGAAATAAATTTTTTCTTCTAAAACGATGATCTTTTAGAAATGGAGAGAGTATATGATATATATAAGTTATTTTGAACAAAAGTCCTTGGCCTTTATTCCCTCATTTGTCCTAAAAATAAAATGTGAAGCTTGGAAGATATAATTGATATAAGTTGGGCCTACTTGCTTAATTAAGGAAGTTGAATTTGTAAGGCTTGTGTAGCCTTGTTTCTGCGCTTGCATGAAATGGAAGTATAAGTGTGGGGCCCGTGAGAATTAATTGGAGAAAAGTCAAAGGAAAATGAAGGCTCAAAGCCTTGTAGGGTGAATTTAGTAGATTAATGATGCTCACTTCACAAAAGTTAGGGTTAAAATTCTTCATGCTGTCCGCTGGCTCCGTTTTCTACTCCACTCGTGTGATGTTTTGTTTAATTTCATCTGAACCATTCGTTTTTAAAACAAAGCAATCCAAGCCGATAATTTAAAAATTAATTTTCGAATTAAGATCAAAAATTTCTATAAATAGGATGAACACTGAATTCAAAGGACGAGACTCACTGAAATATACTCTCTCCGTTCCTACAAGATTGTCGTTTTAGAAGAAAAAATTTGTTCCAAAATATTTGTCGTTTACAACTTTCTAGAAGAATAAATTATTTACTTTCCTATATTACCCCTATCTTCTCTCATTATCTCAATAAATTCCCTCCCTTGTATTAATAGTTTTCAATTTCTAATAAAGGGGTAGTAATGAAATTTTAAACAAATTTTATTAGTATTAAATGACTTTCTTAATCTATGTGCCAAAACCTTAAACGACAATCTTTTAAAAACAGAGGGAGACAATCGTTTAAAATTTTAACACATGAATTAAGAAAGTTATTTAATACTAGACTTATTGTAATATTTTAAAACTTGTCCTTGACTGCTAGAAATATAATATTGATTTTATATAATTTGAAAATAAAAAATATAATCCTAATTTTAAAACATAATAAAATAAAGTATATAGGTAAGTAATGTATAATTTCGAGAGGGTGAGAAAAAGTCATCATGAACTATTTATCGCCTTCCATTAGGGCGTAGGCGGGGAAATATCACACTCCATTTATGAAGTTAATTGACAGTGGCAGCTGTCTACTTCAATCAATTGATGAGCTCTGCATATAAGAAGCAATTAAGATAGTGAAGGTTAGATTGAGAAAGAGTTTAAATTCTATACGTGAAGAACTAGGATTAAATCTAACAAGCATATGACATATATTAGTACTCCACTTGATTTTGACGTTAATTATAATTAAACTTGATTCAAATATTTAAGCTAATAGATCCCTCCTGTGCATACACACACACACACACACACACACATATATATATATATATATATATATATATATATATATATATATATATATATATATATATATATGTCTATATGTCTGTATAATTAATAATTATTTCTCTTACATTACGTACTTAATTTTCAACGTAAAATATATAGCATCCTATTTTTTACCACTCCCATTAAAAGTTTTTCATTAGAGCATTTATAACATTTTTTTATCTCTATCCCATTCTGGAGTGCTGTTGGGTCATTCTGTAAAAAAGGATTCAATTTTTTCACTATGTACCCAACGAGTTTCATATATTGATTCTTTAAATAATGAAATTTAAAAATTAAAAATTAAAATTTGAAAGTTCCAACAGTCAAAATATCAAATTAATAATAATCTTATAAATTATAAAAGAGAGTATAATTTATCAATTGTATTTCACTGTAAAATAATTTTTATTTTATTTTAAATTTTAAGTAATTTATGGAGTGAGTATTGAATAGATTGTAGCTGCAAATGTACATAAGATCAGTATTAACTTTTAAAAAGTTAATATTGATTTTTTTAAATTTAAATTTAATATGATTCATTTAAAATTTGAAAATACTAGATTTTATAATTAATAGTACTTTTATAATATTTATAATTATATTGACATAAATGAAATAAATTTATATCAATTTAAAATTTGAATACGTTTGAAATTAATTTTTAAAAATTAAGTCAATATTAATTTTATAATTTAAAAATGAAGTAGTAAAAAAATGTCAAAATGTATATGATTGATGAGTTGTTTACTTAAATGAGGATGTGAAATGTCATTTTGTATATATAGATATCGGTATTTTGACTCCTTCATACTGGGGAGTAAAATTCTATATAGAAATTAAAATAGAGAGTCAAATAAGAATAATGAAATTGTTGGATAATAAATTATTGACGTATTCTTCAAAATTGAAGATACAATATTGATTAGGGAAACTATTATGAATGCTGTGAGTACTTGCATCAACTCTCGATTAATTACTCTTAAATAATTCTAAAAGGTATTTGAATCTTCTCTCGACCGACTTCAATCTATGAAGAATATATTATTCTTAATTAATTATTTAATGCATGCGTGCATAATTTTGTCAAGAAACACATCATGAAATAATTTAAAACAGTCCCATATTATATTTTTATTTTGTTCAAAATTATTTAAAAGATTGGATAAAAATTTACCGTTTGAACTATCATACTTTTGTACTGATAACAAAAATATCATATTCTCATTAGTTTAAGTATAGATAGATAGGATAAGATGCATCGGTCTTTTTAAACAAAGTTACAAGTTAGTTTTGTCAACAAATTTTTAGTCCCGAATAGTATGAATTATAATATTTAGTTGGACATGGTATTAAATTGTCGCCCCCTTTCAAGTCATGTTATTATCACAATTAATTAAAAATAAACAAGTAATTTGAGATTGATAATCTAATAAGTATAGTTCTTACAAACAAACTAGACAAGGTTAAGTTTTTATATGTCGGATTACCTTAGACGTAAACAGAGTAGTACGTGGCCTCCTTGTCAAGAAAGACTCGTTTAATTTTGGCGTTAGAACAAAAGTACAGAGCTTATATTACCTTGAGGGAGCTAGCATCTATTTAGTTTATTCGATCCTCAAATGAATATTAATGTCACATTTCGTAATGACACTCATATAGTATTAAACAAGTCACTTTTCGACAATTCAGAGTTTTTAATTCATTTCTGGCTCAAGACAACTAAGGCTGGTCTTTTATATATTAATTTGATCTCAAATTATTAAGGAGGTACTCAATAAATTCACAGAAGAGACGGAATTACAGAAACAAATTAAGTAGCTAGCTAGTACTTTGCCAATAATACTACATTAATTAAGCTATATGCATGATACATGGCATACTACATATATGTACGTAGTACGTAGTACTTAATTTAAAGAAATAATAAGCTGTTCAATTTCTACTCTCTCTCTCTCTCTATATATATATATATATATATATAAGAAAATAAGAAAGCTAGCTAGGCAGTAATCAGTGTATACTCAATAGAAAACCAAAAGCAGCAGCACTCCATGAAGCAAAATTAGTTTAGTACATAGTATTATTATTGGAATAAAGGAGTCATGTCTGGCTGCAAAGGAAATTGCCCTACTAGATTTGGGGCGCTTGTGAAGCACATCTGAGCCACCGTAACTTCCTTTTGCACGAAGATTAATTTCCTGCACTCCCTCGTATCTCTCCTCATCTTCTCCTCTTTCTGATCCCATAATTCTATCATCCAAATTATCTGCATGCATGCACCACCCAAATATTTAATTAATTATTGTTTGATTACTCCAGTTTTCATGGAAACAAAAACCGTACAACTGTGCATGCAAGATCAAGTGAATATATATATATATATATATGAAGATGAAAAACGTACTATTCTTCCTGACTTCTTTGTCGCGTGTCCGTGTCATAATTAGATCGTAGCCCGGGGTGAGGATGTGTTCCGATGCCTGGCTTGTAATAAAAGCTTTTAGCAATATGAATAAGAAGAAGAAGAAGAGCCATGCATATGCCTTCATCTTCATCATGCGTCTATATCAATCCTAGCTCTGTATGTGTGGAGAATTAATTAAATTTATGTGTAGTGGACGAGTATATATATATTTATATATAGAGTTTCTTGAATGAGTGATTTATATATATATATCTTGCGGCTAGCTTGCACGCACGTTGAGACAAAGAATTTTAAAAAGTAAATTAACAAGAATAAAGCTAAAACACGAAAAAAGAAAATCTTGATCAAAGAAGAATCCAATGCTTCGGAAAAGATTAGGGTTTACTAGAGTATACATTATCTCAAAATACACACACACACATATATATATATATACGGGGTTCAATCCATGGCAACCGGTTGCCATGGTTACTATTTAGCAACCAATCTCTCCACCGTTGATCAAGTTAATGAATGGCTGAGATTTAAAAAAAAAAAAAAAATTTGGGAAGAGCCGCTACTCTTAGTAGCGGCTGGCTAAAACACAAAAAAAAAAAAAAAAAGCTGGCCACTACTCATAGTAGCGGCTACTCCTCCTCCCTCCTTTTTTGTCCCATTTTGTTTGTCCAATAATATTACTAAATAATATATTATTATTAATAATATTAACTAACTAATATTATTATTAATAATAATATTAAATAGCTAATATTTTTTTGTCCCACTTTTAAAATAAATATTATTACAAAATTATTATTTAGTTAATATTATTATTAATATTAAATAATATTAATATTATTTTATTACTTGATTAAAATTTACAAAATTAATAAATATTTATTTTATTAATTGATTAAAATTTTACAAAATTAATAAATAATTAGTTTATTAATTGATTAAAATTTTACAAAATTAATAAAATAAATATTATTACAAAATTACAAAATTAATAAAATAATATTACAAAATTAGTAAACAACTTGTCTCATTATTACAAAATTACAAAATTTTATTTTTGTGAAATTTATTTTTGTAAAATTACAAAATTATTATATTAAATTTTTATTAATTTTGTAATAATATTTATTTTATTAATTTTGTAAAATTTTAATCAATTAATAAAATAAATATTAATTAATTTTGTATAATACGACAAGGGGTGAGGAAGAAACTCTAATTAAATCACTGGACTACATCGATCATTATCCAATTCATGAATCTTTATTTTACTTTCTTTTTTTATTATTATTTTTATTATTATTGTCTATTTAAACCTAACCACTAAAGTTTGGTATGAGTTATAAAAATTTTGGTAAGTTTTACTCTGCTTATCTCAACTACCCATTTCACCCTTCCCTTAATTAATGAGTTATCCAATTCATGAATCTTTATCCAATTAATAAAATAAATATTTATCTCATTATATTAAAATTTATTACAAAATTTTAATATAATATTATTACAAAATTATTAAAAATTTATTTTTTTAAAATTTATTTTTGTAAAATTGTAAAATTATTATATTAAAATTTTATTAATTTTGTAATAATATTTATTTTTTTAATTTTGTAAAATTTTAATCAATTAATAAAATAAATATTTATTAATTTTGTAAAATTTTAATATAATAATTTTGTAATTTTACAAAAATAAATTTTTGTAATTTTGTAATAATGAGACAAGTTGTTTACTAATTTTGTAATATTATTTTATTAATTTTGTAATTTTGTAATAATATTTATTTTATTAATTTTGTAAAATTTTAATCAATTAATAAACTAATTATTTATTAATTTTGTAAAATTTTAATCAATTAATAAAATAAATATCTATTAATTTTGTAAATTTTAATCAAGTAATAAAATAATATTAATATTATTTAATATTAATAATAATATTAACTAAATAATAATTTTGTAATAATATTTATTTTAAAAGTGGGACAAAAAAATATTAGTTATTTAATATTATTTTTAATAATAATATTAGTTAGTTAATATTATTAATAATAATATATTATTTAGTAATATTATTGGACAAACAAAATGGGACAAAAAAGGAGGGAGGAGTAGCCGCTACTATGAGTAGCGGCCAGCTTCTTTTTTTTTTGTCTTTTAGCCAGCCGCTACTAAGAGTAGCGGCTCTTCCCAATTTTTTTTTTTTTTAAATCTCAGTCATTAATTAACTTGATCAAACGGTGAAGAGATTGATTACTGAATAGTAACCATGACAACCGATTACCATAGATTGGTTCCCTATATATATTCATCCATGGTTTTATCATCATATATAAATCTAAGAGTACACAGATTTATATATGATGATAAAACCATGGATGAGTGGATAACTAAACAAGGATTCTTTTGTATACTGCATAGCGGAGGGAATATGACGTACGATGGGAATTGGAACCCATAAACGCACGCCTTCCAATGAGAACTTGTTGGAGAGAGAATACATGCATGGAGTATATATAAATATTAAGACTTGTTGTTGAGTTTGAGGGTTATTAATTTTTCGGTGGAATATTACTGGGTATAAACTATAACCGCATAATTGGACATGTTTATTATTTTGCAGTAAAAGTTAATTACTAATTTGCAGTTCATCATATGTAATTTTGACAGAGTTTCTAACTTTTGGCCGGAATTGGCACCGATAATTTCAGCCGGTGATAGTGTTTTCGTTGGAGTTGTTGGCGTTTTTAGTTGAGTTTTGATATGTCATCGGTGATCGTAGGTGCCCAGATTCGTAGGTGTTTCCGGTCCTGATTTATGAATCAAAACTATCTACTTTGCTATCTAAAACCAAAAATTACTTTAATCAATAAATTCGTAGGTACCCAGATTCGTAGGTATTCTTCATCGGCATATTTAAACGATGAAGATTTAATGAAAATTTGGGGAAGATGAAGATTTTGATAAAAGGAAAGATTTGGGAAAGATGAAAATTTTGATTTTAATGTTTAGTTATGGCAAAACTAATGACAAACATGATGAACATAATTTGGGGAAGATGAGCAGACTGTAAAAAAAGTGAGAGAAAGTGAATTGGAGAGAGAAAATTTGGGAAAGATGAGTTTGAGTTGGGTTAAATGAGTCAACTCAGATAAAAGAAATCAAATAAAGAAGATAGTTAGATCTGTTTTGCAAAAAGTTGTTTTTATTTTTTTGTTTTTATTTTTCATGTCATTTTCTTCTTTTTTTCATTTTTTTTACGTCCACGTCAGCGCCACGTAGAATAAATCTTAACGTCTGTCAACTTTTTTTAATGGAATGACCCAATTTGAAAATAATAATTAGTTCAGTGAGTTAATTTAAAAAATTAAAAGTTTCATCAGGTATTCAATAATACGTGGCAACTTCGGTGACCAAAAGCATAGTTTTGTTTTGCCAAATATTAAGACATGATTGGTACCTCTTTTCTCTCCATCGAATTTGCTAGCCAAATTTGACAATATTTTAGAGAGAATCGAAACCAACTTTTTTGAGGATGAAGATTTATTTATTATCTACAGCTCTCGTATTCTTATCTAAAGCTATTATAAATTCCTAAACCCAATTTTTATTTTTTAAGTACTGTTGTATATTTGAGAATGAGATTATAATTTTTTTTATACATATAATTATTAAAATATTTACATATTTATAAGTATCTACCTATAGTATATTTTGTCAATTATTTCCCTCATCTAAATATGAGAGTTCTACTTTTATATTATATTTTTTTTTACAAGACATTTTTGTCTATACTTTTTTGTGGGTATGAACCTTAATATATAACATTATTATATGCAGTGCAACAACACATGTGTAGCCATATACATTCTTTTTTCTTTTTTGAGGTTACAAAATTTCCTGAAATTATATGTGAATTCCTTCTAACGTTTTTTTAACCATCTAATGATAAATTTTCAACTTTTAAACTATTATTTTAAAGTATTTAATTTTACAAAGTTATAAAGTTCTTTTTACGATTTCTTTGAATTTAATAAGAAATTAATGGAAGACAAACTTTTCAAAGCATAATATACACTTTACTTGGAAGGTTGTTTTTTATATGACCATCAAAATACTTAAATTAAAAATGATAAGAGTAACGTTACTGGGAATAAAAACTATGGTCAGACTTGAAAAGGAAAAGATTAAAGTGTGTAATTATCTTTCTAATTGTAAATTAAATTAATGTGATAGAAATTAGTTTATATAAACATGCAAAACATAAAATTAAATATATATATATATATATATATATATATATATATATATATATATATATATGTAATACTTAAGTTTACGAAAAAGAAGAAGAGAATTAGCAGCATTATTGTCTAGTGTTGTTCCAATTGTTAATTTATCCCTCGTACATAACACACATAATTACATGACCACAAACGTAACATAAGGTAAAAGAGAAACATGAGCTAATAGATGAGAAAAAGAGAATAAAAATGCACTTACTAAATTTCTATTAGCATACGCTTATAACATTGCATACCTTCATTTGTCTGTCCTCCCTGCATGTGTAACTTAAAGGTTGGCCTGGGACAAAAAATATAAAAGTAAAATCATTCATAATTCATAATTCAATTTCACACATATATATATATATATATACACACACAAAAACATTCATAATTCAATTTCATATGAGGAGGGTATGGTTCAATAATATACGCTACTTACGAAAGCTTATCCTACTTTATATAAGTTATTAGCTCAAGAGTGTAGGATTATACACGAAAAGGTTCTATTTATATAATTCTCCATTGGAATAGAAGTTCAAAGCATTCAGCTATATGCTGGCTGCGGATTATACATATTTATATAACATGCACTACTAACTAAACACGCTAGCTGTCAAGCAGCATTAACCACAAAGCATCTGAATCAATCAAGAAAGTAAAGACCAAAATAAAACTCAAACCTTTAAAAATTTTGACAAAGTACAACACAAAAATCACCTTTTAAAAATTTGACGCAACATCATAATCAGTCATTTATGAACGAACTCAGTTCTAACCCAAAAAGCTACTTGCTAATGTCACAGCAGCATAAAAGGTAAATTAAATAACTAATCAAATACAAAAACTGCATCCCCCCCCCCCCCCAATAAAGGGCCTTTTTTATCTCAAGCTGTGCATATGGCACATGATTATCCACACTCAATATTACCAAAATTCATGGCATCTGAATCTTTCGATGAACACAAACTCCACTATAACCTCAAGAGAATACGCAGCTCACTTAAAATCACCTCTTCTTCGCAGCACCAACTCATCTCCAATATAATATAGTTGCCCACATTCAAAGTGTGTATACGGATAGAAACTCGCAAGGAAAAGTGAAAATGAGCACCTCCCATCATGAGCTTACATAATCATGGAAGGACGGGGAAGACTCGCTAGAAAAGAGTCTTGCAAGCCTCAATGTCAGCTGCATTTGAATCCAACACAGCTTTCCCAGAAGGGCTTGAAGTGACAATCCTCAGTGCAGCAGAAAATACAGCTTTCTGGAACATGTCATCCTCCATCTTCTTCAGGACCTCCTCTACCGCCTTGAAATTCAATTCCCCAGCCAAAACTATCTTACCAATAACCTCGCCAAAATTGTTTGGTGCTTTTGGTAAATCAATACCAACATCATCCAAGTTTGAGCCATAGAGAAGGCATCCAATTTGAATGTCACTTGATGTGAGAACCTTCTTGGCATACAAGTAATCCAGGAGTTTTGCAACTGGTTCTACACATGGTGGGCTTTTCTCCAGGGAAAGGGCAATGGCTTGCTTGACAAATTCAGGATGGTAATCAGGGGACTTCAATTCCTCCACACACTGCAACGCTTCATCCAGCAAACGCACACTGAAATATTCCTCCAGAAGAGAGATTGTTTTTCTCCCAAGTTCTTCCGGACTCAGCCTTACAGCAGGAGCCATTTGTTTGGCAACAACTACAGGAAGCACAGATGCAGTTGGAACCGGCCTAGAAGGGGAACGGACTTGAGATGCAGGTTCAGCACTAAACCCAAAGTTAGGGGGGCGGAGAGGAGGAGCACCACTGCCCTGCAGTAGGGCACTAGACCTACCACTTATAAGTCCACTACTACCCTGAGGTAGAAGTCTTTGGTTCAGCGTTGGTGACTTTCCAATCAATGGTGGCTGAACATATCCAGACAGTTGATTGGGATCACTCCTTGGCATTGACCGCGACCTAGTAACCTCCCAATTATCATTATCAATTCCAGGCATCCCAGGCATCTTTCTGGTTCCTGGCATTCCAGGCATCATGCCCCCAGTGCCGGGCCGGTTAATGGGAAATCCCCCGGGCTGATACTGCCTTGAGCTGCAGAAGTCATAGCACGACTATTTCTAATACTTGCAGTAGCACCTGGACGCAATTTCATATTCTTCTCTGCTTCATTATGAATCTCTGTGATGGTTTTGGCTTTCACCTATAAAGAAAGAGTATGACAGCAATAAGTAAAATCAATAAACACAATCAGATAACAATGGTTGGGGCAACGAATTATTAGTCACCTCTTCTCGCCTGGGAACCCAGCTGTTTGAACGCAGATCAATAACATCACGAACCAAAAATCTCATCCGCGGGGCTAGTTGTGCATTAGTTGACAGTTCCTTCAGTCGGGTGAAGTAAACATCATTAATACGTCGTGATTTTTGGCTCTCATCAAGTTGTTTCCCAATTGTGTTGAAGAACTGACATATGGCCTCAACATTTTCCTCATCAGGACAAGTCCTATTATCAGGCCCTAAAAGCTCCTGTTATACAAACACAGCCAACAAATGAAAAAGTTTAAATGAGACCACCTCCAAAATAATTGAGTTATTTTGAGGAGAGAGATAGATCCAACAAAGACCTGAACAATGTGGTGAACAATCTTTTCAGGTACCATCTTCTGCTTTAAAAGCTCTCCAATTAGACGGATGTTTCCAAGAGTACGAAGCTTGATCATTCTTTCTTTATCTCTACGTTCCAACTCTTGCTCAGGAGCAATCATCTGCCTAATTTCTGCCCTAAGTTTGTCAGCACCTTCAAAAGCCTCCTGGCAGTTATTCAAGAGAACTCGTTTGAATGTGATCTCTCTCCCATCAGGTTCATCAGATGGGAATGGAGGGAGCTTCTCATTGAGATCAGAGCACAACTCTGCATACATGGGGCAAAATGTTGGTTCCAACACTGCCTTGTCAAATATTAATGATATAACTCCCTGCACAGCATGTAGAAACAACATTAGCATCTACATCGAAAGACGATATGACCTTACTTGACAGGAAGTAAGATGAATGAGATGTTCACAAGGCATAACATCTAAACAGAGAGGAGAGCAACCTTTAAAATGTCAGCAGTTGTGATCCCAGAATCGATTAGTTGACCTTTCAATATATCAAACTTCTCGGGTGTCAGCTTATTCAAAATGCTGCAAGGCAACCACATTAGTCAACATCTATCATTGCATATGTTGTGGTCAACACTTGACACTGACAAAGCAATGAACAGCAAGTCCAAAAGTGATTTTCAAGAATACCATAAAAAATTCATAAATGAAGAGCACCAAAAGTCTCAAATTTCATTATATCTGAATATCATTTCAAAATCTGGGATTTAGAGAAACGACAAGAAATTTTGTGAGGGCCAACATTTTTTTTGGTTAAGTTGAAGGCCAACATTATTGCAATTCAGAACTACATAAATTCCCCAACAGAAAATCAACAGAATTATCACAGATCAAATGAAAGGTAATGACGATAAGTAATAGTCATAGGGATGTGTCCACAATAATCTGAGCCTCTTTACTGGGATAGGCAAGACAGATAGCTTGAAACTCAGGCAAAGCAAATATAGAAGAGGTCAAAGAAGCAAACAATAAGGGAAAAGCAAGCAATGCAAGCAGGGACATCAACCACATGCAATATGTAGAGCAGTTGGTCTAAAAGATTCAAAACAGTAGGGAAAATCAAGTAAAACAAGCAGGGCACAAAATACATGCATAAGTAGAGCAGTAGTTTGAAAGATTCAAAACAGATTACCCTTTCACTGTTTTCAAGACTCGTTCCTTCTCAGAAAGGTTCCCCCTTTGAACCGACCATGGCACCTCAGCCTTTATGAGAGCAGGAGCAGGACCTCCCTGTTAGAGAAAAAAAAGTAAGGAAAAGAAGGGAGTTCATAGCAGCTCAGTACAGTAACCAACCAGGAGAAAGACCTTTGCACAGCAAAGACAGGGAAACATAACAAATAAGCTACATCACTTTAAGCAAAAATTGGGATAACTCTACCGTAAATACACATCTTGCTCACTCGCTCTCTCACCCCACCCCAAAAAAAAAACCTTTACAGCTACTTGTGTTGGCTTGAAAATCCTATTTCCTCATCCAGCTTGATCAATATCCATTAAAATACAAAATTTCAATGTCTTCATCATCTTTACTCGCATTAATTTTGGACTTCTCCAAACCATAGCCCTAGAGTTACGTAGATGGAAACCATGTTGCCAGTTCTCATTAGTCTTTGCTGCCCAAACACCATGTAGATAAATGCATACATAAATGTACTATCTCTTCCTGCCATGTAAAACTCCTCTGCAGCCCAGCACCCATGCACACCCCATATATACATATATTGATCATCTGATTCTTCGAGAAAAAGCACAAAACAAATCGATACAAACATATCGATTTTAAAGCATGTACATACATTATATCTGAAAGGATGGGAAAAGAGAAACAAAATCAATGGAACAACAAAATGCGAACTTTACCCTAATTAACTTAGCACAAGTATCATCAAAATACCATGGTTATCGACCAGACGACCACAAAACTTCGACGTCATCATACAGAAGAAAAAAAATTAACTAAAAAGAGAAGCTTGAAAAAAAATGTCAATTAAGCTGAACCCAAGTATAGATGTCCAATCTAAATACAATGCACTTTGCCTACAAACTAATTAAAAAAAAAACCAACTCCATAAGTAATTCTATCAATTAAAGAGGTGAGGGGACGAGGGATGGTGAGCGGTTGATATAAGGAGGGAAGATGGAAAAACCTGATACAGGTCAAACTAATGGATCAATGGTTCCATTCACGATACAACATAACCACTCCACATTTAATTTGATGGCTTGATGTGAACACATATGTCAACACCTAACGAATTTAAGAAAAAGTTAATATATCTCACAACCAAGGTTATTTCAGTTAGTTTGGATACAAAAAGAACATTGCTGACCAGATTATCTTTGTCCTACGATTTGTTTAAAGACAACACTTTCCTTCAATAATAAGTTGACCCTACCAGCCCAAAACCTAGCAAAAACCATAATTTAGTACATAGAAGACATGTTTATGATGTACAGAGCCCTACGTCATAGCCCTTTTTCGACCAAGGTGAATCAGTACCCTATACTCTTAGGGTGTGAACTGAGTACTGACCAAGCTATTTTACAATTAAAATTTTAAAACTGTAACTTTCATTCTGTTCCAAGAAATCCCATAACCTGTTTCCGTTAATTCCACACCATATTTGGCTCAAAATTCAAACTAACTCCTGCTTGAACTTCTCATCACCAACCATAAGAATCTAGCCTGGTATATCAATATGCACCTTAATTCTCTTAATTCAAATGGTTTCCTCTATATCCATAGTTTGGCATATTCATTAGTTAAGAGATACATTGGCCAAATTTAGTATTAGTATCCAAATACATACATCAAATACCAAAACATCCATTTATTCAAGAACCAGGAGCAATCTTCTAAAAATATATACTTTCAAACATGGTGTTCACAAAAGTTATGCCGGAGATTGCTGTATTTTAAATAACTAGTACCATATTGAATCTTATAAAGATTGCCCTACATATTCAGATTTTTTGTTGCTGAAGTCATCATATACGGCTGAGAGTAAAGAGTTCTTAACTGAAAGTTTGATTTTATTATGGTTAATGATCTCAAGTTCCTATAGATATATGCCTGGCAAAATTAAAAATGTATCCACTATAAACAGATGTTGTTTATCGTTGAGGATCTCTTTAGACAATCACTAGAGTTTGATTGGTTATGCCAGTTGAACTTCTTCCTTTGTTTCTTCTACAGTAGTTTTACAAGTATGGAAAGCCACGCCTCTCCCAGTGGCATAATAAAATTTATTTATTTTCACTGGATATATCAGGGTATACATCTATTTTTCCTAGGTCAACTATCGGTAATGGTTCTTCGATACCAGCTCTCTATTCCATCTGAACCTCCATATTTTTACAATATATACTAAATTAAAAGAAAGGCCTTGGTCTCATGTTCAGACAATGGAATAGCCATAGATGCAACTCTTTGATATTATCTACACTAGGAATATATGTATTACTTCTTATCTTTTATGTAAGGTATGCATGCACTATACACTTGAATCCTAGAAAAACTTAACAGTAAACAAAACTTAAGATCACGCATGAGTTCATAACTAGAAATGAAACTCAAAAACTAGTGACCACTGGTGAGTATTGACGATGTGAGACCTACAAGAAAAAAACAACAATACCACTGACGATTTCTTAGTTAATAAGGAAAATTTGTCATTGAAAAAAATGTTAGAAAACATGTTTAACAGTTTTCTATAATTGACAAGTAATGAAATATGGAAAATATATAACTGTTTCATGACTATCGTGTATGAAGTATATAAATTAGTTGGACCGTCTGAATTTGGATTATTTACCCCTTGGTTGAAAGAGAATTGTCCTCTACCAAACTGTGAGCTCTGCTGGTCTTGGCGATTATATTGATTCCCTTCCTGCTGCCTTGAGTCAAATCGCCCACCAAACTCTCTATTCTCCCGAACAGATTCCCAGGATCTTTCCTCAACAGCAGCGGGAAATTGTGCAGATCGACCACGCCAATCACGGCTATCCAGCTCAGAATGACGATTCTGAGTCTGATTCGGTTGAATTTGCAGCTATACAAATATAAACTCAAAAAACTTAAAGAGAGAGAGAGACAGAATGTAGTTCCATAAAGCGTAAAATATCTCAAAATGATGTTCATTAACTAAATAATAATGTCTAGGATGACTGTAACTTACGCTGCTTTCTCCACGACCCCAGTTTTGATCGTCACTAAAAAACTCGACTTCAACTTCTTGTTTGACTTTTAGAATATCATCGGGGGTGTTAACAACCTACTTGAAAATAAACATCATTCATAAAACAGTCAAGATGTAAATGTCAATTCACATATAAAATAATTACCAGCGGCTGGTGAAGTTGATGAAATCTACAGGCATTAAATAACCCTTCTGGAATTAAAGTAGACCCAACATGACTATTCAAGCTGACAACTTTTACTTCTAAAAAATAAAAGAAGTTTATATGCAGCATTCAGACACTAAACAAGATGTAAATGTCAATGCACATATATATCACAGCGACTGGTGAAGTTGATCAAATCTGCAAGCATTAACATAACCCGTCTGGCATTAAAGTAGACCCAACATGATTAATCAATCCGACAACTTTTATTTCTAAAATATAAAATAAGTTAACTTTCTGCGTACCATGAAGAGGACAGTGGAATAAATTATAAATACTTCCACGGCAAGAGAAGAATCACGTGTTTGTAACACATAAATTAAAATCAAGAGAACTAAAGCACATAATGAAACAAATGGAAGGGGAAAATAAAAAAGGAACAAGGAAAGGTGGGAGATACATTCTTATCCTACATTGGAAGAATAGAGGGAATCTAATGCAACATGATGATTGCATTAGAACAAGCTAAAGGAAATAATAAAACAAGAAAGATAGTCGAACTCCAAATTAGAAATATACTTCTGCAAGAATCCATGGGCATATGGCAAATACAAGATCCAAGAGCAAATTTAGCATGACCTTTAACAAATCAACGTCACCAAATAGAAACAGAAACAGAAACGAGACACAAATCAAAGAGCATTACCTCCCTAAGCTGTAAGAGCTGGTCTCGAGCAAACCGAATACGCTCACGGCCCTCGAATCGAGAGTCTCCGGTCTATAACAACAAAAAACATGAGTAATTACTACGAAACCATCCTAACAAGAAATTTAATTCATAAATATTCTACCAATAAAAATATTTAAGACGATCATCTTTATATGATAAGATTAGTTCAGGTAACCACAACTTCTAACGCACCACTAAATCCAAGAGAACATGTAACAATCATTAAAGAACAGCTACCAACAGTGCACATGTTCAAAGGAAGTACAAAGATCTGGCGATACAAGTAACCAATATGTATTAGCAATTTAGCACTCAAAGCAATACTTGGACACAGGAGAATTTATCTTAAAATGTCGAGCAGAAAATTTTGCACCAGATGTCGCACAGTCTGGTGTTGAAGTTGCATCCTAGCATAATCGCACCTATTTTGTACGGAAAAATAATAACTAGGGCTGCATACAAGTATGTTCCTTTATGGGCAGCCAAAACAACTACCTGCATTCCCACCTTAAGCCTATATATAACTTTGTGTCCATTTTAACAGCAGAAACCACTTAAATCTTAATCGCCTAAGAATTTGGAGAGTAACAACCCTTTATTCTACTCCAAAAACCATTTAACTGAATCTACATAAAATACAATTAAAATGAACATAACCATACTAAAAAGTCAGTTTTCATCTGTCAGGAAAATGAATTATTAGAGTTTCCTTGTAAGTATGTTTGTTTATCGGCAGTCAATCACGACTTGCATACCCACCTTAAGACTAAAAATCTCTTTACGTCCATATTTACAGCAGAAACCACTTATGTACCCTGCTAAGAATTAGGACATTTAACATAAGTATCAACAACCCTATATCCAGGGGCGGACGGAGGGAGGGGGGTCCCGAGGGGTCCACGGACCCCCCTGTCGTCGGGAAAATTTTTATGTACTAGGTATATAGAAGGATCCAGTTTGAAATCCAGTAATGGCGGGGGGTCCGGGATGCGTTGGGAAGAAGAAGAAAAAAAAATAAAAAAGTGTTTTTAATGGATGATCAAATTGAGCTTAAAGAACAATTAAAGATGTGGATTTCTGAAATGAGAGAAAATGCAAAATTTTCTACACTAGAAGATGTCGGAGAACTTGCAACTAATATGGTTGATGTGGGATATCACACTACTTTTCATTTGGTATATCTTCTTATCAAGTTAGCTTTAATTTTGTCTGTTGCGACTGCTAGTGTGGAACGAGTATTTTCTGCGATGAATATTGTTAAGACAGATTTGCGCAACAAGATGAGAGATAACTTTCTCATCGACTGTTTGGTGTGCTATGTCGAGAGAGATGTTTTTAGACGCATTGATAATGAAGTGATTATCCAACATTTTCAGAACATGAGAACTCGCAGGTTGGATTTACCGCCTTTATCGTTCGAACTCCAAAGAGAGACTCCGCCGTTCTAGTACCGTTATCGGTTCAACAGTCAACAAATCTTAGTTGTATTTGTCATTATTTCTATTAAATTTAAACATAATATATTTTGAATTTTCTTCGGTATGTTTATATATATTTTGTGTTTCAATTTGTAATTGAATTTTTTTTGTTTCAATTGAATTTGAGGAACTAATTGAAATGTTGAATTGCTTGTGATTTAGGATTATGATTTTGTTGAATGTTGAATTACTTGTGATTTAGGAATATGGAAAAAAATCAACGAACTAAGAGGCCGTTGAAAAAAATTTGCATGCATAATCCGGACCCCCCCCCCGGCTGAAAATCTCTGGCTCCGCCACTGCCTATATCAAATCCCAGCTTCATTTAAACGGAATACACAATATAAAAGGCTTGAACATAAACATACTAAAGAAACTGTTTTATGCAAGCATGCTCAAACAAAAGCTAAACAGAACATACGCCCTACCCCAGTAAAGAAAAAAAGTAGTTTAGAATGATAAAAATCATTCTTTTATACACGAATTGAATCAATATCAATACCAATATTTTAAAAACAGAAACTTAAACAAATTATATGAACCTCAATATCTATTGAAAGAACAAATCAAGTAACAAGTTCAGCAGAAAAAGGGTAAAACTTGAATTCAACTCCCCTAGCTTATCCAAATAAATACATAAAACACAGTCCAATGGCATCAAATTAACATTCAAATCAATAAAACTGACCAACCAAAAATTATATATACAGAAGTAGCATTAAATAAAAAATAAGAACATGCAAGTAAAATTGAGTAAAAGACAAAATAAAATTTAAAATATTCGGTAAAAACCGGTGTAAGAAATCCCTAGATCCGGGGGAAGTGAGAGAAATATTCGACCTTGATAGAGAAGGAGGCACCATGAGGACGAAGACCTGGAAGATCAGAAGCACCGAAAGCGGATGAAGAATCGAATCGAGAGCCAATGATTCTACCACCTCGGTTTCCACCACCTGGTCTCAAACTCAACACCGCCTGATCAGTCTGCTGCATACCTCTCAATTCTTTCTCACTGCAAATCTCCGCCGTCCGATCAAGCAACACAACACAGAATCAGCGATTTAGATACGCCGAATCTGAAGACCTAAAGTTGAATTTTAGAGAGATAAGATTAAGAATGAATGGGGCAGGAGGGAGTGTTTAGAGCTTTCTCTCTCCTCTGAAGAAGAGGAAAGAAAGAGGGAAGAGGGATATAGTGAGAGAGAGGTTTGTGAGGCGGAAAGAGAGAGAAACCCCTTTTAATTTATAGGTGTCACACTGTGGACTATTTTCTACCCTTTAATGTTTTCTTACTGTTGTTCTAGGTCTACCATTAAATTACGTCATTGTCCTTTTTGTCTCAGTTGGATACCTGGTATCCTCACCAACATAATTAAATATATAATTTTTTTAATACATAAATAAAAAATAATAATGTCATTTAGTATAGTTTATTAGTGTAAAATAAATAAATTACTTGTCGCTTAATGAATCTTGTGAGATCATATTTATTCTTTTTTGTCTATTGAATCTTGTGAGATCATATTTATTCTTTTTTGTCTATTTTAATATTTTTTTAATATATGTAAAAATTATATTTTGTTCATTATTTTAAAGACGGATAAGTCTTTTTTTTTAGTTTACAACTTTGCCCATACCCTTTGTTACTCCTTTTACTATTTGGCTTTAACCTATAAAAACTCTTCTACTTTTTTTTTGTTGATGTTCTTTCCAATATAATTGGACTTTAGTAATTATACATATGATGTTTTTGTAGTAAAAATGTTCAATAAAACATGTATTATGTTTTCTCTAATTATATTTTTATATTTAAATTAAAGATATATTTTAACTGTCAATTTGTACATTAAAAAATTTAAAATTATTTAAAGTTATTTAGTTTTAATACAAACAAATATAACAATGGTAAACTAACTATAAAATACTATTAATTGAAGTATCATCTTTGTTGTTTCAAAACTTGAACGAAATCATATTAATTTTTGACTTTCAAAATTTTGCAAATTAATTTTAAAAAATCAGAATGTATCTTTATTTTTGAAAGTAGCATAGTTTTATTAAGTTTTTGATCCTTTTTTTCTTTTTTATTAGAAAACAATAAAAGATGCGATGTAAATCATGTTATATACAGTTGACAAAAGATTGAAGTTAGTGATTGTTACGTACTCTATAAATCACACAGAAATCAAAATAAAAAATATTATAATAAACTGATTGTTGTTAAAGTAATTTGTGGTTGCATACTTGCAATATTCCCTTTTATTTCTATATACGTAATCATAATTGTTGTAATAAATATGTTGTTTCGATGATGTTATTAATTTGGCCGAATTGTCGATGAACTAAATGTTGAGAGTTTTAAATCCAACAGAATTGTCGACGGAATATTTTGTCGGAATTAAATTATTTTCGACGGAATAAGACCATTTCCGACGAAATATTCTGTCGGAATTGAATCTATTTCTTGTAGTGGTCTAAATGGTAAGAAGTTGTACATTGTTTTGTTATTTGATTTAATAAATATGTTTAGATATGGTTATTAAGCTGTATTTTAAAATTTTATGCCGACAAATAATTATGTTAATAACATTAACATATACACGCATGGAAACATATTTAATATGTAAACTTGAACAAGTTGTGTGAAAAATGTAAGAGACTTATTGACGAAAAGAATATTACCAACTTATATGATTAAGTTAACCTTAATTACTTTCATTTTGCTATGTGATTATTACTCGCTTTTATAATAGTTGTCTTTTTATGCCTCCATTACTTAAAACGTCTTCATTACATCACATTTTAATATAACGGGAATTAATTAATAGGCTAATTTTTCTTAAATTCACTAATAACTTTATGTTATTACATATTTTATACGTACGTGTTATTTTAGATTAAATGAATAAGATTGGATGATAAATAAATATAAATTAAAGTACTTTGTTTTAAGAGTTATAAATCAAACTCAAAGATTAAAATTTTGTAATTCTATATTTTGATTCAAGGTATTTTTGTTTATAATTGTAACATTCACTATACCATATTGAATATGAGACAAAAATATAAATTGGCTAGTCTTTTAGAATTTAAATAATCACTACTTTATCTCGCACATATGATTATAAATATTACTTTAATTTTTTAAACATTGATAAGCATGACATTAATTCAACAAATTAAAACCATGCAATGGTGTAAAATTATTTCTTATTGACTTTTAAATACAACAATCTTAATTTATTTTTACCAAAAAATTAGATGGGGACAAGATGGTAACTTTATAAAACAAATTATTCTTTTCCCTTATACTTTCCTAAAAGGTCTTATTTTCCAATACTTCAATCTCTCCCAACGAAAGTTGTGCCGTTTTGTACTTCTTATAACTTATTTGCCTGTTTTGGCCGGTTACCCGTGGTGGTCCCTACGTGTAGCTGTCAGGTAACTCCAAAGTAGTCGAGTACACGTGTCAGTTAGTTATGTTCTGGTTCTCAATTTCTAACACTAGTATTTTTTAAAATAATGTTACTATCACATAAAATAAAAAATGATAACATAAAATTTACATACAGACATATGTATGGTGTGGATTCCACATGTTAGACAGGGTCCAAAAATATATATATATATATATATATATATATGAGTTTTATGTGATATTTTTTATATGATAATAGTATTGTTGGACTTTTTATTACTTGACAGTTAATCACCACGCCACCTGTTTGCTTTCTGTGCCGGGTTTGGATTGTTTAAATAAAAGATTGGATTCACCAACCGATATATTTTATTTTTGAAAATACTTATGTTTACAAATATTTTTTTATAGTTATACATGTTCAAACTTCAAATAAATTTCATTTTAAAATTACATATATTATCATCAAGATCCGTTCGTTCGTCTAATCACCAAACAAGAAGTTAAATTATGCACAGAAACAAGCGAGCACGCTGAGGAGCTTGACGGTCGAGGCCGTTGAGATAGCTCCAATGTCTATTTATAACTTTTCCGATGGCCTTCTAAGTTCGTCCTAAGCAGAAATAAGATTCTTTATCACGTCAATTACCATGCATGACTAAGGGGGTGTTTGATAAAAATTAAATGAATCTAAATCTGAATAAAAAAATATATTTCATAATCAACATGTCTGAAATATCTGAATGACGTAATTTTATTATTTTACCCCATTGAAAAAAATTCAAAGTTGTTGTAAATTTATTTAATATTACTTAATATAATAGTAATAATTTATTTTTTTTACTTTATTCAGCTGCTCATTCAGAAGAAAAAAAATGACTTAGCCATTCAGCTCAATCATCTGACCGATTCAGTCATTCAGACGATTTTTTCCAAAACAAACACACTTAATGGTTGACCGATTCAGTCATTCAGATGTATTCGGTCCTAAATAAACAGCACCTAAAACTCAATTTCGTTAAAGATGAGAAGCCGTAAGAAGGTAAATAGAATTAGAACTGTAGATTCCTTAAAAGTCAAATCATCTTAAAAATTTACAGTCACGTGAGAAGATTTAGCCACGTAGAATAATTCACACCCAATCAATTGGGTACACAAAATTATGACCCAACATTATACATATATAGAATGATTCTTTTGGTGAAAATATTTCTAAAATATTATTTATAAGTAGTAATTTTAGTGTGATATGATTCAATTTACCATTAAAATGTTTATCTCAATGTGACTTTAAAATTAAAATTGCATCTCAAATTTAAAAATACTTAAAAATATATACACATCCCTAATTTTGTAAGAGAAAAAAATATTAAGGGGAAAGATTATAGAAATACTAAAATGTATTTCTGAACATTTATTTATGTTGAATACCATTAAATTATATATAATTTTTTTAACAAAAATGAATATGTTTTTTAGTCCATGTCACGAGATATTATCAATGAATTTATTAGTATGAAAATGTTGAACGACTTGTTTTGATCACATATAGTATTTTGATGACAAGCAAGCTCTTGAAATTTGCTACTCACTTCACTTGACAAATTACTTGGGAAATGTTCGGGAATCATGTATAACTTGATTAAGCCAATTTATAAATATATATATACATTTTTTATTGTTTTTAGTGTTTGTATTTGATTATTTTTAACTTATAAATGCATATTTAAACAATTTTTTGAAGTATTATTTTTTTGTTTCTCAAATATAACTTATAAGTAATTTTGATTAAATGCAAAAATCATCTTTTTTAGTAATCACCGTAACTTATCTTAATTAAAGTTAATTTTACTAAACACTTACACAACTTGTTTGTATTTAATTTATATTGAGTCCTATTATATCTAGCGAAAATTTTCAGTTGAATTATGATTTTGACATGTGCATATATGAAATAAGTAAAAATTAAGAAGAGTCACATTTTAATTTATTTTATTTTATTTTATCTTTTCACACATACTTCGATCTAATTCAACTTTATCAAATATTTATTGAAATTTATTTTATATTTTATAAGTCAAGGTGCAATAAATAATTTTATTTATAAATCACAACATAAAATAGTTTATAAATTATTTAAATTTAACTTCATAAGTCGGTTTAAAATAAGCAGGCCACAACAAGCAAGGCTGATACGTTTTCGCGCATAGACGCACGCAATAGGGTAGGGGGGGACTTGGGAGAGAGGAAAGAGAATGGGATAAGGTGCAGAGTCTCTGGGCTAAACATTATTTGGTACAGCGGAAAACCATGGCTGGGCTTAGCAGCACCACTTTCCCCTTCAAGCCACTCCCCTCCAGACTCAATTCACTCTCTCTCTCTTCTTTTCACTGTAATAAACTTTTCGGCCTCCGCTTTAATTTCCCCACTTCCTCATCCTATCTAGAATTTGCTATATCCGTCTCCCACAATTCCATCGCCGCCCGCTACGGTGGCAGTGGCGGGGGCTTTTCCCGTCCAGGATCTGGCGACTTCAGTCGGTCTCGGCAGGGAAACTCTGATGACGATCAAGCTCTGGATATTTCCAGTATCAGGTAATTTTACAAAACTATTGAGGTAAACTTCCAAGTTTTACTTTATTTACTTGAATTTCAAGTCTTTGATGTTGTGGTTGTTTAAAATAGGTCAGAAAATGTCCGGCTGATAGATGACAAACAAAATATGGTAAGTGTTTGATGCATTTAGATATATGAAAGAGTGGGTGAATTACTCCACTTGGATTCACTTTGTTATGTGCAGATTGGAATAGTGTCCAAGAGTGAGGCTCTTCAAAGGGCTGACGATGCTGAACTTGACCTGGTACCACTTACATTGGATGTTTTCTATTGCTTCAATGAATTACCACATGCTTTAATTTATATTAGTATTACTTGGACCAAAGTGGAATGGGCTCCTTGTCTCTGTTGACAATTTTTTTAAAAAATGTAATATTTGTCTATTAAAGTCGCAAATATATTGAGTGGTCTTGTGAGTAGCAACGATGTTCTGCCAGACTATGTTGTTGATGTGAAGCTTAAGCACAGTTATGAGCGAGATTATGCTGCTTTAATTAGTTTTTTTTTTTTTTTTGGGGGGGGGGGGGGGGGGGGGGGGGGGGAGCGGGTTTGGGGATTTTTTTTTGGGTTTTTTTTAGGGGGGAGGGGTGTTGGGAGGAGGAGGAGATGAGAACATTAACTTGTATGAAGAAGACCTTAATAAAATTCCAACGTGGGTGAATTCCTTGTTCATTTATGGATTGTTAGAGAGAGGAAGGATCAGATAGAATTGGTAACCTAACAATAGTAAGTAGAATTTCTTATTTAAATGGATGTTCCCTTTGGCGATTCACTTCATAAAATTACTTTGCTAGATCTGATGATGACATTTAGTAGGTAGTTTTGGTTAAGTATTGTGATAACCCAAATTTGTGAGAAATATTATAATAAAAATTAAATAAAGAATTTTTTTATTAGATAATATGTTGTGTGATATTGTATTGCATAAGGGAGTCAGTGCTATTCAATATGTGATTTTGTGTATAATAAATGTATTAGTATTATATATTTATTATATGTAAATAAATTGTGGAGGAGCAATTTATTAAAGGGAAAGATGTAGTTAAATTTAATGATACAAAATTATTGTATGCATTAAATATGACAAATAAATGGGCATAGAGCAATTTATGGAAAGAGGGAATAAAATATATATTTATTAATCAATTAAATTGTTGGAAAACAATTTATAGAATGAAGGATGTAATTAAATTTAGTTGTACAAAATAAAATGTACAAATTAGATGATGGAATTAAAATATTTAATGAACCAAATATTTGATGTAATGGTTCGTTACATAAAAAGTGTTAACTTAATTATGGATTAATTCCATAATGAGTGGGATGATTTGTACATGATTATAAATATATAATATCCAAATTTTAGTAATAATGGAATTACATGTAATGGTAATATGTAAAAATAAATTATAATTGTAATGAGAATATGCCATATTATATGTAATGGGTATCCATGATAGGAATTAGATCAGAGTATTAAAGTATGACTGTATGAGTGATAAGACGTTAAAAACAACAACAACAAACAAATCACGTGCACTGAGTGTAAAAGGATAGTGCACATGCTGAGTCATATGATAAATCTTGGTGTATTATTTTGAGCAAACCATCTAGCAAGTTGGTCAATGACTTTGTGAGTGGACTTATGCTGATTAATATTGTCAAGTAGGAGGTGGCATTGCTAGGGAGCCTTATCAAGCTACTAAGCTAAAGTAAAGCTGGAGCTTTCAAAAGTTGAAGTAGCAGGGTAGCCCCTAAATAGGATAAGTTTACTACTAAGTGAAAAGAAAAACTATAATCAGTTTCCTTAGCAACAAAAACTTGTCCCAATCCTGTTCCCTTTACCTTGCAATTGCCAAATTTAATCATTTCCAAACCTTACCCAAATTCCTTAGTTTCAGTTGCACCTATCAAATGTATCAAGATGATAAAATTATAATTTTGAACTGGGAAGGACTTGAAGACATCAAGAAGGAGTAAGAGCTGTCCATTTCCAGTCAAAGCATTAAGGAATTCAAGAAGTTATACGGTAAGCTCTAACTTTTGATTTTGATTGCAAAGATTGAAGGTTTAATGAAAAAAATTGAAAGTATAGTTGTTGTAATAATTGAAATTTAGTAAGAAGAAGATTGTTGTTGTGTGGAGAATAAGGGAGGAAATCATGGCTTGAAGCATATATAAACTGTTATGAACTCTGTTTCAAAAATTATTGCGTACGTTGTGTTTGATAAAAGTTCTCTTAGGGACTGTTAAGCCTAAATATTGGAATTTGGGGAGGTTTGAAGTCAAGAACATTCTTATGCATATTATATAAAGTATATTGAGTGGTTATTGTAAGTCTAACAAAGTTAGAAATCTGTTTTGGGAAGAAATTAATTGTGCGTGCCCGGTTGGAAACTACCTTGACAGAGCAGTTTCGTGGCTCTGTTAAACTTATCTAGGATGTCCAAATTAGATGAAATGTATTTTTTAAAAATACTATTACATACCTCCTATAACATATCGGAAGTTGGTTTCAATCAGATGCAAGGTTTGTGAGTTATAAAATCACGAAATTGATTGGTTGGTATGTGGGCTGCAGTGCTTTGGTGGGCTTGGCTTGTCTGGGCAGGTTGGCTGGAATGGCCTGTTTAGTGTGATTGAATTATTTTTGCAATTTTGAGTATATAATTTGGATGAGATGAGATAAAGTTATAAATAAATATAATATAGTTGATAAATTGCAAGATAAAGATTGGAGAAATGAGGGTTAAGGAGAAGAGGCTGCTGCCCAATGGCTGCAGTATGCCACAACGAACAGCAGCTATAGCAATTTTAATGGGCCAGTTTTGGCTTCGTAATTTAATTTGATAATTTACCCATAAAATTTAGTTTCTAAATTCCTAAGGAAACAAATACATGAGTTATAAAGTATTTACAATTCATTGTGATTGAAGTGGTGCTTTAAAAAGGACAAAGCTATTAAAGATGGGCGTCTAAGCCAAGGGACTGAAAATGCTTCAAGGGGCTGCTAGTAATGCTTAGCCAAGGGGGCTATTTTGGCATTATATTGAAACCCAATAGTATTTAACGCACTAGTTCACGGAAGTGAAACTATAAATTATTTTGGAAGTTGTAATTTACCTATACAAGTGATAATTATACTTAAAGCATGAAAGAGCTATGAATATACCTTATATACTTGAGCTAAGAATAAGAAGTATAGAATACTTATGTTATGCTATAAATGAATTATAAACTGAAATTGTGATGTATTCACATACTAAAATCACATTGAAGTCTATCAAAGCAAAAAATGATTATCGTGAACAGAAGGATAAAAGGTTTGAAATGAATATAAGAGTTTTTCAAAAGCTAAAACCTAAGCTAATAACGCATAACTATTTGAAGCATACTAGACGCTGTAAAAGCAATATGTAAACATAAGTTTACATATACATGGGTAATATATCCGTGTGATGGGATATGTTGACACTAATAAAAGCTATTTCACAGCTATATCTCAAAACTGAGCCATTTTCGAAATATAAAGCAAAGTTTATGTAAACAAAGTTAAAAATTCAATATTTGACATAAGTAAGCTATGTATAGGTATAAGATATACAAATAGCCTATGTTTACCTACAAGCTAAGTAAATGAGTCAAGGTTTGCATTACAAGTGAGGCGTATATGCAAAAACATATATATATATATATACCTCAAATATGCATGGAATGGAGATAAGTACTATTATATAAACATGTTAAGCATGGAATGCTACTATACATGCAAAATGGAGTTTAAGTTACTCATAAAAGCGAAATTAAGCTAGAAATGCGTAAAGAAAGGCACAAATGTACTATATGGCTATAAATTTACATATAGATGCATAATAATCCTATAAATGCATTGTAAAGGATATATAGACTATAAATGCAATGTATTGGCGTTTAAAACAAAAAGTTATATTGAAACTTTTTGCAAGTTTATGGTTATATTAGGCCAAAACCCCGAAATTTCTAAAGAAATGAGAAAGTTTTTCAGAAACAGACATAAAGAGGTGTTATTACGGTTTATTTATGTGAATGTTTATAGCTATACAGGTTATGGGTTATGAATAGTGGCTAATATGTGTATTCGTGTGAACATAACTGTGTAGGATTCGTGAAGAGCAGTTAAATTAAAGTTTATATTTATAGTCATCGAACATGGCAAGTCTTCCAGTTTCTTCGTGATTCTATGAATTGGTTATTGTATGAGATCTTTAAGAATATGTTGAATTACATGTTATATGTTGTAAACTGTAAAAGTCAATATATGACTAAGTTGATTGAGTTATGGAACTCAATATATATGTGATATATGATATGAGCATATACTGTTTAAGATGATGATACATGAATGGTATAAAGGATTATGAGATATATGTTGAGCATGAAACTACGTGTTATATGAAGCATGAAAACTATTAGATTTGCTGGGCTGTCGAGCTCAGTCTTATATTTTTGCAGGTATGATATGCAATGCGATATCTTGCAATCCGGATGATAAAGAATAGAAGCATGTGCGCTGGAAAGTTATTTCCTTTAAGTAGGAACTATATTACATTGTGATGATAATTTTTGTGTGTAAAGAAGAATTGTGTAACCATTAAGTTACTCGACTGTAAGGATGTTTGTGTTAAGATTAAGATGCAGTCTTGTAATTATCTTAAACAGTAATGTCTTGTAGAAATGATATTGTATAAGAAAGGATATGAGTTAAGAAATGAGTTATATTATACTCATATCACTCTGATAAACTAAATCATAAAAATAAATATGATTTTGAAATAAAAGAGAATCGTAAAGGTTGCGATTCAGGGAATGAAAGAAAGACATAAAAGTTTTAAATTATCCGCAATTTTATCAATTATAATATTGATAACCAAAACAAGATAGTCGTTAACGCACAAGATCGGGAAGGGAAATAGTCCCGATTTTGGGGTGGTTACAAGTATCCTTGATAGCCTCTTTGATATAGCACGTGCGAAGTATTTGACCATACTGTTTGTGAGAGGGATAAAAAACAAGGTAGAGCACAAGTTGATTAAGTGGAAGAAGCAATAAAAGAATGTGGGCAAGATTGACGAGAAGAATTAGAGATAAGAAGAAAGGAAAAAAGTAAAATGAGAGTCGAAATCATCTCAAGGAAAGGCGTGGAAAGAAGAATGAAGCCTAGTCTGTATCACAGAAGCGTGAAGATATAGACTCAAAACTTTATATGCTTCTGATTTTAGTAGGAAATCTAAATAAGCTAACTTGAATCAAGTCAACAAATTCATAAGCTATTTTTTCATATAGTAATTTGAGAATGCATCAAGTATGTGAAATTGGGTATGGGGTCTTGGTCTCTTTTTCTGTTTGATTTAGCTAGTTCCATTAGGTTTGGTACGCGAGAGGCATGACTCATCAATGTTCTTGTTGTGCTGGCTTAATTTAATTTGCAGTTATGTTTGGTATATATATATATATATATCGGTTCGGATCTTAAGCTCACCCAACTCGCCCCCTTTAGCGACGGACCGGGCGTCCGTCGCTATATATACAACTGTCGTCTTAGTTTTTAGCGACGGATAACATATAGACGACGGTTGTATATATAGGGACAGACGAACCGTCGCCCGGTCCGTCGCTAAAGGGAGTGAGTTGGGTGAGCTTTTAGTTGGGTGAGCCTAAGATCCTTATCGTGTGTATATATATATATATATATATATATATATATCTTTTTTCTCTTTTTGTGTGTGTGTCTAAGTGTGTTCAAAATAAAATTGTATAATTTCCAACTCAATGTATCAACTGAAAGTAAAGAGCAAAAAGAAATATAGCTTGCCTACTCGAGAGAAATAGAAGTATAAGTGGGAAGAACCGAACACCTAATGCCTAGAACAACATCAATCTACAAACAATTGCTATTGAGACCTATTCTATGTCAAAAGGATATGGACCAATTTCTTGTCATTCATGGGTCTATGCGGATTGAAGTTCCTACTAAGATCTCGATTCTTTAGATCTCTTAGTTTTTTACGTGTTGAATGTGATTTTTGATGAATGGTAGGTCAGAAAGGCAACGCTGGTTTGTACAAAGTCTACTGCTTTGAACAACTGAACCCAATGTTAATTTTTTAAAAGCTGTAACTTGTGTTTCAGTAGCTAGTTTATTTTTAAAAAGGCTTCACATACTTCTAAATAGGGCAGATTTCCTTTAGAGAATAAAGTTGGACATTTGATTGGAAATTATTTTTCTGCTTCCATTTTGTAGGTAATATTGTCTCCAGATGCTGATCCTCCAGTTGTCAGGTTGATGGATTACAAGTAAGATTGCATTATCCTTCTTAGTTTTTTTTCATAAGTGATGGATGCTTTCTTAAGCTGGTACAGTGGTAATGGTTACCGTAATTCTAACTCTGATACATGGGGATAGACTTTGCCATATCAGCTACTTCATGTGGATTATCTTCCAGTTTGAGAGTTCACAAGGACACCAACATGAAAAAAATAAAAATCACAGGAACATTGATTAACATTTTTTTCTTTCAGAAAAGCTATTAACTGAAAAACTGAATACCTGCATGGTGTGTGAGGAACTGACAGTATAAGTCACAAGTACAGGGTAGTTAACCTCAGGAGTAGTGTATTGCTTTTATCCTCATTTTCAGTCACAAGGGACGGTTTCAGTCGCTCTAAACGCCGAAGGCGTGCGTGATCTTATGTTGACTGTTTGCCTGTCTGCTTATGATAGTCATCATGACTTCTTTATTCCAATGCTACAACTCTTTTAGAACTCATAATAGTTGAGACAAATTAAGTTAAGTCCATCGAGAAACAAAAGTGTGAATTTATCACATGGGACTGGACAATGGTGTAAATAATGACATTCAAGCTTGTGCTCATTGCTCAATTACTCTTCTTTCTTATTTACTTGTCTTTGAATTGTTTGAGCCATCACGTACTAATTAGCAGTCTCAACTTTCTCAGTAAATTCAAATACTAATTAGCAGTCTCAACTTTCTCAGTAAATTCAAATATGAGCAGCAAAAGAAGAAAAGAGATCAGCAGAAGAAAAGTGCTGGTAAACAACTCTCCTGCTTCATGTTCCCTTTTAGTGCTTAAAGTCTTTAGTTGTGAGAAATATTCTGACCAAGTGTGCACTTGAAATGTAGCCCATCGCATGGATTTGAAGGAGCTGAAAATGGGGTAAGGAACTAAGCATATCACAATCTCACTTACGATCTTCTCTTCTAACTGGAATTTTGTCTTTTAATGTTAATATTACTGATAGCTGTTAAATAGAACTTTAGATTGTAGCTTTGATACTGGGTGTTGTTTTTAACTTGTTTTTCTACTTGAAAGCAAAGTTTTCTCCTGTGTAAAAGTTATGTTCTTTAGGAAAATAATAATATAATAGTGAAAAAGGGAAATACAGCCCTGCTGAAGCAGGGAGTATACGCCGTTTCCTTAAACGCTGTCGTTTTGTCAAACTTAAGCCATATCTCTCATGAAAGCAGTTGACTCTTATAGCCCACTCCTCTCCCTCTCTCTACAAATTGATACTCATCTCTCACAAATCTTATCAGCAGAAGCTCTCTCCATCACTCCGATGACAATAAATTATTGACACCTTGTCCCTCCGATGAAAATTCAAAGGTAAGATTCCCAATTTCAATTCCAACTAAGCCCAAGTCAGTCATGGTGCTGGTTGACCGTGGTGCGTTTGAATTCGTTTGCCTTCCTCTTTCTTTGCTTTATTTGGTCAGCGGTTCTAATGCAGATCTAAGTTGGGTTTACGAATTTTGTTTTTGGGTTTGAAATTTGTTGTTACTTTTACCATCACTTTCCTTTTTTTGCTTTTATCAAAGCTACTCTCTCTCTCTCTCTCTCTCTCTCACACACACACACACACACATTATATGCTACTTCTTTGGTTTGGAATTTTACAGAAAACAAAATATTATATTGCTACTAGTTTTAATTATGTTATTTCATTGTTCTATTGCTCCCGTTGACAGTTACAACATTGACGTGCATGACTATTCTGTGCGTTTGAAAGCTGCTCAGAAGTTTTTGAAAGATGGCGACAAGGTTGCTTCAAATGTTATTATTGCAGTATATATAACTTCATTATCCCCTTATTTCTTACCCCTCAATATTTTTATATTGATATCTTTTGGTTAATCCCTGCAGGTCAAAGTTATAGTGAATTTAAAGGGCCGTGAAAGTGACTTCAGGAATAATGCTATCGAGCTTATTCGTCGTTTTCAGAATGACATCGGGGAGGTACTCGCAATATTTGTAGTGAACTGTTATTTCCACAAGTAAAATTGATATTATCACAATGTCTCTCACATGATGTTGATGTGGAATCCACTTAATATTGAGAAAGATATTGTGGAAATATCATTTTACTTATGAAATATTTGTATTTATAATTTTGAAGGAAAATATACACATTCCAGTTTTTTTCAAAAAGGGTAAAAGTAGACTCATATTCCAATTTTTGTCATGCTTGTTTCGTAATTTGATACTCCCTCGGTTCCTCTGTTCCTCAAAAGAGTCCCGTTTGTTTTATTTCCCTGATCAATTTCTAAATCCTAAAATTTCAAAATTGATTTGAGTTTATTTGATTTTTATTGTTTTGCAATTGTTAATATTCTAAACTACTTCAAAAGTATTACCTAGTACAAAATTCTTATTTTGAAAATTTTTAAAAAAATCACATCACAATTTGCATTTTAAGATTTCAAAAATTAACTAGGATCAAAGTTAAATAGGACTCTTTTTGTGGAACTGAGGGAGTAAGCCTAACTTGTTTCATCTAAATGGCAGATACTACAATGCATATAGTTATCCTACTATTGCATAAAAAACAGATATTATGCAAATATACATAAACCAGTTAAGACCATTTGTGTATGTCTGTACAAAAAGTATCTTCGACAATTATAGTATGGAATACGAGTCTAAAAGAGTAAATTCTTAGTTACACATCTTGATGGATAACAATTTTCAGAGCCACTGCTTTGGATACCTTTGACTTCTCATTTTTCTTGTAACCCTAAGGTAGAGCAGCCTCTGCTTGTTTTTCTTTGTCCCAATTTGAGTGAGCTGGTTTGACCATCACATAAGGAGAAGTACGTATGAATACTTTTTACTATTTCTTACTTCCATTGGATACAGAGATTACTAGTATATACTTGTAATACTTGTTGCCTTATGGATCATACTTGCAATATAATATCGACTTTGGTAAGCACATAATTGTGCAGTATAGAGATTCTTTCTTCCCCCTATTGGCTTTGGGTATTTCATTTATTTTGCTGGTTTTAGTTTCGGATCAAAATGCTCTTCATTTAGATAAATTTATTGCAACATCCTCTAACCCTTTAGATTCTTTCTTCTTATGTACTTACGAGCTTCTATTTCCTTTCCTGTTTTCACAATTTGTTCAACATATCCATTGGTGTTACATTGCAGCTTGCAGTTGAGGAGAGCAAAAGCTTTAGAGAGAGGAGCATGACTTTAGTATTGGTTCCAAATAAGGCTGTTGTACAGAAAGCTCCAGAATCACCAAAGAAAAAGGAGAAGACGGCGGCGTCTGAAGTCTCAGCTGGTGTTTAATTGCACCCAACATTTTATGATGGCTTGTTTTCTAAATCAGGACAATCTTCAAACTTATTCAACTACTAGAACAGATATCTCAGTCTTGTATAGAATGTTGTGTATTACGGTTTTTTTCCCCCTTTATCTTAATACAATAGCAGCCATTTTGGTTCCCATGGAAGCAATAATTAGTTAAATACCCAAATCCTTTTCATAGAAAAGATTTTTGTCTCAAGTTTATTAGTTGATCCAAATTATTAGACATATTAGATACTAAAATGGTGTTAATTAGTAATAATATATGGAAAACTTTGGGGTGGTTACCACAACTACTCGACTATGGTAATTGTATAATCTTGAGTAAAAATTTGTAAACTTGTTAAAATTGTATATATATATATACGGTTCGGATTTTAAGCTTACTCTTTATTCAACATATCTTGCTTACCCCCCTTTAGCGATCGAATCGTATGACGGTTCGGTCCGTCGTTATATATACAACCGTCGTCTTAGCTTTTAACGACGGTCCCTGAACCGTATATATATATAATTACGATTCGTATATTAAACTTACCTTTTGTCCAACATACCTTGTTTATCTCCTTTAACGACAGGCCGGTCGACGATTCGATCCGTCGCTATATATACAACTGTCGCTATAGTTTATACAATCGTCGTATGTATATATAGCGACGGACCGAACCGTCGTCCGGTCCGTCGCTAAAAGAGATAAGCAAGGTATGTTGGACAAAGGGTAAGTTTAAGATCCGAACCGTATATATATATATATATATATATATATATATATATATACAGAACAGATTTAAAGCACTTCTTTTAAATAACACTCTTTTATTAAAACTACGTCGTTTTGGAGATTCTTTTAAAAAATAAAATAATATTAAAATGAGTCCTTTTACAGACAGTTTTTTGGACCGGATTATTGGACATGTCCAATTTTTTTTTTGACTCCCAAAAAATGTATAGTATTTATTATAATAGAATTTTTTTACAGAATATAATATTTTAAGTGTAATTTGGATACATATAGAAGAACAGGGCTGTACAACCCTGTTTTTTATATGTATCCAAATTACACCTAAATTACTGAATTTTAAAAAAAATTCAATTGGAATAAATACTATACATTTTTTTGGGAGTCACAAGGAAAGAAAAAAATTAACAAAACTTGGACCGGTCCATTTTTCTGGTCCAAACAACATGTCTGCCTAGACTTATTGTATTAAAATAGAGTGGTCTCACTTGCTTTTTTTTTATTTACAAAAATGTCACCCGCGACCTCACTTATTTTTTTAAAATAATTTTCAAAACGACGTAGTTTTAATAAAGTAACGTTATTTAAGAGAGAGTGCTATTTAAGAGGAGTGTTTTAGATACGTCATATATATATATATATATAGGAGTTGCATCCACAGCAACCGGTTGCTAGGAGCAACCACTTTATCCCACTCCTTGTAGAAGATTTTGACTCAATTTATCCCCCAAGTACAGTGAGCTCCATTATAATAATGATTCTCAAACCCCATATAAAGTGGTTGCTCCCAGCAACCGGTTGCTGTGGATGCAACTCCATATATATATATATATATATATATATATATATATATATATATATTAGTTCCCATGGAGCACACAATAGATCTAGAAGTGGGGTTGAATAGATTCTTTTGAATTTTAAAAGTTTTTCCATTTTATTTTATATTGCTAAGTAATTAGCAGGTGAAAAACATAAGAATCAGTTCATGCACAGCGGAATAAGTTAAAGATCCCCTCTAAAGATATATTGATAAGCACTGTTCTAATATTTGTTTAGGTGTAAGTGGTTATGACAGTTATAGCAGTTAATATACATAATATATATGATATAAAGTAAATGACACAAGGAATTTTAAGTGGTTTAGAGACTCAAACTCCTAATCCACTCTTCTGCTTCAACAAGTAGGGATTCCACTAAGGAAATGGTAACTCTTGATCACTAAGATTCCTTCAAGGCCAGCAGCCTTGGAACTGTAGATTAAGCCCAGCAGGTTTAGAATCTCTTGTACCCTCCGGTATTCAGCAAGTCCAGCAGACTTGACTTTGATTTAGTCTGTAGAACAAGGACCCCTCAGGCCCTGGTTGTTTGTTGATTGTTGTTGGTGCTGAACTGCTAAAATGACTTTAAGCTTGTTCATCTTCTGGTACTTAGCAGCTTGGTGTGATCTTCTGGTATTCTGCATCGAGACTGGATCATCTTTGCTGGACTGCTAAGATGTACATGAAGCTCGACATCTTGACTACTTAGCAGTCTATCACATCTTCCTTGGTGCAGCTAATCTTTGTTGTTGATGCTTGACTTCATTTGATTTCAGCATAGCACACTGTCACCATTAAGGATCTGCTAAGTCTTTGCACTTTAGGTAGACTCCATCTTATACTTAGCATCCCTTGAACACTGGTTGACTTCTGTACAGATTCTGCTCTGCAACTACTTATATTCAGCTCAGGTTGTTTATGGTGAATCGTAGAGTGGCCCTGGACATCTGTTTTCTGATCTGCCACTCTTTCTCTTATCTTCTCGGCCTTCTCGACTCTCAGCTCAGATACCATTGAGGTTGACATTCTCCTTCGTGTTGAGTGAAACCTTTAGCAGTTAAAGCTCTTCATCAAATCTGCTTCACTCCTACTATGGTAATCTCACTGCTACTGAGACATATTCTGTTAAGCTCTGTAGAACTCTCGTACAGTCAACAAAACTTCATTTTTGAAGTTTCAGCTGTTATATACTCCTCTATCATCTTCCTGTTGAAAAATAGCCGTTGGTGTAAGACCCCAACTTTTATGAATAAAGATTTAATTTTCTTTATATATTATTTCATAACAGTAAGGTGTTGTTTTGATAAATGTAAAAAGCTATGGGTGAAATGTGCAAATATTTTTAAAATGAGCAAGTGGTTATAAAATATTCTTGTTGTCGGGGAATATTCGTTTGGTCGTGGAATATTCTTGTTGTCGGAGAATATTCGTACGACGGAGCAGCTATTTGTGGGCCCCACAACGGAATAACTGTTGGATATAGAAAGCGACAGAAATAACCTTTTTATAAATAACGGCGTAGTTGTTACCGTTAGTACTGTTGAAATACTCGGTGGTTAAAATACAGTAATACGCGGTATTGCACAGTAGCACACGGTATTGCACAGTATTTCGAATTATTGAGTCTTACGGGAGAAGACACTTACTCAATTATTGTTACAGTAATTACTGTTCAATATTTTATATTATTGATTCAATAATTGCATAATATTTTATTGACTCAATAATTGTTACATTGATATTTTATTGACTCAATAATTGCTACGCTGCTATTTTATATGATTAATTCAATAATGGCTACAGTTGATATTTTGTATTATTGATTCAATAATTGTCACTGCACAGTATTTCACATTATCAACTCAATAATTTATATTATTTGAATAATATTATTAGATAGCATTATTGACAATGTCTAAGGAAGTTCTGTCTAGGAGGGGTTATTTAATTGCGCGCCAGTAAGGAGAAGTCCTTATCGGAAGGCCCCATCTTTCCTGAGAACGACCTGGTTGTCAATATTGTAGTTCTGTAATATTATTTGTGAATAATTAATTATTGATTTATATGATAAGGAAATATTTATTTTGTGGATATAAAAGAAGGAATTAGCGCTGATGTGTTTTTATCAGTATTTTGGTGTGGAAAATCATCCGTTTATGGATTTCGGATAATTTATGTTTGGAATTTGGAAAAACTTCCTTCTACAAAGTTGTAGAGAATTAAATTTCCTATAGAAGGACATAGAATTTATATTTTTTCGACGAAAGGGCTATTTATTATAAATTATTGAAGTTTCAGAAAATAAATATATTTTTTTATAGGTGGGCCCTACTTTTGTTGAAAAATTTTGAGCAGCCGGCGGCGGAATTTTTAAAAAATAAAATATTATTTAATTTAAAAGTCTACTTTGGCATCCTAAGCTTTTCTTATAAATAGGGTGCTTAGGTTAGAATTGAAAATCACACCAGAATTAGAAGTTTTCTCGCTCTATAATATCGAGCGTATTTTTGTGAGTATTTTGATACTTTGAGTGTTAGTATTTAGTGCAAGTTTCCTTCAGCCTTATATCCGATATCCCAGTCAGAAGTACTATCCTTTTGAGGTAAGGGATGTTATTTTCTTTCGTAAATGATGTTATTCTTTTCAATATCATTATACCAAAATATTGGCATGAATTTTATTAGGAAATTCTTACTTTTTTCGTCGGGGTTACTATTCACGTATACGGCACTATTCACGTATACGGCACTATTCACGAAAAAAATAAATTTTCTTCTATTTGTCGTTATGATTACTATCTTTGATTGGATCTAAGTTTTGAGCTTTATTCTTGAATTTTGCTCCACAAAGTATTAATATGGAATATTCTTGAACTTGAATAAACTAAAATACGAATCCTTAATTTTATCATTTATTTTACTGGATTCGTTATTAAATGGTTTTTCATCATCCTCAGTCCTAAAAAGTGATATAACTGAATATCTTTGGCCTGTAGAGCAAAGATGAATGATTACCTGATGAATATCTTTGGCCGTAGTGCAAAGATGACAGGTGTTGAGATGAACATGACCACTGATGATACAAATAAATATCTTTAGCCTGTAGTGCAAAGATGAATATTTGATTTGAGATGTATATTGATTGACGTTACAGGGATAAAATATTGATGATGAACGATTATTTCCGCTGCGAATATTGATCTAAAATTGGTTGTCTATTATATTTTATCTGATTTATTGAAGGCTAACGATAATTTATTTTTTATTATCTTAGTCATAATATTCTTTACTGGGCTAGTTGAGCTCATCCTTTTCATCTGTTGTCCTCTTCAGGAAATGAGAATGTTGCGGGAACTAGTCGGGAGACAGAGTGATGGTCCGAGTTAGAGCAGTAGTAGTCCTCACTATTTTTAATAAATAGTGTGATAATAATTATAATGAGCACTTAGTTTGAATATTAATATTTTTTACATATTTGTATTGACACTCACAGTTGTGTGGTCGTATTTTGCACGATCGTGTGATATAAAAGTTTGTATTTGAATTCTGTACCATGTATTTGGCGACTCAGAATGGGTTGGGTTGACTGGACCTATTCTGGGGGCGTCACAGTTGGAAGCTATTTGAATTGCTTCAAGGACTGAGTTATTTGGTGCAGACTGCTGACTTAACGTGACAGCACCTTTTTGACTTTTTCTGACACAGCAGTCTGCTATTTCACCTAACACCTTCTGAGCAGTCACTTTTAGAAGTCAGGTTGGTAGTCACCTTTACTACTCATTTTTGTTTCCTCGATACGAACTAAAGGAGTTTGTCTTCTTGCATCGATGCTCTCAATCAGCAACGTTCGAATGACAATCTTCATATTGAGTCATTGCTAAGACTCAATAATCAGATGAACGAATTCCACGATTCTGATGCAGACGACTATGTGCTTGATCGTAGTTTGTCTGTTGGTCGTTGCTCGTTTGACTGGTTTTGACAACACTACGATTCTGAGAGTGTTCTTTGGATTGACAATGTAGAACCTCTCGCTCTTCACTCTTGCAGTGCTTCAACGATTCTGCTTGCGTTGACTTTGCATCACGAACTGACAACTTGTCTGAATGCTTTGACCCTTCTGATTTGAAAGACTTTTCTGATTAATCATGCCCAACTCTCTCAACATTCTGCTCTGTGATCTCCTGTTCACTCTTCATAGTGAGGCTAAGCATAGACAGTCCTTTTCGTCTGTTCTCTATAGGTTGGCCAATGTCACTGTATGTGCTTCATCAGTTCTTGTTGTTCGTTTGTCAAACACCACGATCGTAGTCACCATTACGATCGTTGTCGTATGTTGGTTTATCAGACACTGCAATCGATGTCTTCCTTTATAGTCACTTCATTCATTGTCTTCTAAAGATTGCCTGTGGAAGACTTCTCTTGAATTGCTTCACTTCTCAATCAGTACTGCTGATGGAGTTGGTGCTTCAATCTTCTGTTTGCTTGTAGGCCTTTTAGAGAGTGCTCTTTGATCTTTTCTAGGCAGACTTGTGTCTAAACCTTGACTGCTCTTTCCAGAGACTATGATCTTTGCATACTTCAGTAGTGCTCAGTTGTTGAGAATCGTGGAGTGCTCTACGATTCTTCATTGGCATTTGTGAGTACTTGACTAACCAAGACTAAGCCTTGTTCTGCAGACTGTGATCTGGCTTAGGTTTTGCAGATATTACATTTTTGGTTCTGCAGACTACGATCTGACTTTGGAGTACTGCAGATACTACGACTCCGAGGGCAGATCATATGACCGACTCCAATTTTTGCCTCGACAGTAGTATCTTGACTGATCTGCCCGACTACGATTTCTGCCTCTGTTATGTTCTGTAGGCTCCACGACTTCGAGTGAGGCCTACAATTCTTGACTTGACTCAGCAGGCGCTTCGATAGGCTGTCTCCACGATTATGAACTTGACTTTCTCGACAGTCTATATCTTCGAGAAAGTCTTCCTGACACACCACGATTCTGCCTTGTCTCTCCTGATAGACTACGAACTTCGAGAGTGACTATCTTTACAGACTACGTTTCTGCCTTGATAGACTCCGATTCTTTCTTGTCTCTCCTGGCAGACTACGAAGGCTGGTGTAGTGCTCGATGATCTGATTGACCTATCTATTACATTTTATAAGATCAACCTAACAAGCTTGATCTTTCTATTCATAGTCCTTGTACATCATAATCTTTTGAAGGACTTCACAAAGCTGTTTGTTCATGTAGGATCAACCTAACATATTTGATCTTTTCAGTTTCTGTTCTTGTACATATGTCTATCATCTATTAAGGACTTTACAGCTTTCATTAATGCAGACCTATTTGCATATTCATTCATTTAAGATCATAAACAAATCTTATATAAATAGGAATAATATTCTCATGCATATTCCTAACAATATATATATGTGTATAATGGCTATATACAACCGTGTATTTTTTGTTTTGTACATAGTCTGCCAAAACTGTGTCGTTTTGACAGATTTATTTTAAAAAAACACGCGTTCTCTCCTCCCAAACCAAATCAGGGCTTCTTTCTTTCGAATCAAAAATCGATTCTCTCTTTGAAAATGACTTCTCTTCCTAAATTAGAAATTCGTCCTACTTTTCTCCTTCTCATCCTCCTAATCGCCGCCGAAAATCGAGGATCGGAAGAATGGGGCGCCAAGAAATCGTCGGTGCTGGAGTTTGATCCGCCGCAGATTGTTTTCTCGAAAACGGATTTCACCAAGATTCAAGCGGAGATGATGAAGCACCAAACGGGTCCTAGTTTCGGGTTCGTTAAGCTCCGATTGGGCGATCGAAGGAATTCAGTACAAAATTGGACATATTTTATTTCTTGGAATTGAATAAGTTTTGATTATTTACACTGATTTTCTAGTAATTGCCATATATTTTGGGTTTGTGTTTGTTTTAATTTTTGAGAAGATAAGTATTTATTAGATTGAGAAAATTATAGTCCAAAATTTGAACTTGTATTTACTGCGTATACTCTGGTTTGATAAGTAAGAAATGTGATAAACTTTTGCTATGTTTTCAATTATTTTGTGGAAACATTAATGTTGATTTTCTAAATCGAATTGGAGAAAATTTCTCAAGAATTGTTTTCCGGACTTCTTTTTTAATATAATTTTTTTTTAATAAAAATGCATGTTAAAGTTTACCAGCAATCTCTACTAGATAATTTTTTTTCAATATTAAAATTTAAGATTGATATTTGATATGGAAAATTTTATGGGAAAAAAGTTTGTTTAAATAGCAAGCTTCACAAATCTTCATTTGTGTTAAAAAGTCATATGTTACTCTTCCTAACTTCTATAATATTAACCTAAAATTTGTTGCTGTAGATTTTATTTATGTCTTGGCATGGCATACTCCTCTTCCAATTTACCCCAGGGGGAAGGGAGAGATTTATCCTGTTGGAATGTATGCCACCCCTGAATGCTACGCAGTACTATATTCAATGACATCTTGAAATATCACTGTTGTATTTCTAATGTGTCAGCTAAGCGACTTTAGTTCTGTTTTTGAGGAGGGAAACTTCTGCGAATCTTTCCATTTGAATGCTTCTGGGTGGAGGTGTTGTGAGTAGGGGTGCTTAAAATATTCGGTTTTTTTGGTTTTTTACCGAATCAGTTGATACCGGTATCGGCGGTACCGGTTTTTTTCGGTATCGATTTTTCGATATTTTAACACTTTTCGGTACCGGTAGCGTTAATAAATTTTCTAAATTCGATAAAAATCGAAATACCGAAAATACCAAAATGTGGAAGCTGCAGTCTGAGTTGGTTTCATCTGTGAATGTGGGACAGTCGGAGTTGGTTTTATCTGTGAATGTGGAAGCTGCAGTCTGCAGAAGGTTAGGGTCATGCACTCGTTTAATTCTTGGATCCGATTGTTTGATTTTGGGATCTGATCTTAAATCAACCTTTAGTGCTTAGGCTGTCGGGGTGACAATGGAAATTAACATGTTGGGCCAGTGGCCCATGATATATGGACTTGAGATTTGTCCTAGCCCACTCATGACCCAGTTTAACGTAAATGATATTGAAGTTGCCCAAGTAGGCAAGAATGGAGTAGTAATATACCCAAATATGAGAGTCCAATCTTCAGTGGCACATTTCGAATTTTTGTTTTGTTTTGAATATTAAGATTTTGGCATAATATACTTGTACAGATTTCTTTTGTTCTACTTTGAATAGAATGTTTCAAAATCATATTTGACAGATTCAAAAAATGTATTTAAAAATACTACAACTTTCGTTTTTAAATATGACATCAATAATGATTTTTAAGTCAATCTGAGATAATTTTAAACAATATAATTATAAAAATTATGAACTATCTAAATAATAATAATTTCAAAATTTATTGTTTTTAAAAGATAAATGAATTATGACATTAAAAATATCTTAATACATACAATTGTGAAACATGAAACATCACATACATACTTTGTGCTAGCTTTGTCTCTGTATAGAAAATAACTATATCAGAGCCAAAGTCATGGCTAATACCTCAACAGTAGTACATCATCTGTTATGCTACTTGTGTAATTCAATGGAAGAATATCATCGCATTAAAAGAAGATTTTTTTTGAGCCAGTATAACAGATTAAAAAAAAATAGGAAATACAACTACAAGCATTATATAGATGATTTCTTAGTTTTAAAAAAACTGTTAATATATATAAAAAAGTATTTAATTATTATTAATAATTATATATATTAACATGCGGTATAACCGAAAACGAACAGAAAAAACCGGTACCGATTTTGTACCGAACCGGTACCGAAACTGATAATTCGATACCGGTACCGGTTTTTGCTTTTTTGATACTTTCAGATCGGTACCGGTTCGGTATTTTCGGTACCGGTTCGATTTTTAACCAATGAGCACCCTGAGCACCCATGGTTGTGAGTCCTGTGAGAAGGTCAACAATTTTTTTTTAATTATTTTCATATCAATTTGGCAACTTTTTTTTTCTACTATAAAATAATTAATGGTAGAGAGGACATAGTCTACTACATAAATAATTAATATTATAGAAATAACTCATTAAAGTCTTCACATCCAATCTTTTTCTAGAAATAATTAATTGTAGAGATGACAAAGTCTATTGCAGAAAGATTGGATGTACAAAATTAATTATTTCTACAATTAATTAATAATTAATTAATTTTGTACAGCCAATCTTTCTGTAGTAGAAAACAAAGTTAATTATTTCTACAAAGTCTACAATTAATTATTTCTACAAAGTCTACTACAAAAAGATTAATTTCCCACCAATCATTTTGTACATCCAATCGATTATTTCTACAAAGTCTACTACAAAATTAATTATTTCTACAAAGTCTACTACAAAATTAATTATTTCTGAAAGATTAATTAATTATTAATTATTTCTGAATTAATTATCGATTATTTTTAAAAGATGTTGGTCGCAAACGCGATCAATGAACACGCGCAAGTATACGCGGTCAAATAAGTAATACAGTGATAAGAAAAAGTCGATCCCACGAAGAACTAAATCCTAGAATATACTAAGCATTGACCTTATATCGCTTAAGTCAGGTCTAAACGGAATAAATAGGAAGAGTTGTAATTAAACTATTTAAAACTAATTATCAAAGCAAGTAAATGGACAAAGATAGGTATCAAAGATAATTCAAGCTAAGATCATAACTTCACCCCACACTAGCATTCTGTCGAACACTTGGTGTGCTATGTTTCATCAAATATCCTAACCTTCTCTCTTTAGTCTAAATGGTCTCGACGGATTGTCGACCAAGAACTCTCAAGTACTCATACGCCTCTTCCGAGGTATGTATGAGCATATCCTTTCTAATCCACCCAAAAGGGAATAGACAGAAAGGAACATCCAAGCTAGGCGAATAACCACACATTCCTATGCAAATTATTCCTAGCAAAGAATTAAGCACAGGTTCTTGATATGTCACACATGACATACAGATATATTCTTATCCTATAGGCAAATCATGCAGTCCATACAGACAATTCATAAACACATGCCAACATATAATGGTCTCAATCTACAATTCATTTCCAATCCTCATAGATTAGCATTAATCACTAATTCCTTAGTAATTTGAACAATAAACATATATATTTAATTCAATTCAAATAGACAAAGGGTTCTATTACAATCTTAGAGCTAATATTTAGTTCATAGCCAGTAAACTAAACATTAGTAGCAACATATACAACATCTATAACAAACTCAAAGGGAAGACTAGAGAAGAATAAACTCTGTCAAAGCTTCTTCAATCTCCAAGAACTCTCTTCAAATCTCCTTCCAAATCGTTGTTGCTATGCCACTCTTGAGCTCCAAGGAATCCCCATCTATCCCTATCTATATGTACAAAATAAGCTAAGCTAAAGAAATGAAGAAAGTGAAGGAAATGGCTTCCAAGCTTCTTTCTATTCTAGAGTATTTTCTAGAAAGAAAACTCAGATAAAAGGAGTTCTATATCTGCAAAAGAGGCAACCCAAATGATATATAACCAAATTCTCCAGCTGCTAGGTCATTTTTTCAAGATATCTTCTGAAAATAGAGGCTGGCGCTGCGACGCCAACATTTTAGCCTTGGGCGGTGCTGCAACGCTGGTATAAAGGCACCGTCATTAAGTTGGCGCTGCGACGCCATTTTGTGAAGGATAGGGGCGCTGTCACGCTGCCTATGCAGGAATTTGAAGGGCCTCTGGTGCTGCTGTGAGAACCCGAATTTTCAGAAATTATTAAATAAGGATTTAATGAATAAAATTCTTAAGGCATATATTGGGTTCAAATATATATATGTGTGTTATGAGGTAGGAACTATTATGTTACATAGAGTAATATGAACTATGTAATATGTGATTTTGTGATTAATAAATTTATTATTAATATATATTTGTTATTTATTTTAGAGACGATTCAATTAAGATAAAGGAAGTGGATAGAATTTCCTATCGATATTAAAATAATTTATAGAATTATTTTATCATAGAAGTAGGTGGCATTAAATATCTTTATGAATAAATATTGATTAATTTAAGTTGAGAGTTATATTATGGAATAATATAATGTGAGTATTAAACCTTAATTAACTATGATGATATGGTGCAGTGTTTAATTTATTTAAGTAAAAAAAGTGGATTAATATATGCGTTGAATATATGATTATAGTTGATACTTTTTATATATATTACTTAGAATAGTAATATGTGAGAAAGTCTAATGTACGAATAACGTTAATAAATATATATATACGTTATTAAAGAGAAATGGAAATCATTATATCTTTAAATGAATATTTGAAGAAATTATTTTGGGAACAATTTATAGTAAAAAAAAGAAAAATAATTATTATATATTTCTAATAAAAGGTATTAAAATAATTTCTAATATTGAATTATTTTAATAAAATGAGGAAATGTTATTTTTGAATAATAATATTACCTTATATGTTTTTGTATGAGGTGTGATTAGTTAACATAGTAAATATATTAAAACGTATTTACTATATGTAAATAAATTGATGGAAATAATTTATTATAATAGAAAATAAACTTATTATCTATTTTCTATATATAATATATGTACATGTGTCGTACATATAGTTATTTGATAATATCATGAGACAATAAGTAAATTATTTTCTGATAATGAATGTCTTTATTCGGAGAAAATATAATATTTATGTTATGGCAAAATACATAATTTCTAATGTATTTTTCAAGGGAGTTTAATTTATAAAAGAAAACTAAGTTATTTTAATAACTTGAGTTGCTATAGTACCGTAAGTGTTATAAATAATATTTGAATATTTCTATTCGTAATATATTTATATGTGAACCTTGTGACTTAATAGTTCTAATTATATTGAACATGTTATAAGTAATAATATAGTGGGAGATGAGTAAGTAATGAGAATAATAATAAGCTTGAGATTAAGCTTGTGGAAAATGCATTGTGTGACACGATAATAGATCCGACGATTAATTAAATTCAAGGATGGAAGAATTATTAATTAACAATTAATTCATATTGTTAATTGTTATTATAATGGTATGTTGATTTATTATGGCTAGTGATAGTATAATAATAAAGAGGTTGATTATAAATATAATCGAAAATTGTATTGATAAGGAATGGAATATATTGTCTCACTATATTATTATTATGGATAATATAATATTATCAAGTAATTATTTGATAATATGTTGATTAATGAGTAAATGATTTATAAATATAATAAGATTTATATTTATAATATAAATGTTAATTAATTCTTATGGAGATTAATAATTTCATGAGGGTTGAATTAATAAATATTTTATTAATTAATTGCCATTGAGTATAATAATTTGTAAACACTCAACTAGATGATATGTACAAAGGAAATGATAATTAAAAACATAACATATAGTAGTTACGCATATGTTATATAAAGTGTAGCGTAACACTTTAATGTGATTATATTATATAAGAAACTATATATTATGGTTGATGAGTTACATAAATAATGTATATGTAGCAATATGTGATGACTGGATATATTAAGGGTATGTGACAATGTGTGGGTGTACGTATGTGTTTGTGTATATGTACATATGACTTAATTAATATAGCAATTGGAGTGTGATTTGTATGATCTAAAATGAAATGACTTAAGTATGTTATGTGTAGTATATGATATTATTTCACTTCATACTTGCAAGGCTGAGTTTATTTTGCCTTGTCCCAATATAAGAGTCCCCCTCATTTCATTCTTCACGTGAATGACTACAAGACTAGCCTACTCTTCCTCAAACTCAGCAATCTTGCAAATCTTAGCTAAATAATGAGAAGGGGAGTGGCTCCAATAGTAGATTTCAACAACTCTCAACCACTCCCTCTTATCCATTGTACAAACTAGCATTCCTATTGGTTTAATTTGATGAATATATGCATTGTCTATTTAATGATTTCTCTATAAATACAAGCCATCTCCTTCTAAATTGATTTGCTGAGAAATTTTGCTAAGTGTAAAATGGAGAGTGTTGTGAGTTGTTAGCAAGAGAGTCACAGAGGGAGAGATTTCTAATTCAGCAAGTTCATCTTCATATAGCAAAGGTATACGATTTACTTGTTGTTCTTCATTTCGTTTTTGTCAAATTTTTCTATTCTTGAATTTCAAATTCTTGATTAGGTGGAGATAAATGATAATTGAGTTGAGGAATGTCTACTTAGTTGTTATATGGACTTATATACATGTTAGAACTATTATATAGTTGCTCAAAATCGATTTGCTGTGGAAAATTCTGAGTTTGGGCTGGTTTCTGTCGCAGCAGAACAATTCCTAGACTGGCCGGACACCAGCGCAGCTGCGCAGGGTCCTGGAACCAGTTTTGTTTTTCTGTTAAGCGGCCTGTTGAATGTCATCATGTAGTACCACATTAGGCAATCATAAGAGCATGAGTAACATACATATATATGTACGTAGACATAGTACGAGCATGTATAACCATGATAGATACAAACTTGATGAAGAAGCTTATAGTTGAAAATAAACTTAAAGTTTTGAAAACGAACTTTGATGGAACTTATGTTCTATGAGTTCTAAGCTTAGTAGTCTATACACATGACTGATTTTAAACGTAAATGAGCATGAGTTATGAATTATAGTTATTGTATGCATGACCAACTTGTTAGACTATGTGTTAGAAAATATTTTTAATGAAAAGCTTGATATATCAAAGCAAATATGCATGAATACTACATGATGAACATTATGATCTTGTGAAGATGTTAACATGCCTTAACTACATATGATAAGAGCTTTAAAGTTGTCTTGTATGTGTCGAATTGTATCGTTCAAGTTTAAAATGATTTCAAAGGCGAACTTGAATATGTTTTCAAATCAAGTTGCATTAAGTATGAGTAGCTAGATTCTAAAGATTTAAGATGTCATATTTGTGTTTATTATGTCTCTAAATATGATTCGTATGTGATTGGATATATTGACAACTAACCAAGCATGAGTTCAAGCATGTTTTAAAGTGATAAACGAAGCATGTTTTTAAACTAATAACTATGATAGTTACATGCATGAAATATGAATATTCATGAGCATGCTTAACACGAGTTACATGATTACCTTATGTGTTTAAAAGACGAGCATGATAGACTTTGTGACTTTATAACCTTGAATGGACTTAAGTTATTAAGGGTATTAACTTAGAACCTATATCATGTAAATTGAACGTGAAAAGGTTGAACGAGCATGAAAGTATCCTTTAATATGTTTACATGCTATGTAAGATCATATGTTAATACTTGAATCCGATTTCGACGGTCAATAGAGTATGTTTGTTAATTGTTATAATCTTATGTGTTAGTAATGATATATGAGAATGATTAACTCAAAGGATGGATTACCCTAGCTACATGTAAATAGATTAGTGGTAGGTGGGCATGTGTATATGAAAAATGGTAGTAAGTACGTATGGTTAAAATATACTTATACGTACATAGTTATTCTAAGAATACGATGAGAAAGTGAAACGAAGGTTCTAAGAACCAAGTTAGACAACAATGTAGCAATTGTATTGTGTTGAGAATGTATGGATATGTATAACTGATATGTATGAATCCATAATTGTATGCTTGTGTAGGAATACACGAAGCGCAAATATCTTTAAGCAGTTAAGTCGTAGTTGTTAAACTACGCAACAGGCAAGTCTTTCAGTTCCTATTTGATATATGAATTCAATAACTGTTAGTTGAATTATATTATGCTGTGATGATGTGAACTTATATATGAACTATATATGAGGTATGTATAAGATTGAAAGTTGATCTTTGATGATATGCTTGTTATGCGAGAAGTAACATGCTTAGTAAATATAAATTGATTATAAATGCATGAACTAAATATGATGTTATATGTTATGTGATGCATGAAAACTGTTAGAATTGCTGAGCTGTCGAGCTCACTCTTGCAAATAACCACTATTGCAGGTTAAGGACTCACGATAAGAGTAACGTGCTCCGTGATAGAGTGGAAGATTTTTGTTTATTTAGATATATGCTCTCGAACCATGTTTAGGTTCTAGGAGTTGTACTTGATAGTTGTTTACGATGTTTAATACTTGTCGTATTGTAAAGATGTATTAGTTAATACATAAAAGATATCGAATTGAGATGTAAACGTTTATACAATAATTCGGATATAGTGATTCAAGAATTTGTAATTGATTTAAGATTGTGAAATCAATAAAAGATTTTATTCAAAGAAGATTGAAAAAATTTAAGTTATTCTGCATTTTTATAATATCGAACATGATATAAGACAGGAATGGTAAATGACCAAGATTATAACTTGTAAAAGTTTGGAGTCATTATATGAGATCCTGATTATAGAAAGAATTTATATTCTAAATTGTAATAAAGCAAGTTATTCTTTAAGTTATGAATAAAAATGTAATAGTTCGACGATGTAGTATCGTGATTGCACCGGATCCGAGGAAATAGAGGAACCCGAATTTGGGGGCGGGGCGTCACAGCTGCGGCGCCAGATTTGTACTGAAAAGTGGCGCCAGGTCGGCAAAATAACCTTTTTGCCCCTGAAAGCTGGGAATGACCTGAAAATTCCTACAAAAAATATATTATTCAAAATAATAACAAAACAATATAAAAGAAATAATGCAGTAATGAGAATAAGCATTTTTTTAAGTATAAAAGTAGTCAATTAACGGGTATAAATCCCATTTATCAAAAGTCTACTACAAAAACAATAATTAATTGTAGAGAGGACAAAGTCTACTACAAAATTAATTGCACCCAACATTTTATGATGGCTTGTTTTATAAATCAGGACAATCTTCAACTTATTCAACTTCTAGAACAGATATCTCAGTCTTGTATAGAGTGCAGTGTATTACGTTTTTTTTCTTCTTTATCTTAATACAATAGCACCCATTTTGGTTCCCATGGTAGCAATAATTAGTTGATCCAAATTATTAGACATGCATGCATCTTAGATACTGAAATGGTGTTAATTAGTAATAATATATGGAAAACTGGGGGGTGGTTACCACAACTACTCGACTCTGGTAATTGTATAATTGTGAGTAAAAAGTTGTAAACTTGTTAAAATTGTCATCATTGATAAAAGTACCCATAATTTGGTCGCCAACCTTAAAAAGTTTCGGTTGACTTGTCTACTTATCCACTAATTTCCCACACTTTTTCACTAGCTTAAAAAGCTAAAGTTGAAGCATGCAGTCAGCTCCCATTATTTATATATTTTCAATTGTTCTCTTCGTTTTAAATGAAATGAAGAATTTTCATTCTTTGTATATTTTTTATCATCATTTCTTTTCTGTCAATATAATATTATATTCTAACACAATTTAAATCTAAATTATAAAATAAAGACTCTACTTCATTTAAAATTAAGAGAATCCTAATTTCAGTTGTGCTGCCCATACCACAATGAATAAGAGTGGTCACCTATTATTATTATTATTATTATTATTACTATATTTCCGTAATTCAAACAAACGAAAATGAACACAAAGTGCTAGTGGAGATGCATTGACTAGTGGAGATGCCTAGTGGATGGATTAAATCATTACAATATTATTATTGTGAGTGTTAAAAGCCGTCGTGCAAGTACAAACAAACAGGCATCTCCACTAGTCAAGGCCCCAATCATTCCCCAAGAAACTCCTTGGCTACACCAAAGTCCAAATAGATGATACCACAATGAATAAGAGTGGTCACCTATATATATATTATTATTATATTTCCGTAATTCAAACAAACGAAAATGGTGTGGACATTGATTGATGCAGTTGATAGATTAAATTTATGAATAATACTAGAGACATAATAAATTTTATAATTATTTTATAATTTGTTGTTGTGGCATATTTTATCTTAGTTTTTATATGGGGCTGAAGACTACATTAAATTAATTTATTCATCAATATGCTGAGATGGAGTATGTCACATCATCAAATTATAAAATAATTATAAAATTTGTTGTGTCTCTAGCACTACTCTAAATTTATAACAGATGAGGAGATGTACAATTAATTCTTACCCATACCAACAATAATTAATGTATATATATGATGGGCAAGATATTAATTAGTTCATCTGATTATCATGGATGGATGGAAGTAGGCCCCAAGTAATAACTTTTGAATATGTACTGGTAATATAAAATAAAACTACAATTACTAGCTCATCTATATCTTCCATCCCATCCCATCCCAATCCAATATATACCGATGGTACAAATACAATCTTCCTCCTCCTCCACAGCCAAAAGGCAGCTTCGTGCAATAATATTATCCAAACCATCGGACACCATTAAACCTTCCTCCCCAACCCCTCTCAACTTAAAACGTTACAATCTTTCCACCAGAGATATCTTCACTCCCCATATTTACATCCCTCTTGTTCTCTTCTTCCCGGCCAATTCAACTGCCACCAACAACATTAAATCCCAACACCATCATCTGAAGCATTCCTTATCAAAAACCCTAACGCAATTCTACCCTTTTGCCGGGAGGTTAACGTCCGAATTCTATGTCCATTGTAATGATGAAGGTGTACAATTTTTCCAAGCTCAAATCCAATGCAACATGTCCGACATCCTTGAAAAACGCCAAGAAGAAGATGACTCTAATCTAACCCTACTCTTTCCACCTGGTTCAGTCTGGGGTGAATTAAACAAAAATAATACTAGTACTACTATCCCCCCCATCCTACAACTACACTCCACTCCTTTGGTAGTTGTGCAGCTTAATCATTTTGACTGCGGAGGCATAGCAATGGCGGTGTCCATATCACACGGGATCACCGACGGATGTGGCTTCTGCACTTTCCTCGCTCACTGGGCAGCCGTCTCGAGGGGCCAGCTCCTACCATCGCACCGCCCTCATTTCATTTCCTGGCCATCCTACGATTCAATGGAGGTTCCACAATTTCACTTCCCTACTTTTAAAAACTGGGTAACTAGAAAGTTTGTGTTTCATAACTCTACTCTAGCCAATCTCAAGACAAATATTGCAAACAAGGGGATAGAGAATCCGAGCCGAGTCCAAGTTTTGACTGCGCTCCTATACAAATCCGCCATAGCTGCTGCTGCTGCTGCTGATAACTCAGCAGCATTCACACCATCCGTGTTGATCCAACCGACCAACATGCGTTCCATATTAAAGAACGTTCCAGAAACTTGCGTGGGGAACTTTTATTGGCCGTATTTTGTACGAGTGAGGAAAGAGAGTGAGGCAACTTTATATGGATTGAACGCTCAAATAAAGAAAGGGAAGATGGAGCTGAGGGGAATGGAGCTGAAAGATATGGAGGGGAAAGTTTTGGGGTCGAAAGCGGTACTTGAGGGTATTGGAAAGAATTACAAGATGTATGTATGTAGCAGTTTGTGTAATTTTGCACTAAATAAGGTGGATTTTGGGTGGGGAAGGCCTATTAAGATGAGTTTTGGTGATGGTGGAATTAGCCCCAATGTTTTTTATTTGATGGATACACCAAGTGGAGATGGTATTGAAGCCACGGTTAGTTTGGATGAACAAGAAATGGCCAGGTTTCAACCTCATGAACACATCCTTGCTGCTGCTGCTGATGATTCTTAGTTTGTACGGATAATCGATGGATGATATATATAACAATATATATATATATATATATATATATATATATATTGTTAATTTGTTTGCTGATGATGATAATTCTTAGTTTATACATACATATTGTGTTCGATGACGGTAATATATATATATATACACAAACATAAAGAATGATGTGAGGAGTCACCTGAATATATCTTCCCCGGCCGAAGCAGACCCCCATTTGCTTACCATGCCACAAAGCCTACTCCTTGAGTTGGAATAATTTTATTAATAATTAAACTATGTTTGTACGTAGTGGAAGAGTTTTCGTTTTCATTCTGATGTTGGGGTTGTTGGTTCATGCTCTTCGATAGTGCAATACAATTACACAACACTCTCTGTCCAAAAATGAAATCAAAGTCCCAAGTTATTTTTGATTTCTTCACCTTTTCTTTTTTATATTTTTTTATAACCATATATATATACATATACGGAAGACAGAAGATAGAAGAGAAAAGTGGCGCATAAAAAGCTGAATTACAACTATAGCAAAATTATAAGAAATAATAACAGCAGCAGTTTATATATAAAACTAAAATTTTTATTGAATAAAGAAATAATTACAAACAGATAACTTGGGTTTACTTATAAACAGACTCGATTATAGAAACTTAGCATGACTAAGACAGAAGGCAAGAGTGCTGAATATTAGTTAGATAGGAATCTAAGTCTCTATTGGATTACTAAATCCTGCCTCAAACAAATGACCAAACCTCTCTTATATAGGAATAGAAAAGGCGTCACTAATACAACTCAATGATAATAAAACATGAATGACTATTACATAACAGTAATGCTTTATCAAAAGATGAAAGCATTATATATATATATATATATATCATGCATTACCTTATACGTACGTATGAAACAATAGGTGAACATATATTGTATCTTTTCGATTAAATTTTGGTCATAATATTTAAATGAAAAAATGATCATCAAATGTATGTTGTATATTACTATTTCCCGAAATTATGAAGACCAAGAAATTAACCAATCTAAGCAATCTACCTATATAAATATATAATACGACAAAACTTTATTTTTTGGTCTTTAGTATAAGGCTATAATTTAACTACAATTAAAACACTTTAATCTCTTTAATATTATTTATTTTAAAGCAATCCAAATAACTACTGATAAGTCCCAAACTTAATAGGGTTCTTTTTTTCTTATACTAATTTTATACATTTGCATGGGTCTTCCAACCCTACAACACATTATAATAACCTAATATCATAAGATTTAATAACAAATTATGAAACAATAAAACTAAATTAAATTATATAACATTAGTAAGTTATAAGTTGTGAAATTATTAACTACTAAAAATAACTAATAGTTAATGATATAGAACCAAAATTCTTTTTATGGTCCTATAAATTTTAATGTAACACATTATTCTACAAAAAAAACTATGAAAAAGTCCTTTAATTATTTACTTATAATATAAATTTTTAACTTTAAAAATATGTTTAGAATTTTACTTTACTCAATTTTAGACTTTAAATAACTAAATATTAGACGTATAGAAAAAAAATATTATGATTACATATGTAATAATTAATATTAAATTTTTTATTAAATATTATTAAATATATTAATGATTAAACTTTAGTTATCAATTTTATTTCATATAAGAGACATTTTTAGTTAATTATGCTAAAAAAATATGACTTATATATTAGCGATTAAAAATTAGTTTATTTTTAAAACTAAAAGTCATAATGGCAACCTATTATTTTACAAAAAATTTATTCCAAAATAACTATATATATTAACAATATAAGAAAATAATAATTAATAATAAAAAGCGTAATATATGTTACAAAATATATTAATGATTAAACTTTATATAACAATTTTATTTCAGATAGGAGATTTTTAGTTGAATAATGTTAAAAAAAATCTCACTTATATATTAATTAGTTATTAAAATTTAGTTACATTTTAAAACTAAAAACCTGCATGATGGTAACTTTTTGTTTTTATAACAAATCTATATACTTTATCTAGAATTTCTTAAACATCAACTTTAGACTGTTATGTTCTACTTATTTAATTTTGAAGTCTAAAAAATCATATATAAAATTAAATATTAAATTTAAAAATTATTTAAAAAGAAACACATTGCTAACTCTCAATTGTGAGTCTTTTATAATTGTTTGTTTGAGCAAAGTTTGTAATCATTTTAATAGTAATAATAAGTTAATTTAAAATTCAAAAAATATTTTATAATTAATTATCACATATATATAGAATAAATAGAAAACGTTTTATTTAAAAATAAGCTCGTATTTCGCAGGAGTTACTTAATAAGTGGAGATACGTATTAATTATTGTACTCTAAGGTAGGCCTAATCTATCATGAGGGTGAAATTCCAGCTTATCAACCAAACAAAACGTTGGATATTAATTTTATTCTTTTCTTTTTTCTATTTTAAATTTTGTGTTCGTTATTTGAGCTTGGTAGCTAGAAATTAATTTTCATGAATACTGGACTACGTTCATATATTACTAATAGTCGATCGAAAAAGTTATTCTCAAGTTGGTTGATCACTTGATCATGGATCATATTCATATATACTACTCCTATTATATATATATATATATATATATATATATATATATATATTAATAGGCATCTTAAATAAATATTCCTCTTTCTTCACTTCCTGTTTTAACATAATTCCCGTTCGCCGTTCTCCGTTCGCTAATTAATTAAGCGGAATATAAATGAATGAGTACAAAGCCCTAGTACTGAGGGAGTATACTTTTTGTGGCACAATTTCTCCCTTGGCGAGGCCTAATTGTCCTATGATCAGATGAAATATAGAAAAAAATAATTAAAATTATCATGATATATATATATATATATAGTCCGAATATGAAGTTTACTTTTTATTCAATATACCTTGCTTACCCCCTTTAACGACGAACCGGGCGACGATTCGGTCCGTCGCTATATGTTGTCCGTATCCGTCGCTATATGTTGTCCGTGCTAAAAACTATAGCGATAGTTGTATATATAGCGACGGACCAAACCGTTGCCCGGTCCGTCGCTAAATGGGGGTAAGCAAGGTATATTGAACAAATGATAAGCTTAAGATCCGAATCGTATATATATATATATATATATATATATATATATATATATATATATATATATATATATATATGCATGGTTATAAACTTATAATCATCATTTAGAACAAGTACTTGCTTTTAGATAGGTTAATATATTATAACATGGAGTAATTGTTAAGAAAATATTCTAGCTAGTGTAAGGCTATTTTGGGAAATCAATTAAGGGGTTGAAAAGGATGGTTGTTGTTGAAACATACATAAGACGAAGCTTTACTTCAAGGCAATGGAGACTATGCAACCAACCAACAACAATACCACCAGAAGCACACCCCATTACCCATGCATTAGGTGAGATGGAGAGAGAAAGTGATATATCCCGCATGCAATATTCAATAACAACAAACCCTTCATGCATTAAATTTTCATAAGAATACTGGTATATATATATATATATATCAAAACTCCATCACCCTAGCTAGCTAGCTACTACTACTGTACTCACACCACCATGGAAGCCGGTGCCGGACTTGTAGCAGGATCTCATAACCGTAACGAGCTCGTCGTCATTCATGGTCATGAAGAGGTAATAAACAACTAATGTGTGTATAGTGTGTCTATATATATATATATGCACACACATATGCTAGCTGCTGATTTTGTTTTTGGTCTAATCATATTATTTGCAGCCAAAGGCTTTGAAGGATCTGAGTGGTCAAGATTGTGAGATATGTGGGGATGAGATCGGGGTGACAGTGGATGGAGATTTATTTGTGGCCTGCAACAAGTGTGGTTTTCCGGTGTGCCGCCCCTGCTACGAATACGAGAGGAGAGTAGGGACTCAACTTTGCCCCCAGTGCAAGACTAGATACAAGCCTCTCAAAGGTAGGTACCGACTGTTAGCATGATATACATTGTTGGGTTCTCCATCTAACAGCTTAAATTTTTAGATGAGTTGGTTACTTAACATGATATCAGAGCTCTAGGTATGTAAGGTCTTGAGTTCAAATTTTCCTGACCGCCCTCTATCTAATAACTTAAGTTTTTAAACGAGTTGGTTACTTAAAGTGAAGATATATATATATATATATATATATATATATATATATATATATATTGAGCCTAGAAATTAAGTCTTAGCGCTGTTTTAATTTATTAAATATTTCTTTCCCTTATAAATGATGTGAAGTGAGCCCAAGGGTGGAAGGAGATGAGGATGAAGAAGATGTGGATGACATTGAACATGAATTCAACATCGACAATAACGAACCGAACAATAACAAAAATATTGCAGAAGCAATGCTTTTTGGGAAGATGAGCTATGGAAGAGGACCTGAAGACAACGGCGATAATATTAATGCTCAGTACACTCCTGTCATAGCCAGTCAATCTCTCGCGGTTCGTGAAAACTACTCTTATATAGTTGTATATGATAAATTAAACTCCATACACTAATTATACATATTCTATATATGTGTGATATAGCAACTGTTAGTACTTGCAAGTAATGTTAATTTATAAGCAAAAAGTACATGCATGCATGCAGGATAGTGGCGAGTTCCCAATATCAAACCATGCTCATGGAGATCAGATATTGCCTTCTTCTCTGCATAAACGAGTGCATCCATATCCGGTTTCTGAGCCTGGTAGATATATTTTTATAAATGAAACATTGTTCTCATAATGTTAGATTTTACATGACAGTTCATGAGCACAATTTTCATCAGAAAACGTATAAAGATGTATAAACACATGCAGGAAGTGCAAGACGGGATGAAAAGAAAGAGGGAGGGTGGAAAGAAAGGATGGATGATTGGAAAATGCAGCAGCACGGCAATCTGGGGCCTGAAGCCGATGACTCGGCTGACCCCGACATGGCAATGTATTCCCCTCTATATATCTCAAATCCCAAGTCAAAACCAGTACTTTAGAAAGGAAAATTTTCCTAATAGTCGCCGTAAATTTGAGTAGAATTCCTACGTTGGTTGCTCTTTAAGTATATTCTAAACATCCATTTCTAAAGGTTGTTCAAGCGAATGAATCACTAACGAAAATTATTTGCAAAACTCCTACCAACTTCAGTACGATCGATGATTCTGATAAAGAATCAGCAATTTAATTTAAAGCCGAAAACCCAAGGAAAGAGATCGAAGCCATTAGATTTAACAAACATCTAGTGATATAAAGATGTTGTTAACGCCACAATCTCGCCACGCGCCTCAACCACGAAAAGCACACCTAATCCTGCACAATGAACACGTCAGCACCGGATCTCGACGGTTTTGGGCCGCCGGGGATCGCTCCGGTGTGAGAATAAGTACAGGTCGGAGAAAATGGTTTAACAATGGAGGTTGTGTGCTCTAGTGTCCATAGAAAAAATGTTAATTACCCCCTTTTCATGTAATGCTCTGTCCTCATATATCATCTCACCAACTTACATGTTTTCTCCCGATGAGTCCATCAGCTGGCTGCATGCAGGCTTTTTTTTCTACTTGCCCTCCACCCAGTCAATATTATGTCAACTTCCCATTAATGAAGGAGGCAAAAGACGGCTGGGCCCATCACTTCAATCAGCCGCATGCTAATCCCATAGCTTAGGGATAATTTTTAGTTCATAATCTGCCATCTGCCCTCCACTACCGGCTCCAGCCCAAACTTTATCTGAATAATCATTTAGACAATAGCCCAATACTTCAAGGGCAAAAATAGGTTTGACCCGGAAAGCCCAAGATAAATAAGATTTGACCGGCCCAAGATATTCACAGTCCAACATTGCCCCCTAGTCTTTTATTAAACAGAGTGTTTGATAAAAGAGTATAAGAATTCAGTCCAACCATCAATAAGAATCCAAACAGATTTGGCAAAGCCCAATTAATAAAAGGCCCATGTCCAAATACAGACCCCTTAAACTCAAAATCAGATACCAACCCTTCAAATTTTCAAAAATAAATGATAGCTTCCTCAATTCCAAGAGCACACGCCGATTGTTAACCTTCCTCATCATTATCTCTATTAAATGTGCAGCCTTTAGGTTTCGTGAGCCTTCAAAAAAGACAACTCTATAAAATCTTCAATCCCCCAAATCAGATAACTTTACCCGTTCATTTGAATTTCGAAATACTCTAGCTTTCTTCTTTCTTCAGTTCTCTTCCTCAATCGATTTGTTAACAATGGCTTCCCAGGATCAAAGTAACATCCTCCCACCTTCTGAGACCTCTGTTCCAACCACCCAGAATCCCACTCAGACCATGTCATCGTCAAACCCTAAGTCTAAACCCTCTTCTAGCAAGAATCCGTCCACTGATCTTCCAAAAGACATTCCTATAGAACCCCCTTTCGACTTTACTGATGTTAAACGATTCGCTCACGCCAATACCCCTTCTCGAATTGCCGAATCAGACATTCTAGCCATCAGAGACAGATAGCAGATTCCACCCAATTTCCAGTTACGAGCCCCTACTCCAACTGACCGCATGTACCATCGTTCTGATGGTTATGTTGCTATGCCCATCACTCTGCTGGAGAAGGGACTTCGCTTCCCTCTCCATGCTTTTGTCTTAAACATGCTAGGATTTCTAGGGGTTGGGTTGGCCCAACTAGTCCCCAATTCTTACATTTGCATACTTGCGTTCGTCGCTTGGTGCTTCGAGCAAGGTATCCCCCCATCTATCGATTTCTTCTTTTCTCTCTTTGTGGTGGGCCAATCTAGGGAGAAAGGATTCAAGGGGCTAAGCAAACCATCCAGCATCAAGATTGAACGAAGATCTTTGATAGACACCCCCTCAAGCAACCGAGGGTGGCATAAGGACTGGATCTTTATCAATGGACAGGATATTTCCTCCATTCCTGACTGGACCACTACCCCTATTCTTTCTCCAGACTTCGGTGATCTCATGCAAGAACGGGGGAATGAAATGGTGAAGCTGTTGAATAAGCTTCCTCTGAAATAATGGAGCTTCGGACTCCTCAGCAAACAAGCATGGTTATATGACCATAAGCGTAAGTTCCGAAACCACCCTCTGTGCAAATTTATTCAAATTTCCCTCAATAATTGTTCTAAAGTATTACTTTATGTTCTTTTGTAGTATCTTTGATTAAACCTACTTCCATTGATCGGATGGATTTAGAAAAATTCCTTTCTGCCAAATTGGTCCCGACTTCTACCGAAGCCGAGGATACGGAGGCTCAAACCTCTGAAGCCCAACATGTGGATCCCCCTGCTGTAGAAATACAAAATGCAGAAGCTTCAATAAAAGAGATCCCAACTACTATCCTTCCAACAGATGATCCAACCCCTCATGAAGGGACAAGCCGACCCCGAAAGAAGAAACATGCTGCCAAGAAGCCAAAATTCACTCCCGATCCCGCCCTTACTGAAAGCCTCCTGGATATGCCCATTGAGCAGCGCACCAAAATCCTTTACACCAAGAAGCGAAAGGCTAAGGTCAAGATTATCCCCCTCACCACCGAAGAGTTGAGAATACCCGCTTCCTCCTCCAGTCAGCCTCTTCTTGATTCAGCCGATACTGATGAATTTGAGGCTGAACAAAGTCCTCCCCTCATCCGAAAAAGAAGAACCATTTCCCATGATCAACCACCTTCATCCCTCATTAGACAACCGACGCCTCCGCCAGGACAAGAAGCGCCTTCTTCGCCTCCCTTATCATCCTTCTATGGTCCGAAATCGGGAATTCTCTGTTCACCCAGTTTATGGCCGGATCAAAGGGAAGATTTTCCTTTACATCTTTATAAATCATTTGTTTTGGATACTGATAACCACCGCTTTGGCAACAGCTCTGTTTCTGACTTGCTTGAAGAGGGCATGATCAATCAGGATAGAGTGAGTACATATTTTATCTGCCTTAGTCTATGGATATTTTCTTTGAATTTTTTCTAACTCCAAATAACTGCAGGCAAATGGAATTTTCGGGCGCCTTCATAAAAAATATAAAGAAGCCGAAGCCGAAGAAGAGGCGGCCCGAAGAGAGAACGCCATTTTAAAGTCTACCTTGGCGAAGGAGAGAAGTGAACACGAGAACCTCCGCTTCAACTGTAAAGGTCTCCAAAATGATCTTGCCAAGATGAAAGAACATCTAGCTGCGGTCGAAGTTCTTCAACAACAGACTAATGATCAGAATGAAGGATTGCGACGGTCTAACGAGCAACTAACTCGGAATAACCGAAGTCTGGCCGAAGCGGTTGTCGAAGCCAAGGCTTCTGAAGAGCGACATCTTCATCTTCGAGGTAAGGTCGAAGCAGAACTTCGCGACCTCAAATTGGCCGGCCCTCCTCTCACTGATAAGCTTCGCCAGGAAATTCAAAATGAATACCGCAAGTCTCCGGTGTTGACCAAAGAAATACTGAAAATGTATACTGAAGGCTATGAGGTGGCTCGAGGCAAAGGCAGGGCTAAGTTGACTGCCGCTTCACTCGACCCAACTCTTCTTAATTCTTCCGAAGATGAAGATGAAGAGTAGTGCTAAAGACCGCCTGTCTTTTTATCTTCATGTTTATATTTATGAACTTTATGAAAATTTTTCACTTTAATATTGTTCCATTAGTTTCTCCGTTCAGTAATATATATATTTTATCCCTTATTGCTCCTTTTCAAGTCGAACTGTACTGTTATTTAAACGATATATAATTTAAGCTCAATACTTCAAATAAAATCAAACAACAATGTAAGACGAAACTTACTCATTACCGGAGGATACTATGCGTCATTGTTAGAATAAATAATTCACCAATCTTTTAATAAGAATATTAGTTCCGAAGAACTTATAATTATTCAGCTTCATAACAATTGGATAATCCCATCCCTCTCCGAGAGCCAAAGAGGTTCAACCCAAGAAATATTTCGCTTCGCTACGAGGAGTCGAAGGGATCCAACCTTAACTGGTGACCACGTTCTCTCCGAGAGTCGAACGGGTTGGACCATCAATAGTTCACTTCTCTACGAGGAGACGAAGGAATCCATCCTTATACCAAGCTGGCAACCTCGTTCTCTCCGAGAGCCGAACAGGTTCAACCCAAGAAGATATTCCGCTTCGCTACGAGGAGTCGAAGGGATCCAACCTTTTAACTGGTGATCACGTTCTCTCCGAGAGCCGAACGGGTTGGACCATTAATAGTTCACTTCGCTACGAGGAGACGAAGGAATCCATCCTTATACCAAGCTGGCAACCTTGTTCTCTCCGAGAGCTGAACAGGTTCAACCCAAAAGATATTCTGCTTCGCTACGAGGAGTCGAAGGGATCCAACCTTATAACTGGTAATCACGTTCTCTCCGAGAGCCGAACGGATTGGACCATCAATAGTTCACTTTGCTACGAGGAGACGAAGGAATCTATCCTTATACCAAGCTGGCAACCTCGTTCTCTCCGAGAGCCGAACAAGTTCAACCCAAAAAGATATTTTGCTTCGCTACGGAAGTCGAAGGAATCCAACCTTATAACTGGTGATCAAGTTCTCTCCGAGAGCCGAACGGATTGGACCATCAATAGTTCACTTCGCTACGAGGAGACGAAGGAATCCATCCTTATACCAAGCTGGCAACCTCGTTCTCTCCGAGAGCCGAACAGGTTCAACCCAAAAAGATATTCCGCTTCGCTATGAGGAGTCGAAGGGATTCAACCTTATAACTGGTGATCACGTTCTCTCCAAGAGCCGAACGGATTGGACCATCAATAGTTCACTTCGCTACGAGGAGACGAAGAAATCCATCCTTATACCAAGCTGGCAACCTTTTTCTCTCCGAGAGCCGAACAGGTTCAACCCAAAAGATATTCCGCTTCGCTACGAGGAGTCGAAGGGATTCAACCTTAACTGGTGACCACGTTCTCTCCGAGAGTCGAACGGGTTGGACCATCAATAGTTCACTTCGCTACGAGGAGACGAAGGAATCCATTCTTATACCAAGCTGGAAACCTCGTTCTCTCTGAGAGCCGAACAGGTTCAACCCAAGAAGATATTCCGCTTCGCTACGAGGAGTCGAAGGGATCCAACCTTATAACTGTTGTGAAGAAAAATCCCTATTGGAGAGAAAAAGAAAGCCACTTTTATTGATAATTGTCGTTGTAGTTACAGACTTCCGGACTTTGACACTAGCTCTACTGAAAATACTTGCGGAGCCTTCCAGCATGCCAAGTATTCTTGATTTCAGACCCATCTAAAGCTCGCAACCGGTAAGTTCCGGGCTTTGATACGCTAATGACTTCATAAGGGCCCTCCCAATTTGGCATGAGTTTACCCATATTCTGAGGTGTAGAAGCTTCCACCTCCCGAAGAACAAAATCCCCAACTTCGAATCTCCGAAGTTTTACCCCTTTGTTGTAGTATTTAGCCACACGGCGTTGATAGGTGGCCAATTTTATCAAGGCTGTCTCTCGGACTTCTTCGAGCAGATCTAAGTTGGCTTTAAGTCCCTCATCATTATACAATTCTTTAAATTGACTGACCCGAAGACTTGTAGATCCAATTTCCACCGGAACTAGAGCATCAGAACCGTATGCCAGTCTAAATGGGGAATTTCCCGTTGTAGTCCTTGGCGTAGTTCGGTAAGCCTATAGCACACTAAGTAATTCTTTAGGCCATCTTCCTTTGGCGTCATCCAACATTCTCTTGATCCCATTCAGGAGTATTCTGTTAGTTACCTCAACTTGCCCGTTAGATTGTGGATGGGCAACCAAAGTCTTTCGATGCTGAATCCCTTACTCTTTTAAGAACGCCTCAAATTTTGATCCCACGAACTGGCGTCCATTATCTGAAATTATCACTATAGGAATTCCAAATCGGAATACTACTAACTCCTTGAGAAACTTCAAGCATTCTTGTTCCGTTATCAGCCGAAGAGGTTTCGCCTCTACCCACTTAGTCATATAATCAATTGCTACTATAACAAAACTGACTTGACCTTTTGCTTTCGGAAGTGGACCCAGTATATCTACCCCCCAGACAGCAAAGGGTATAGGAGATAAAATCGAGTATAGCTCTTCTGGTGGCTGATGTGGGATTGAACTATTCAGCTGGCATTTCAGGCATTTTTTCACATAATCAGTAGCCTCTTTGAAAATTGTTGGCCAATAAAAATCTTGACGAAGCACTTTATATGCTAACGACTTCGCGGCTATGTGGTCACCGCAGATATCTTCATGAACCTCCCGAAGGGCGTATTCAGCTTCAGATGGGATCAGACACTTTAGTAATGGAGAGGAATAAGCTCTTCGATACAGATCTCCATCAACAAGTATGAAGTTTGCACTTTTGTATCTCACCTTTTTAGCCATCATCTGATCTGAAGGTAGCACGCCATCTGCTAGATAGTTTATCATCTGATCTGAAGGTAGCACGCCATCTGCTAGATAGTTTATGTATGGAGTCATCCAACAATTAGACCGCTCTACGCACATCACTTCCCCATTCTGGATGCTAGCTTGCTTCAGGGTTTCCAAGTAAACTATTCCTTCAAAGGCGCTTGATTCAGTAGTAGCCAGCTTCGATAATGCATCAGCGTTGGAATTATCAGTTCGACCAACACCTTGAAATTTACATGAGCCGAAGTGTTGAAGTTGATCTTTCAATTCTGCAAGATACTTAACCATTTTAGAGCCTCGAGCTTCATATTCCCCCGAAACTTGCTTAATGACCAGTTGAGAATCACTGTAAATAATCAGCTTCTGAACTTCCAGACTCTGGGCCAGATGCAATCCTGCTAATACCGCCTCGTATTCAGCCTCATTATTTGTTGCCCTGAACTCGAATCTAATGGCTTGCTGTACTTTGAATCCCTCTGGGATCGTCAGAATTATCCCAGCACCACCAAGATCTGAAGTAGAAGATCCATCCACATATAAAGTCTACGAATCGTGCACCTACTGAAGTGTAGCCACTGTTTTCAGTAGATCCCTGTATTTCTTTCATGCTGCCATCAGCTTCGGAAAACAAGCATTCTATCACGAAATCAGCCAAGGCTTGGCCTTTAATGGCTGTCCGGGGATAGTATTCTATGAAAAACTGGGACAATTCCATCGTCCATGCAACAAGCTTCCCCGAAACCTCTGGCTTTCCCAGCACCTTCTTTAGTGGCTGATCTGTGTATACCACTATTATCCGACCTTGGAAGTACTGCCGAAGTTTTCTACTAGCAATGACCAAAGCAAAGGCAAACTTCTCAAGGTTTGGATACCTTGTTTCTGCGTCCCTAAGGGCATAGTTTACATAGTAAACTGGGTGCTGCTTACCCCCAACTTCTCGAACCAAAACTGCTCATATTGCCATTGAACTCGCAGCCAGATACAAATACAAAGGTTCAGTAGGAACCGGCTTCACCAACAGAGGTGCCGAAGATAAGTACCTTTTGATTCCCTGGAAAGCTTCCTCGCACTCCGAAGTCCATTGGAACGTCTTTGCATTCTTTGGCCCTTTTAACGTGTTAAAGAACGGCAAGCACCTTTCTGCCGATTTAGACATGAACCTCCGCAACGATGCTATTCTACCAATTAAACGCTGGACATCCTTGTATGACTGTGGTGATTTCATGTCTAAGATAGCCTGGATCTTTTCTGGATTGGCTTCGATACCTCTCTTGCTGACCAAATATCCCAAAAACTTGCCTGCCCCCAGTCCAAAAGTGCATTTAGTGGGATTCAGCTTCAACTCATAACGGCAAACCGTCTGAAAGCATTCTTCTAGATCATCCAGATGACCACGAACTGACATGCTCTTAACAATCATATCATCAACATAAACCTCCATATTCTTGTCTAGCTGCTTCGTGAAGATGTGGTTCATCATCCTCTGATACGTAGCTCCCGCATTGATCAGACCGAACGTCATTTTTTTATAGGCATACACCGACCGATGAGTAATGAAAGCTGTCTTCGGTATATCTTCCTTGCACATAAAAATTTGATGATATCCCGAAAAAGCGTCCATGAAGCTAAGCAAAGCATACCCGGAAGTTGCATCAATGAGTTGGTCAATATGAGGCAGAGGATAGAAATCCTTCGGGCATGCCTTGTTTAGATCGGTATAGTCTATACAAACTCGCTATTTGCCATTTTGCTTTTGTACCAGAACCACGTTTGCCATCCACTCAGGATAATCAATCTTGAAGATGAAGTCTGCATCCAGCAACTTGGTGATCTCCTCATCAATTATTCTTTGTCTCTCTGGTGCGAAAATCCTTCTCTTCTGCCGAACTGGTTTCTTAGCTGGATCCACTTGCAATCTGTGTTCAGCCACTTTTCGACTTACCCCCGGCATATCACTGGGAACCCAAGCAAAGACATCTGCATAACACCGAAGCAACTCCATTAGACTTGTCCGAAAAGGCTCTGGAAACCCCGAATCGATTTTCACCGTTTTTTCTTTCTTTCCCGGAATCAAATCGATCTCCTCGGTCTCCTCCACGGGCATGACTACGGGTTCTGTTCCACTTTCTGTGAATGGCTCTATTTCAATAGCCATGGCATGTTTTTGTTTGCTGACTCCTACTCCCGAGGTGATTAGAGCGTTCCGATAACACCTCCTCGCCAAGTCTAAATCTCCTATGACTTCGCCAACTCCATGGGGAGTAGGAAATTTAATCTTAAAGTGGGGAATTGAAGTAACCGCATGTAGAGCTGTCAAAGTAGGTCTCCCAAAAATAGCATTGTAAGCCGAATCAACATGTACAACATAAAATTTATAGATAATTTGAACCTGTTGGAGAACTATCCCGAAGACAACCGGCAGCTCGATGGTTCCTGCTACTTTGACGGGATCGTTGCTGAAACCATACAAAGGGGCCTCCTGCCCAATTTCCATCTTCTGACCATCTAGAGGCATTCGGTGATAAGCGTGAGCATATAATATATCCACCGAAGAGCCATTGTCGATCATCATCCTCTTCATATCCACCGAACCAACTTGTGCAGTGATTACCAAGGCTCCTTCGTGTGGTTCGATAGGTTCCGAAGGGAAATCTTCATCTGTGAAGGAGATTATAAAGCCCGGATATGCCCTTTCGGCCTTCATAGGCTTATCTGCCAGAGACATCACCGAGTCCAGATACCCTTGTCTCTTCTTACCTGCAACCTTTCCCATGTTCCCCCCAGATATCACATCTACAACATGCCGCACCACCTGGTTCGGCACTGGTTGAACAGGCTGGGCGACTTGAGCTAACTCCCTATTCCTCGGCTGGTCCCTTTGTTGTTCTCGCCCTGCTACATACTGTATCAAAGTACCACTTTGAACTTTTCTCTCAATGAATTCCTTCAAACTCCAGCAGGAATTCGTATCATGTCCGACCGTCCGGTGGTAATTACAGTATAAAGCAGGATCTCCGAACCCTGGTCGGGGATTATTTTTGGGTGGTTCGAAGTACGGCTGGTTTTTTATTTGTTCTAAAATGGTGGCCCGATCTGTGTTGAGTTGCGTATACACCTTATTCACCTTCTAGGTCGGAATGGGCGGGCGATCTCCCCTGGGTATCCAGTTATTGTTATACCTTTTTTGATTCCCTTCGAACCGATCATTGCCGACATTACTCTTTCTCTGATTAATGACAGGCTTCTCCTTGTCTTTCTCTTTTGCTTTTTCCGAAGAGCTCTGCTTCAAGCTAGCTATCGCCTCTTCCACCACGATAAATCCTTCGACCTTTTCAAATGCTTCGGCTAGGCTCTTCGAATGTTTGAACATCAGCTTCTTTACTAATTTTTCTGATTTCACCAGATCTAAACCATTCTGGAATAACCCTATTGCCTGAAGATCGTTAAGATCTGAAACCAGCCCCACAGCTTCTCAGGAATCTCTTCACATACTTCCCCAGAGTCTCACTCGAATATTGCCTTACTTGGGCCAACGATCCCGTGGGTCTTCCTCTTCTCTTATTGCTCCCAAAGCGAGCATGGAACTTGTCACACAAATCTGCCCATGACGCAATCGAATCCGAAGCCAGATCCCCCATCCATTGCTTTGCGTCTTTTCTTAACGTCAATCCTAATGTCTGACATTTAGCTGCATCTGAATAGTCGTAATAGTCCATCAATCTGTCGAATGCTTGGCTGTGGTCGAATGGATCTCCAGAGCCGTCATAACTTTCCATATGAGGTAGCTTTTTGCTGGGATCCGCTTTCTCCTTAAGAATTTCCGATGAGAAGGGAGACGTCTTTTTGTCCGAAGTCTTCTTCCCTTGTTGAACCTCTGTTAGTTGCTTCCGAAGCTCCTTTATTTCTTTCGCTAGGTCCTCCACCATCCCGGGTGAAGAAGCAACTTCCTTCCCTGGAGAGCTCGTCTCATTGTGTTTAATCCGATCTTTTCCATCCGGGCTAAACGATGCCGAAGGACTTCGTCTGTTACTTCGGCCAGAGTGAGAACTCCCTGTGTGGTGTACCCTCTTCGAACTCTTTGGAGAATGACTTCTTGACCGGCTTCGTCGCCCATCTTTTCTACTGTCTCTATGATACTCAATACGAGGCGTTCCTTTCGAAGTCTCGGGAAAATATTCTTGTGACATACTTCGTTTCCTGTTAGGAGAATGGCTACACGACTCACTACCATCTCGCCTGGAATATTCATTCCTCCTTGCTCTTCGACCATGTGATCTACTCCGTCTTTCCGGTCGAGTGTAACTGGAAGCTTCGTCTTTTTTCTCAGCCACAAGAACCATCTGTTTAGAAATCTCCTCCCTCTGCTGCAGAAGTGCTTTCAAAGCCGTGTCGGTCTCTTGTGCCTTTTTGCCAAGGTAGAAATTTTGTCCGCCTGGCCTTCTCGGTATTGGGTCTTAGGCAGTGTGCCCACCACCCTTTTTCGATCATTGTCAGGACCTTTGCTAGCAGTAGAAAATAACTTCCTCTTGGTATCCCCGTGGTCTCTAGCCTGAGAATCTCCTAGAACCCTCTGTGACCCAAGTCTATCATGAATTCTTTTTGAGGGTCCTAGTCTGTCTTTCATCGAAATTCTTTGCAAAAAAGAGTTAGCATCCGTCGGCTGTCCTTCAGCCGTGACCGTTTTACTTTTCACCATGGCTTCCGATGTAAGTCGTTCAGTAAGTTGTGATTGAAAACCAGAAACACTAAAGACCCCTCCTTCTATCGCCAATGTTAACGCCACAATCTCGCCACGCACCTCAACCACGAAAAGCACACCTAATCCTGCATAATGAACACGTCAGCACCGGATCTCGACGGTTTTGGGCCGCCGTGGATCGCTCCGGTGTGAGAATAAGTACAGGTCGGAGAAAATGGTTTAACAATGGAGGTTGTGTGCTCTAGTGTCCGTAGAAAAAATGTTAATTACCCCCTTTCCATGTAATGCTCTGTCCTCATATATCATCTCACCAACTTGCATGTTTTCTCCCGATGAGTCCATCAGCTGGCTGCATGCAGGCTTTTTTTTCTACTTGCCCTCCACCCAGTCAATATTATGTCAACTCCTCATTAATGAAGGAGGCTAAAGACGGCTGGGCCCATCACCTCAATCAGCCGCATGCTAATCCCATAGATTAGGAATAATTTTTAGTTCACAATCTGCCACCTGTCCCCCACTACCGGCTCCAGCTCAAACTTTATCTGAATAATCATTTAGACAATAGCCCAATACTTCAAGGGCAAAAATGGGTTTGACCCGGAAAGCCCAAGATAAATAAGATTTGATCGGCCCAATATATTCACGGCCCAACAGATGTATATTGCAGGCTGGATGAAGCTAGGCAGCCACTCTCAAGGAAAGTACCAATTGCATCTAGCAAGATCAACCCATACCGGATGGTGATAGTGACTCGGCTTCTTGTTCTAGCTTTCTTCCTTCGCTATAGAATCCTGAATCCAGTGCATGATGCTTTTGGACTCTGGCTAACATCCGTGATACGTGAGATCTGGTTTGCCTTCTCATGGATTCTTGATCAGTTCCCCAAGTGGTTCCCAATCGATCGTGAAACTTATCTGGATCGTCTTTCTCTCAGGTGCATACATTCTTGCATTCACAAATGAAATGTCTATCAGAATCAACAAATACATTAGTTCCCAATATATATTCTCAATCTCAGCAAAGAAGTTACAACTAATGTGTGATGCAGGTATGAGAGGGAAGGTGAACCAAATATGTGTTGGGAAAAGTACGCCTAAAATAATCTCAATCCCAGGAATTACTTTTCCGTCTTTGTGCAATTAAATAGGAAATCAACAAAACCAATTATGAGAACAAAAATAACAAATAACCATCCACAAGCAAGACACAATATTTAACGTGGAAAAACCCTCTAAAACTAAGAGGTAAAAACCACGGGTCAAACTCCGAATCTCCACTATATCACTAATAATGGGTTTACAATAATCCTCCCAAGTTTTATGTCCTAAAACTTGAGGTTACACAATAAATCAAGAGAATACAAATTTACCTTTAATTAGGTTAAGAAACCTAATTAACTTCACCACCCAAAAACACTCCAAACAATAAAGTCTTCAAGCTTCTATTGAATAGAGATGGTGCCGGATACCCACAAACTGTAATTCTCTCTCTTTATTCTTTTGGTACCTTCTTGCTACCAAGCTTCTCTCATATATCAAATAAGACTCCCCCATAGCCTTATTTATAGTACTCTTTCTAATCCATTCCTATTATGGATTAGAAACAATTTATTCTCCTAATCAAATTAGGGATCACATCTCCTTATTAAATTCTTTTCTATCTTGGATTCTAATTCTCATGGGTGAGGACCCACACCCAACAATCTCCCCCTCCGAACCCATGAGAGAAGGGATCACCAACCACAACTCCTTACTCGGAGTTAATTCCAACGAAGTCTTGGCTCAACTCAAGCTTCTTGAAATTTTCAACTATCTTCATAACCGGCTTTGTCTCATCGGCATGGTTCTTCTCGATGGGAGGATCTAACTCAAACTTGACAGATTTTTGCTTGCCAAATTCATTCACAACCGCTTTGTAACCTGATTGCGAGCTGTCACTTTCCTTCTTCACTTTTGGTACCCATTTAAAGCGAAGAGCTTTCCTCTCGTGGTTCTCATGCAAGGTTTTTCTCCCATCTCGCATGGCTTTGTACCACACTTTTTTTTCGCTTAACTCCCCCATCTTCAACACCTCTCACATGCGCCCGCATCGTGTAAAAAGTGTCTACTTTCTTACCTCTAGTCATCACTAGAGACCCTTTAGTGAGCTTCCACTGACCTTCACCAAAGTAACTTTTATAACCATTCTCATCAAGCTTACCAGTAGAGATCAAATTAAGACGTATATCCGGAACATGTCTGACTTCTTTCAGCATCAACTTGCAACCACTGTTAGTTTTCAAATAAATATCTCCAATGCCTATAATCTTGGATGCACTTCCGTTTCCCATCCGCACATAGCCAAAATCACCACTAGTGTAGGATGTAAAGATTTCACCACGAGAAGTAGCATGGAACGAAGCACCCGAATCAATAATCCAATCATTAACATGGCACTTGGGTTTATCATCACAAACAATGGCTACATCAACATCGGATAGATACACAATCGAATCTTTATCCTCATCCTTTTTCTTAGACTGCTCCTTCTTCAAAAATCTGCACTCTCGCCTTATGTGACCAGGTTTCTGGCAGTAAAAACAAATTATCTCTCTTTTATCTCTCGACCTTCCCCTGAATTTGTCATCTTCAGGTGAGTTTTCCTTTCTGTTTCTGCCCCTACTCTGCGTGACAAAAACTTGTGACTCAGCACTAGTCACTACGGTATCTCTTCGCCTCTGTTCCTCGTTGAACAAACTATCCTTGACTGTATTCATAGTCAGCGTACCATTGGGAGCGGAGTTACTCAGCGACACCACCAGCGTCTCCCAGCTATCAGGCAAAGAGCTCAACAACAATAAAGCCTGCATCTCATCGTCAATAACCATCTTCATCGTACTCAACTGATTTATCAAACTCTGAAAATCACTTAAGTGTTCTGCAACGGAGTTTCCATCCTTGAACTTAGAATTCACAAGCTTCCTAATCAAAAAAGCTTTATTTTGCGCCGTCTTCCTTTCATACATGGACTCCAATTTCTTCTAGAGAGCATAGGCTTCAGTTTCCGTGGCAACATGATGAAACACACTTTGATCAATCCACGATCTAATTAGACCAATAGTCTTCCTATTCATCTTGTTCCACTGCGCGTCACTCTTGTTTGTGGGCTTAACTCCATCGTTCTTAAGTGGCTCGTACAAATCCTTGCAGTAAAGCAAATCCTCCATTCTTGGCTTCCAAATTGCATAATTTGCAGCCTTGAGATTAATCATGCAACCTGCTGTCCAATCCTCCATTTAATTCGCACAAGAAAATCACAAAAATAACCAAGCTCTTGATACCACTGTTGGGAAAAGTACGCCTAAAATAATCTCAATCCCAGGAATTACTTTTCCGTCTTTGTGCAATTAAATAGGAAATCAACAAAACCAATTATGAGAACAAAAATAACAAATAACCATCCACAAGCAAGACACAATATTTAACGTGGAAAAACCCTCTAAAACTAAGAGGTAAAAACCACGGGTCAAACTCCGAATCTCCACTATATCACTAATAATGGGTTTACAATAATCCTCCCAAGTTTTATGTCCTAAAACTTGAGGTTACACAATAAATCAAGAGAATACAAATTTACCTTTAATTAGGTTAAGAAACCTAATTAACTTCACCACCCAAAAACACTCCAAACAATAAAGTCTTCAAGCTTCTATTGAATAGAGATGGTGCCGGATACCCACAAACTGTAATTCTCTCTCTTTATTCTTTTGGTACCTTCTTGCTACCAAGCTTCTCTCATATATCAAATAAGACTCCCCCATAGCCTTATTTATAGTACTCTTTCTAATCCATTCCTATTATGGATTAGAAACAATTTATTCTCCTAATCAAATTAGGGATCACATCTCCTTATTAAATTCTTTTCTATCTTGGATTCTAATTCTCATGGGTGAGGACCCACACCCAACAATATGCTATCTCCAGTAGATATCTTTGTCAGTACTGTGGATCCCTTGAAGGAACCTCCTCTTGTTACAGCTAACACAATTCTATCAATCTTAGCAATGGACTATCCAGTTGACAAAATCTCATGCTACATATCTGATGATGGAGCTTCCATGCTTACCTTTGAAGCACTATCAGATACAACAGAATTTGCTCGAAAATGGGTTCCCTTCTGCAAGAAATTTTCTATAGAGCCTCGAGGGCCGGAGATGTACTTCTCTCTTAAAATTGATTACCTCAAGGACAAAGTCCAGCCGACATTTGTTAAGGAGCGTAGAGCTATGAAGGTTCTAACCTGATTCTATTAATATCATTAAAGCTTGTAAAACTGGGTTTCTCAGTTGGAAGCAACTAATTTTGTGATATGTATGACAGAGGGAGTATGAGGAATTCAAGGTGCGGATCAATGCACAAGTTGCAAAAGCCTTGAAAGCTCCTGCAGAAGGATGTATCATGCAAGATACATCCTTGGAGGCCTTGATGTGGAAGGAAATGAGCTTCCACGCCTTGTTTATGTTTCTCGTGAAAAGAGGCCTCGATTTCAACATCACAAGAAAGCTGGTGCCATGAATGCCCTGATAATATATATATATATATATATATAAATACATCAATCATCCATATGGCCCTTAAAATTACCTTCCATTTTCATCTGTTTGTCATCATCAGCATGCACCACAAAGTCTTATGCTTGGGGTGTCATGACCTTGTGCGCTACCTTCTCTTGCATGTTATCCATCTAACACCTTCGTTTGCGTCACAAAGTTGCAAGCTTAGGGCCATTTTTTGGTCCTCTTCAAGGAATATCAATCACGTTCTTTAATCATAATCTATCTGATCATTGCTGTATTAAAACCTGTAGGTACGCGTCTCTGGGGTTCTTACAAATGCTCCCTTCATGCTAAACTTGGATTGTGATCATTACCTAAACAACAGCAAGGCTGTCCGAGAGGCAATGTGTTTCTTGATGGATCCACAAATTGGAAGAAAGGTTTGCTATGTTCAATTCCCCCATGTTTTGGTCGCCACAAAAAGCTTGAGAAATATTCTAAACACGGTCATGTAAATGGAGACGGTGCAAATGCTCAAGGTCTTTGACATGATCCTTTACAATATTGAAACCAGATTATTATCATCTTACTTCTCCCTCAACAATATGAATTACGAAATATATATATCTCTGCAACAGGATTTGATGATGATGATAAAGAGCTAATGATGTCTCAAATGAATTTTGAAAAGAAGTTTGGACAGTCAGCGATTTTTGTGACTTCGACTTTGATGGTCGAAGGTGGCGTTCCACCTTCCTAAAGCCCAGTAGCGCTGCTAAAAGAAGCTATTCATGTGATCAGCTGTGGTTATGAAGACAAAACAGAATGGGGGTTGGAGGTAATTTCAAAATATGAATGATAGCTCTTAATCTCTCTGATTCTGATATGCTAATAAGAAAGCATTACTTTATATATATTTCTAAAATACTTCTTCTCACCTTGCGTAGTTGGGTTGGATATACGGCTCTATTACGGAGGATATCCTCACAGGTTTCAAGATGCATTGCCGTGGGTGGAGGTCCATATATTGTATGCCAAAGAGGCCTGCATTTAAGGGATCTGCTCCCATCAATCTGTCAGATCGTCTTAACCAGGTGTTGCGTTGGGCTCTTGGCTCTGTTGAGATCTTCTTTAGTCGTCACATCCCCGTCTGGCATGGTTACAAGGGAGGAAACCTCAAATGGCTCGAGCGTTTTGCTTATGTTAACACCACTGTCTATCCATTCACCTCCATACCCCTACTTGCCTGTTGTACCCTCCCTACTATCTGCTTGCTCACCGGAAAATTCATTATGCCAGAGGTGAGGAACTATGTAGCTACTTACTTTCCTCGCAATCAGACAGACACTAACTGAGGGATGACTGCGTCTATAAGGATCTAATTAAAACAGTCTTCTATTTCTTATTCTCTTTCGTTCTTTCTTATTAATCCAGATAAGCACCTTTGCAAGTCTCTTTTTCATTGCTCTGGCTCTCTCAATATTCACAACTGGCATCCTTAAGCTGAGGTGGAGCGGAGTGAGCATCGAGGAATGGTGGAGAAATGAACAATTTTGGGTGATAGGTGGCGTGTCTGCGCACCTCTTTGCCGTTGTACAGGGCCTTTTGAAGATCTTGGCCGGAATCAACACCAACTTCACCGTCACATCAAAGCTGGCATCGGACGATGAGGATTTTGGAGAGCTATACGCTTTTAAATGGACCACGCTTCTTATTCCTCCGACCACCATCTTAATCATTAATCTTGTTGGGGTTGTGGCAGGAATCTCTGATGCCATAAACAATGGTTACCAGTCATGGGGTCCTCTATTCGGAAAGCTCTTCTTTGCTTTTTGGGTGATAGTTCGTCTCTACCCATTCCTCAAAGGTCTCATGGGAAAGCAGAACAGGACTCCAACCATTGTTATTATGTGGTCTGTGCTTTTGGCTTCTATCTTCTCTCTGCTTTGGGTTCGAATCGACCCATTCGTGTTAAAAACCAAGGGGCCTGATGTAAGCATTGTGGAATCAATTGCTGACATGTTTTCTTTCGGATTTTGTGGAATCAGAAAAAGTTTTTTCAGCTACATGCATGATTTAATCAAGAAAAAGGCAGAAGCACACGAGCAAACAATAATAGACAAGAACAAAAATATGGAAATGACAACACTAACAACGATAACAATCAGGCAGTGAAGTGCATAAAGTACCAAGAAGACAAAAGGCAGAAATACACAAGAGACAATAATAGACTAGAACCAAAAATATGGAAATGACAACAGTACTGAGTATTGCTCAACAACTGTAAGTGAGAGCACATTTAAATGAGGCAATGTACCTTTTACATACTCAACTGCAAGTGAAAGCCCCCATCTGACAGCAGGAAGAACCACAACCGTTGTAGTTGAATCCAACCGAATCCCTCTCACAACCATATACCTAAAACAGCCAAGTCTCCTCGAGTATTTTCTGAAAATATATAGCCTACTCTACATTCAGTCCAATTTGTTCGTTTTTTCTGAAAATAGGCTAAAAGCCACTTGAATAGAGCTCGAACGCCATTTCAAATGGCGTTGGAACATTTTTTTATTTTTTTTATAAAACAAATGTGGAATAGATGACAGCTTTTCTGATGTAGAAATGTGAAATAGAGCTTGAACACCATTTGAAATGGCGTTCGAACATATATTTTTTTTTACAAAGGCAATTTGGACGCCATTTCAAATGGCGTTAGAAACATTTTTTTTTACAAAGCAATTTTGGAATATATGTTACTACTTGAACGCCACTTCAAGTATTTGAAAATAAAAAAAATATGTATACTTAAACGCCATTTGAAATATATGTAATATATTTGAAAATGTTCCAACGCCATTTGAAATGGCGTTCAAGCTCTATTCACATTTGCTTTTGTACATATATTGCATTCCACATTTGCTTTATAAAAAAAAATGTTCCAACGCCATTTGAAATGACAGTTCCAGCTCTATTCATATTTGCTTTATACAAAAAAGGCTGACATCTATTCCATTCCACATTTGCTTCATAATTTTTTTTATTCCAATGCCATTTGAAATGGCGTTCAATTTTTTATTTTCAAATTTGCTTTATACAAAAAAAAAGTATCAATTTTTTTTAAAAAAATATTCTGTAAAAAATAAATTTGTTTTTTTAAAATAAAATTGGATAAGTTTTCTGTTTTAAGCAAAAAATCTGATTAAGAACAAAATGGGACACTGACATCATTCCAACTCCACTTTATTTGAATTTTTATTCTCAACGCCAGTTCAAGTGATTTTTAGCCTATTTTCAGAAAGTCGAATAAATTAGATGTAAACGAAAAAGCTGAATATAGAGTAGATTATTTTCAAAAAATACTTGGTCTATTCTCAAAAAAGCCGAACAAATTGGATGTAAACGATTATTTTCAAAAAATACTTGGTCTATTCTCAAAAAAGCCGAACAAATTGGATGTAAACGAGAAAGCTGAACGTAGAGTAGCTATTTTCAAAAAATACTCAAGTCTCTTCGTCTAAGTACTTCGTCACCAACCCAAAAATCATCCTACTTTATAAAACCGTGTCAGGTTCAGGAATTCCATCAAACATCTTGTGCGCATATCACTCCGAAAAATTCAAATACACATACACAATAGAATAGCCAAGAAACAAATCTGAAGCAAACCCGTCAATAATCGCATGCCCATGAAGTAAAACCCAAGTTTGGGACAAATAGCGAGATGGGGCGTGTTTGGTTGAGTTGGGAAAGATTGCTGGACTTGTTCATTAAGTTCAGAAAGAATTTACCTGATGCAGAGGTGTTATGGCTAGGACCGAACAAAGAACCAAATTGGAACCGAAACAATACCAAAAACAGCACAAACCGCACCAATTAAAACCGAACTAATGGTTTCGGCGTATGTGACAGTTTTAAGTGAGTTGAAAAACCAAATTTACAGTTTCGGTTTGGTTACTAATCAAAATCGCACAGTCTAAAACCGAAACCGCACCATATGTGTATGTATGTATGTATGCAGGGGCGGATGGAGTACAAGGGCAACCTATACTCAGTTTTTTTTAAATAGGTAAACTCAATGGGGCAAAATTTAATAGGTAAACTCAATTTTAGTGTTGATAAAGATGTCTCGTTCATTGCCTACAATATTTAACAACATTATGTATATATAGTTATCATTTATAGAATTTCTGATGTAAAATATGTATCTGCTTCAATCTGTTGCAAGAAGTATGTTGAATGCGAGGAGTCAACAACTTGTTGTCTCTCGCTGCTCTTTCATGGTTGTTTCTTACAAATTGTATTACTCAATTTGCAGTATGAATGCTCTGCATCTATTAATGTCTCTTTCATATAAATTCCTTCAAAGAAGCAATTATTAATATTGTCTACTGATTATACCAAAACAATTTGTTTCATGGTTTCCGGAACTAATTAGCATCAACATAATTAGTTTGATTTGTTTATTATTATCTTTGGCAATGATATTGGTAGTAATTGAGCATGATCAAAAGTTGATGGGATTAGACTTTGTTATTACCCATTTCTCATTGTTTCCTACCATTGTTTGAGAAATAATTTGTATAAAATTTTGTTGTTTCAATTGGTTTTGGAACTGAAATAGCACCAAATAAAACTGCACCGCACCAATCACAAGCTGTTTCGTGTGCGGTCAGGGACGAAGCCACTTGGTGATTAGAGGGGGCCATGCCCCCCCCCCCAAGGTTTGAAAATTTTATAAAACTCACCCCAAAGGTTTGAAAATTTTATAACTCACTTGTGCATTTGGTTTGGTTTGAAAATTTTGTAAGGCCACGGCCTCCCTGGCGAAGCTTTGATATGTTCTAAAAGACTTTTTTTGCTATGTTTTATCATCTTTGTCAAAGCAAATTCTATTACTACATTATTTTTGTTTTAGTAAAAATATATTTTGTAATGGTGAAATTTTACTTTTTAGTGATGAATATATTTTATGTTGTTAAAAATTTTTTTGGCCCCCCTCAAGAAAAAATCCTGGCTTCGTCCCTGTGTGTGGTTTTGGATTTGTCAAACCGCACCTAAACGGTTTCGAGTGTGGTTTGGATTTCAAACCGTATCATACTCACCTCTAGTTATGACTCTGCAAAATCATTGGTTTTGGAAAAAAAAAATTGATTTAAAAGGGCAATTTGTTCTTTTTTATCACATCCAAACTTAAGTTTATTTCTTCTATCGTTTGTTAAGTTTGATTAATTCTTGATATTAGTAATAGTGATAATGTAAGTGATTATAAAATTATATTAGATTCTCAAAAAGTGGGACTTTCAAAAAAAAATACTAGATGATGAAGAGAGTGCACTTATAAGCAACAAACTTGCATATAATCAGTTTCAAAAAGTAAAAAGTATTAGGTGAAATTGTTTGTGAGTTTATTTTATTTTTTTCGTAATGTGAAGTTTGTTTTCTCTTTATGCGAAACTTGTTTGCGAGTTTATTTCTTTCTTCTTTTGTGAAATTTGATTAATTCTTGATATTGGTAATAGTGATGATATACTTTATTATAAAATTATATTGTATTCTCAACAAGTGGGACTTTCAAATAAATTATATATATTAGAGGATGAAGAGGGTGTTTGAGATTACTTATAAGTAGTCAAACATGCGTATAAGGGTGTAGATGAACCGAGTATAGACGAGTATTGAGTTGTTTAAAATAAAGTTTGATTGAGACTCGTTTAACTACCGAGTCGAACCAGATCTTAAGTCGAGCCCGAGTAGTTTGAACTTTTCAAACGTATATGATTTGAGTAATAGAAAATTACAATTTGAGAATGTTTGAATAATTTATTGAATTTTAAAATTTGCTCATATTTGAATCATTTATATTTCGAATCGAACTTTTAGTCGAGCTAGTACGAATCGAACCCGAACTGTTTGCTCATTTTACTGCCTTACCTACGTATAATTAGTTTCAAGAAATAAAAAGTATTTGGTAAAATGATTTTAAAACTGATTACAATCACTTTTTATAGAAAGATCTGAATCTCCAAATTTGGGTTTCTGCCTATTTGTCAAATTTAATAATTAGGTTTAACCGAGTATATTACTAACGTATCCCTATTTATTTTAGTAATTCCAACCATTACCTCTATTTACTTTTCAAAACATTTCTTTTTAATAATTTACACTTGAAATAAGTGATTAACATTTTTTTTATACCAAACATTTGCACTTATTACTAATTTAAATGTTTTTTATTTACTAAACACAAACTACTTTTGTAAAACTGATTATAATTAGAAACACTAATCAGAATCAGTCATATTTTTTAAACAATCCCAAACATACTCGAAATATTGTATATAATAGATAATTTTTATAAGATTTCATTAGTGACAATTTATTAAAGAAAAAATATACCACTAAAGTACACATTGCAACTCAAAGTTTACACCAGTAACTTTGCACCCCAAAATTAAAAAGTTGTTCTGTGCACCTTTACTCTTCTTCTTTTTTATCTTTGGAGTAATGCTACTATTACATAAAATCGCTCACATACACTCACATATATATTGATATGGCTCACATGACTTGTTCTGCATGAGGGCCATACAAATATGCATGTGAGTGTATATGAACGATATGTGAGCGGTTTTTATATGATGGTAGACTTATTATTTTTTTTATGTTAAAAATAAATTGAAAAATGAACACTCGATCGAGACACTGGACTGGGCAAAAGTGAGCAGGGGTACGAGGGAGTCCACTTTTCTAAAGGTAACAGAAACAAAAAATTACAAAATAATTTTCCATGTTTAAATGATAAAAAACATATATTCTAAATTCAGAATCTTTATTTAGAAATAATATTACACTAAAAGGACCCAAACTAGGTAAATCCCTTATTTTAAGATTCCACGCGTATTCCAATGGAAAAGGTTAAGTTCAAGTTCATCAGTTCATGCAATGGTTCAAGGCTTACTTAAAGAATAGATCTTCCACAGAATTTCAATGAAACTTCTCCTTCCTATGCATTTTCTTTCATTAATGATTCAAAGAATTACAGGTTGACAACAAGGAGCCAACAGCTCTTGCCGGTGTAAGAAAGAAAGAAAACAGATAAATTACATTTTCCCACCTATAAAAATAAATAAATATATACTGACTATGACCTAATTAATTGGCTTGTAGGCATGTCATTTGGTGTCTTTGCTGAAGAGGCAAACCAAAAACTTGTTAGTTTTGTTGTGTCTGGACAGAGTCATGGAGGTGTTTTAGTTGTTGCCATATATTCGGCTATTCACCACTCTCCCAAGTTTGTTTCAACTTTCAACTGTACGAGATGCGTCCTAAGGCTGTATTCTTCTACCTGCAAATTAATAAGCAAAGATATTTATCAGTAATTCCAAAAATAAAAAGATCTTGGAGGCTCGACATGAAGCAAGTCATATGTGCCTAATTACATATTCGGATATCCTGCAGCAGCAGCAGAAAGAGAAATGATGATAAAGAACATAAGCAAGGTCAACTCAGAAAGCAATATGAGGACAAAATTATTAAAACAACTGAAATGTGATTTTCAACATGACTTGAAGCGAAACCAAGCATCTTTGTTATTGTTCTCACCTGCATTGCCGCTGTAGTTGCTAATAGAGCTTCACATTCATCAAGCATGGCTCTTTCCTGTGCTGCTACATCAGCAAGTTCAGAAACCAGGCAATTCATCCCAGCCACCTGTAATCCATGGAAAATACATAAGGCCATATGCAGCAACTAAAATGAATATTCAGGACTCTCTTGGCATTTGGTATCCCTGTGACTAATATAATTGAAGTGTAAATAAATTGTTGGTGAAACAGAAACATGTCAATATTTAGAGAGTGCAAGGCTGCAGGTCCTCAAGCTTAGAAGCTGCACGGGGAAATGACACAATGTGGTTCAAATAACTAATCTGACAATGAAAATGTTGCTTTCACCATTATGTAACATATAAAAAAAACCTTACAAATGTATGTTTCCTTCTGCATAACGTTTTGAGCCAAGCAAGAAGCATCATAAGAAACTTAAGTCACAAAGAACAAATCTATAAATTTTAAATTCGTTGTAGATAGTATTGGCACATAATCATATATTACTGACACATTGAGTCAGTATATCTCCCTGCAGCCCAAATTCCATTTCAAGAAGCTGCCTTTTAAGTAATAAAAAATCAATTGTTTCCGTAAAGCTATCAGCCTACACTGCCTTAACCAGATAGACTCGGAGGACGGCACTCACATAACCATATAAAATATCAGCTGCTACCATTAAAAGAAGTTCTTTGAATGACAAAAGTTAAAGATATATAAAACCATGTAATTTAACAATAACAAGTAGCACAAAAAAATCGTATAAAAATAAGAATCTGACCAGCAAATAACCTCCAAAAGATCACACTCTAAAAAGATAAATTCATTGAAGTTCTCGTGGCTTTATAACTTATTATTCAACTGACCAGATATATAGAACACTTAAAAACGACTAAATCCAATGCGGTTGCCAAAACGTACTAGAGCCAAAATACTAGAGCAAAAAGGGAAGAAGCAGATTCTGATATCATCTTTATATATAACACATGATGCTTACACTACATATAGAACCACAAAAATTGAGAATCTCACCCTTGAAAGTACAGAACATATGGAGGATCCCATTGTCTGCATCACATCGACAGCTGAGCATACAGCTGCCTTCACAGTATCAATATCTGCCTGTAGATATCCAGATCTAATCAACAATTATTTACTTCTCAAAATCATTCTCAATAAATTTTCATGATATTACATACCCTTGCTCCTCCCGTGACGGGAAGGCGGAGAGTGCTTGCCTGTAGATCTTTAATAGCTCCAGATACAGAGCAAGTATGGTCCTTTTCAATTAAAGGCCATCCGTCGAGGTAGGCTACCTAAGACAAAGATATTGACATGCGACCATTAAAAAAATATCAGTCATGCATGTATTTTCACAGCACTAGTCTTGAAAAAACAAGTTCAAGCAAAATTCTCAAAGTATTTTCCAGACGTTCACAAAGTTAACAAGTTCAACAAAACACTTCATATTGCTATCACTGCCCTATGCTTGGAGCTATTCAAATTGGTCGCTTCATGGAACACAACTAGGGTTAATGCATAATTAAAAGGGTTAATGCATAATTAAAAGGGTTAACTTCTTTTTGCCCCGGCGGGGGGGGGGGGGGGGGGGGGGGGGTGTTGTATGCTCTTTTTATGATCAGTCAAAAAGTCCAGTTCCTGCCAAGCTGGAGTAGAACACCATTGGAAGCCCAGAAGATAGAATTTTTTTCCCCTTTGATTTCAATTGCCAGACAAGGTAAATAGGAAGGAGGAGATCCAATTAACTTATTCTTTCAACTGGTAATTTGCTTATCTCCTATTTGGAGACCTACAACCTGTCAAGTAGTTCAATTCACAGGATGAAGTAGGTACAGATGCAGAGTACAAATTAACCAAATAGCAAGCTCTTATTAAGAATAATGGAACCAGGCTAGAAAAGACATTCAAAGAAGCATCAGTTCCTATGGCTACCACTGTTATTGACATTTTTTGACACACTTGGTGATCGATCCAGTTTGGTTTCTCTATTGAACAGAACTAGGAAAAAAGCATGATAAATAATAACAATTTTATGTTCTCTTCTTCAAATACAATTATCAGGAACTATGCAAGAGGTGGCAACTTGAAACAGTTATCAGCATCCCAGCCATTATAAATTTCTTTTTCCTTTTAAAGTTTCCATTACCATATATCTGGCGTATGTACAAGTAGCTCTCAAACTGTATTCACTGTTTCTACTTTTATGATTGCACTTACAAGTTATCCACGATTACTTGCTTGAGAAAACAACTTCACCACAACACATCTGTTTTCTAGGTTCACTGTGATTTACTGCAGGTTTCATTAATTTTAACATCCCCCTCCTCCTTTCTTACTGTTCTCTAAGTTCCATTAATTAGCCGATATATATCTTGAACACTGCCAGTCCTTAATCCTGTCCTACATAGTTTCTACACTAGCAAGTAGGATGCATACAATTACAGTGACATAAATGAACTATAATTAAGATTATTAAAAGAAGGCCAAGAATCAGTTTTACCATCTGGTAAAGTTCATGCAGCTCTTTCCAAAATCAGTTTTACCATTTTTTTTCAATTTCTTTTTCCAGGACAATATATTTAAGAATCTCACACCAGCATAAAACACTAACTGGTGATCTTTAATACAAGTGTTGATAGAAATATAAGTGATCACCTGATGTGGATCTTCACATTCTCATGTGAAAACTGTATAGTATTTTTACATTTTAAGTTAAAAAAAAAAAGAACTAAAGACCCTGAAAGACTAAACACCAAGAATTTCAGTAAACTAAATCAAGGAGTACATGAAATTGCTTGACGATGATGTTATAGTGAGACAGATGCATTACTTGTTCATTTAAAACTGAGTACAGCTTCAGCTTCAGCCTCAGCTGTTGGAGGCCAATCCTCTTCTCAGTTACTGAATCCCATAGTTCTGAGGTAGTTCTCCATACATTGTACAATCCTTTCTGCAGATCAAAATTGAAACATTCAATAAAAACCAAGTGTCATGCTATGAAATTAACATAAGAATCCACGCCTTTGGAAATGACATAGTATGAAGTACATGATACAAAATCTAAAAAAAAAGATAAAATTTACTTAAGGATATTGCAATTTGACATCCAAGGAAAACAGATAAACATACTGGTAATCAAGATAAATAGTGACTAAATTATATAGCATATTAAAAGGGATCTCAGAAGTTTCATAATGATTAAAAGGCCAAACCTCAGCTGTTACTTTCTGAGAATTCAGAGCAACATCTGCTCGGGCATTGGCATATCGCCATTGCAAATGCCTATTGTACAGTAGCCTCAACTGATGAACATCTTCAATGTGGTTAGCAACCTTCTTTCCCTTTCTAATATCCACAATATAACTGAGTACAGATGTTGAACTGTTGGCTTGCCTTGATGGACTGGACGGTCTTGTCCGAGATGGGCTGTCTCCTCTAGATGGAGCAGATGTCAAGGTCCTTGTTCGGGATGGACTCGCACCTCTAGAAACAGAGGACGATAGCAGAGATGTTTTATTCGGTGATGCAGGGCGTGATCCAGGAGTAGGCAAAGACTGTGACCGGTCAGTGGGAGTAACTAATTTAGTTCTTTCTGATGGTCTTGAAGAAACAACCTTGGTATTCCTCAGTGAATTATCATCAACTGAACAAGCCTCAAATTCTACTTTTCCACTTCTGTCGAATGATATTAGCCTCATCGCACCACTGGCAGATTTTTGTAAGGGTTTACTCAAACAACCTGGTATGGACATTCTCCTAAAAGAAGGTATCATCATTCCAGGATTTGGTGTAGTTGTTGCTTTAGTTGTTTTATTAGCAAGATCAATGCTTTTAGCTAAAACATCGGATGATACTCTTCCACCTATTGTACTAGGCCATCGATGCTGATCCACTAATCGACCATGTAAACCATCCACTGGTTTTGAATTTTCGGACTGATCAGGGGAATTCTTTCCTTTAAGAGGGCTTCTCTTTCTCTCTGGTGTAGGCTTTCGTAAAGTAGGCGCTGTAGTTTCGGATTGTTTATGTGCTACATTTGATGATGGCCTCAAAGTGCAATCTGACAGGGCATGAGCAACAGGTTTTTCTCTTTTACTAATAGGAAGGGAAAATGTATCGGATTGGAAAGAAACACTTAGACTGCGCATTGTGGAAGGCCATAAAGATTCTGGCAACCGGCTGCTCATTAACTTTCTAGATGCCAATTGTATAACTGTTGTTGTATCACGAACTGGTGTGGATGGACTTGATGGCGATGGTGGCGTCGAGGGCCGTCCTCCGTTCAGCCGATATAGCTCTCTTTGGAGCCGATACAGATGAGGTGATGCCTGTTCTTGTAGTGTTTGGGGAAGGGCAACGCCTCGGGCCAGAGGCTGTGGATGGAGTAGGTGACCTATACCTAGAACTGACTTCTCTTGTCCTAGACCGGCGGGTGGTTCCATTGTTCCTTTCCGCCGGACCTAGTGGTGGTCTTGGGGTCTCCACTGCTGAATGCTTCTGTAATGCTTGATCTAATTCACATACATCCATCCACACACTCTAAATTAAACCACATTGATATCTCAATTCATTCATTTAGCAGGCTTTTGATAACTCCCACATTGGATTATAATACCCCAATTTGCAGAAAGGAGATCCTTTTCTCTACTGTAAATCTGCCACAAAATCCACAACCAAAAAGTAAGATACTAGACAGAGGAAAAAAGTAAAGAGAGCCCATTCGGGAAAAGAAAAGGATAATATAAAGCATACATCTTTACAGGACGTTAGATCTAAATGAGTGTGAATTGATCAGCCAAAGCAAAATTACAAATGGTCTCCCTTTAAATTATGATATTAACACACATTCAAGCAGATCAGACTCAGGCAATGGCAGATAATATAGCTCAAGGGATTAGAAAAAAGAAGTCTGAAGCTCCAAATCACATAATATCAGTGTCCTCTTGGTGAGGGAAATGTGAAAATTAACAGTGATCATTAAAGCTGAACAACAAATTGTAGGGTCCTACATAGTAAGAAGAAGAAAATCAAGCTGGATTTTCCCCTCCCTCAGAATTGAGAAGAGTGGAGGGAGAAATGGGGAAGTGGGTGTAAGGATAAGACAGAGAGGGTGGGCACCATATGAGGGATTCTATATTTTTTTCTCTCTCCTTTTTCTTTCTGTCCACCAACTTTTGTCACTCTCACGGGAGTGCCATGGATTCGTAACTTATGCACACACCCACATACAAACAACGCCCACTCCCCCACCCGCCTCTGGGTTGTTTGTTCTTCTCCTACTCTTAAATCCTTTTCATGAAAGATAATTGAATGAAAGTGAAACTTACAGAAGAGAAAGTAAATAGTTATCTTGGGATCAACCGGGTCTTCCTGAAATAAATCACACCCAAAAGATTTTTAATTCTTTTTTTACAGTTTCCAATTATTTATTCAAAAAAAAATTGCTAAAATATTTATGATATTTTTGTACTCTATTTTGCTTCTTAGTATTTATTTAGATAATTCAGTAAAAGGATTTTAAGATATCAATAGTATAACTTAGTATACACTGTATTTCACAGAATTTGTCCCTAATTTCCAGGACATATTGAGTATTCATCTATACTCGCAATACGGAAGCTTCAGAAACCAGAGTAAAATGAATATTTTAAAGTCTCAAATAGATACAACCAGTATTAAATACTAATCCCCATAAAAGAGGAATTTGGTAACTCTCTTTTTTTTTCGGTTCAATTAATTACCGTGCTCTGCCCTAGCAAAGTAAAAAGATCAAGAATCCATCATTTCTTTAAGTCCAAAAAAAAACCATTAAAAAAAAGATCGAAATTTTTATTTAAAATTCTTTTGATTTAATTTAAATCCAAATTGAGGAGAAAAGAAACTAGCATGGCAAACTTTACGGCCTTCATCAATACAGAAAAGGAAATTCGCGGCGCTTTTTAATTCCACATAAATTTAAGAAAGGAATTGATAAATCTTGTTTAAAATTGTGATATGATTGAAGAAACCCTAATGACAACCAACAAATTCCGTTAAATCACGCAACACTAGATATTTATAATAGAAAACCCTCAAATTCACCCGAATAATTAATTACATTAACACATACAGAGTCATGCAAAATTGGCCAGTTGATAATAATAAATTTAAATCTAACCGGTAATAAGTTATTCCGACCGACGGAGGGTGATCGGGAAGGATATTTTCCGCCGAGTGATCGTAACTGAATTTTCTGATTCACACACAGAGTAAGAGTATCAAAACCAATATATAATCGAGTGTGCTTATATGTACGGCTATGTATGTTTTGGGACTATGGGCTAAAGAAAAAAAATGGAGAGAGAGAGAGAGAGGAAGGGTTAGGCGGTTGGAGGGCGTTGAGAATTTGGACTAGAGGAGATCAGAAGAAGAAGGATGTTTTGGCGCCACCTCCTTAATAAATTAAATAGATTACTCTCATTGACATTATCTAACATTTGGTTTTATTTATTAATTAACCTCTTTAATATTACTAGTCTCCCTGACCTTGAAATACACTTGCGTGTATGTTAATGATTTTTAAATATTACTAATTGTCAAAATTAATAAGATAAAAAATAAATAATGAGAGAAATTTGGCACTTATTTACGTTATTTATTAAGATAGTTTTTTTTTTAAACATCCAAGATAGTACAAATAACATTTAGGATAATATTAGGATTTTCAAAATTTTCGATCTCAAAAACTATCTTAAATATAGCAAGTCTATATATGCATCAAATCTCACCATCTCGGTGTATGTAGAAAATTTTCAACTACACATAAATAAAGGGTTTCATTCTATGGTGGTCCAATTTTTGGCATCCTTCGTTTCAATTTAGTGACGCACAACTCCCCCTCGCTCCTGCGAGGTTGTCACTCTTTTGGAATTATTCGGCATGGTTATATATACATAACAATAATTCATTACATGTATTTGTTATAAATTAAAAATGGACAAATATCATTATTAGTATCTAATATAAGAATTAACTCTGCTATTAATAGTGGCGGATGACGGGTGTCGTTCGTTACTAATAGTAGCGGATGCTGCAGAAAATAGTACTGTCGTCCGTTATTATTAGTAGCAGATGTAAGCGTACGTGAATTTTTCAATTCTAATCTTGATTGTTGTTTCCTATATTGAACAATAGAGATGATATTTGCTCATTTTTTATCTATAACAAGTACGTGATATATATATATATATATATATATATATATATATATATGAGGACTGATTCATAATCAACGTTGTAAGGATTATCCTTATAACATATCTCAACCGTCCATCTATCCATCAAATAGTTAAATTAATTTTTCACCGGGGATACCATAGTTTAATTATGTGAACCGAAAAATTGTCCAAAATATCCCTTCAAATTCAAATTTTTTTAAGTTTTTCAATTCCGCAATATTAAATTGCGAATGCCAAATTAATTTTGTTTTTAAAGTTTTACAACGTACCCGCACCTATTAAATTGGGTTCCTTAAAGTTTGAGACTTAGGTTGTGTTTGATAAACTTGGGAATTAAGATCTGAATGATTATGATGTCTTAATAAATTAGATCATCTGAATGGTTATGAAATCTGAATCTAAAAAACTGTTTGATAACTAAAAATTAAGTTGTCTCTTAATGACACTATTTTACCATTTTAAAGGGTAAAATTTTATTTAATAATTTTAAATATTCAATTTAATAAAAATGAGTGAATAATATTGTTGAATATATTTATATAAAAAAAATTATCAAAAAAATTTCATTAAGAGGCACCTCTTAATTATTAAGATTTCATTTTATGTCTTACCGATTAAGATGCATTCAGAGGTAAAACAGCATCATACCTCTTAGCGAATAAGAGACAGTTCATTAAGAGACAATCAGATGTAAACAAACAACACCTTAGTACTCTAGTTTTGGTATATCATCATCCTTGATAACATCTAAATTGATCTTTTTCATTCTTTTGCAGCAGCCACTAGTAAGCAGATTAGGGAGCTTATGCAGGTTTAAGGCCGCTTATCAATCTGCACATGTAAATCCCCAATTACTTCATACTCGTACTAGAGTTTACTTGTGCAAACCCAAAATCAAAGTCAGTCCTTGATCACCAACACCACCTAACAACCACCAACACCATTAACTCACCTCATCTTCGATCATTACCCATCTAATCTCCATCCCCTCTTCGATTAAATCTTAACTCCGCACACCCCCCCCCCCCCCCCACTGAAATCAAACCACATATCCCAATTAAAGATGCACCAAACATATCACAAAAGAAAAAAAAATGAACAGAAAAAGAGGCCGGTGAGATTGCTACAGCGATGGAAATGCCGGGAAATAGCCGCGATAAAGTGATGGGACACAACTGCGGTACAAGTGTTGCCGGGAAATTTCGTTCTTTTCGACGAGCTTGATGATGGGCGGCAACTAAGGTTGTCAATGGTGGTTGGTAATTTTTAAGTCCGCACTCCTTAGTATTAAATTATGGATAAAAGAAAATTTTCACCGTTAGATCTGCGATTGTATGATCACAATATGTTGTAAGAATAAATTTAAATTTATAACGTTAATAATGAATCAGCTCTTATATATATATGCAACATCTCAACACTTAATATAACGTAATTTTAATTGATAAAATGGTGAAATGTCAAAATATATATAAATAAATATGAGATTCAATTCATGACAACCGGTTGTCATAGTCATTATTTCAACAACTCACTTTTCAGCCGTTGATCAATTAATTGAAAGGCTTATAATGAAAAAAAATTCACCCCAGCCGCAACAATATGTTGTTGCTTCTATTTTAATACAAGTCAAAATATTAGTCCCATTTTATCAAATTTTATAAAAAAAAATTGAATTAATTTTTTTAATACACCAACCGATTACTATTGTGTAGCGGCTTGGCTTTTTTTGTGAAATTTGAACCTACATGTTTGTTTCACTTTTTCACCATTTACTTTTACAAATTATTATTGTAATATTATTATTATTATTATTGTTATTAATATTAATATTATTGTTATTATTTTTAATAATAATAATAATAATATTAATATTAGTTATTATTGTCCTTATTATTATTATTATTATTGTCATTATTAATATATATTTTTTTATTATTTTTGTTATTGGAATATATTATTATTATTATTATTATTATTATTGTTATTATTATGGTTGTTGTTAAAAATAATAACAACAATAATATATTCCAATAACAAAAATAATAATAAAAATTATTAATAATGACAATAGTAATAATAATAAGGACAATAATAACTAATATTAATATTATTACTATTATTATTAAAAATAATAACAATAATATTAATATTAATATTAACAACAACAACAACAATAATAATAATAATAGTATTACAATAATAATGACAATAATAATAATAGGGCTATATGTAGCTACACAGCTGTGTAGTTACACAGTAGGCTATAACGACGATTTTCTAGGGCTATAGCGACGGTTTGTCTGTCGCCATAGATATTCTGTCTATAGCGACAGACAAACCATCGCTATAGCCCTGAAAAACCGTCGCTATAGCCTACTGTGCACTACACAGCTGTGTTCTTACATTTTTCCCATAATAATAATAATAATTTGTGAAAGTAAATGGTGAAAAAATGAAACAAACATGTATGTTCAAATTTCAAAAAAAAAAGGCCAAGCCGCTACATGATAGGTAGCAGTTGGTGTATTAAAAAAAAATTAATTCCAATTTTTTTTATAAAATCTGACAAAATGAGATTAATATTTTGGCTTATATTAAAATAGAAGCCATTACATATTGTTGCGGCTGGAGTGAAATTTTTTTCAATCCAAGTCTTCCAATTAATTGATCAACGACTGAAAAATGAATTGCTGAAATAGTGATCATGACAACCGGTTGTCATGGATTGAATCCCTATAAATATATGTATGTATATAATTAATGCAATTTTTTTAAATTTTAAAATCAACAAATTATTATTAATCAGTCGAGTCATCTTAATCTTTTAAATTAAAGCATCGGGCAAAATTGTGATTGGTTGGAGGTATCAAAATCATGTGACCTATTATAAATACAGGTTCTGAAGAATAAAAGTAATAAGGGTCAACTTTGAATGTTTCCATGTTTCTAGAGTTTTTGACTCTAATAGTAGTTCTATAACTTAATTTCCTACAAATTAAAGAAAGCTCATTAATTAATTTCCTAAGTTGACGATCAACATCAATCTTAAGATGGGAATTAAGTGTCTATGTTAATTAGTGAACTATCCTTTTACACGGTTGAATTTGTCTGGGGTGGTTGAGAATTTTAATTAATGTGTCGTAAACCTCAGGTATACTCCACTAGTAAGTATTACTACTATACCATAACCTAAATTAGGATTCTCATGAATAGGAGGGAAGATAACATTGGACTAGAATCCTTTCCGTTAAGTAAATAAAGACTCTCAATTTCATGGTCCAGATTTAAAATGTGAGTTCTCTCTCCATTTCTACATGATGTCATATTCTAACACATTTTAAATATAACTATGAAATAAAGAGTCTTCATTCACTTGAAATGGAGAGGATCCTGGTCCGATAAAATAGGACTAGGGTTTTCATGGAAGGAAGATAGTGTAATAGGTTGAAACAAATGAAAGTATTTTCACGAGAATATTACTTTAGATGGAGTAGGAAAGGTTTACAAGAAGGAAAAAAAGAAGACAGCTTTTAATTTTTGTCAAAACGACTTGTGAGCTTGCGTTTCGAATATTAAGGAGAGAGTAAAACGGATGTACTCCTCCTAGTATATTAAGTTTTCTGAGCCACCTAGTTTTGGTTGTATGAGCAACACAAACATTCATGCGTGTTTAGAGTATAAATTATTCACCATATAGTTTATGTCAACTGTCGTTTTTATCAATTCGGCCCTAGCTAGCTAGGGATCATCTTTGAAAGATTTTTTAAAACCACTTCGAAATATATATAAGATTATATTGATTAAGTTAATTTAAAATATTTGAAATTTAAAATTAACATGCGCTCATTAATATTTATCAATATAATTATGATTATTATAATTTTCAAAAAAAAAGTATTATACTAATTATGAGCTTTATTATTTTTAAATTTTAAATAAATTATGTCAATTTTAAATTTAAAAAGATCTCTTAAATTCTTTTTAAAAAGTCAATATTAATCTTATAAGTTGGACGAGAGACAAGTATCTTATACATAGTCAAAATTATTTTTCCAAACTAAAAAAATAAATTTTATAGAGTTTTTACCCCTCCAACAAACACCAAGTAGCTCTAATTTGCCCAAGACCATAGATAATTAATACATAGTCTAATAATAAGATCGATTTTATAGTTCTCTTTCTTTTCTAAATCCTCTGTTTAAAAAATAAAAATGAGTGAATTTGATAGGCATACCCAAATCAGCAATTAAGTGAGATAAGATCCTTTAACCAACATAACTAGGGTGTGAAGTGTCATTTTACATAAATAAGGAACGCTCTTTTGATTCTCTCACCCCGAGGAGTCAAATCATATATAGGGATTAAAATAGAGAATTATATAAGGATAAGGAAACTGTTGGATACTGATTTATTGAAATATTTTTTAAATGTGGGGATAGAGAGTTTATTGGGAAAACTGTTGTGAATACTCTTATAAAGGAAAAAAAGAGCAAAACCTTATCCTATTATTCCTATCTAAGTACTGTATATTAGGTCAACTTCAAATTTTATTTTTTTTAAGTTACACTATCTATAATTATCCCTATCTAGTGTAGATTATGTCAACTTCAAATTAATTTTTTTTTAAGTTACACTATCTATAGGCACGTTGCCAATAACTTGAATTGGGAAAGATTTTTTTATTTTTATTTTTGTTAATTTAAGACCAAATTTAAACTTATGCCACTAGAAAGATTTAAACTCTCACCCTCTTGGTACACAAGGGGTGCAAAAATTTGAACTCCCTTTAACATAATATTTTTCCTCTCTCTCTCTCTATATATATACACACACAAACATATATATATAGATAGAGAGAGAGAGAGAGTCATAGACATAAAGAGAAAAAAAGAAGACAAGAAAACGCATTTCTTTGCAAAACTACATAAATTAAAAACTGTGAAATTAAGCACTAATCCAAATTAAGTCCAAATAATTAAGCATAACCATAGTGTTCTCGAATTAATTAAGCTCTAATACTAAACTCTTTGTGTTCTAAATAATGAAAAGCAAATGGATAATTAAAGAGATCGACTAACATTTTTTAATTTCTGATATTCTTTTTACTGAGTAAAATAACAAAGACCAAATGATGGGCAGCCATGTTCTTGAATATGCTAATACATACAATTATTGTAATCAAATCATATTCCTTAATTCCATGCCCTTCCATGTCGCATTGCTGCTACAAGATGTCCTTTTATATATCAAGATTTTGATATTAATTTATCATAAAAAAAAAGTGTCCTATTTGATGGCTCTACACATGTAATGATGTTTCATAATTCAAATTTACATGTGGGCTTTGATTCTATGTAATAAAAAACATCAACATTATTTTGACTGATTATATATATATATATATATATATATATATTGGACACACACAGTACTCCATATATATTAAGGGATGTATATATAATTAATCTCACGGTTTGAACTTGAACTTTTTATTGCTGTACTTCACATTGGATACCATGCATGCATGTACCATAGACGATAGTATACAGTATGGTATGGGGGAGACCATGCATTTCTCTGAATAGTACTGAATACTTGGTATCTGAACGTTTGTCTATATGCATGCTATGTAGATTATGTATATGGAAACTTTATTTCGCTTCTTTTTCTTTTTGAAAAGTTGGCTTCTTTTTTTTAATTATCTATCTATGCAATGCATATAAATATTATGACCTTTTATTTTTTTACTTATTTTTGCTTCATTAATACTACTAATTAAGTAAATTAAGCTTCAAAAAAAAAAAGGAGTGCCTATATTCCTGCATGCGCGATAGAAGCTAAAAGCTTCCCGCCCCGCCGTAAGATTTACGTAAAAAATACTATATATTAATTACTAGTGCCCATCATCATTGCATTCTAAACTTAATTTGAATCGTGAAGAAATTTTATTTTCTAATATCCAAGTGTTAAAAGTTTTATTGAAGAAAACAAACGTCCTACGCAATGATTATCAACCTAAAAGGTACCAAAATCAAGCTTTATTAATTATAAATTAATTTGTAACTAGACTTCCTGATCATGCATGCAATTAGTAAGATATATAGTACTAATATCATAATTGGATTGATTAACTTTTGTTCACTATAAACAATCCGTAGAAACCATCTTAATTTGCTTCAAAGTTAACATAAAGAAAATGATCATCGGGTCAAATCTCGAGTTCGAAACAAATCTCAGGTCAAATCACAAATTCGAATCGAATTGAATCAAATCCATCTAAATAATACCTTAAATCACTGCCAACGACCGAGATTAATTCACGCCCACTACTATCGGTAACGGCCGAAAAAAGAAGAAGAAAGGCAAAGACAATTTTTAAAAAAGTAAAAGTTACTGTAATTTAATATTTATTAGTTTCCGTGACACATGCATTACGTGTGTAATTATATTATTAAAGATACAATAGGAGTTTTATCAAATTTTAAGGCTAAAATAAAAAACAAAAAAGATGACCACCACAAGAGGGCGGTTATTTTCTCCACTCCCCTTACCTTAATAATATAGACATAATAGATTCTTGAAAAGAAAAATAATGAAAATGGAAATGATCTGTTATTGATTTAGAAGGTTACATGACATCATGTATTTTAAATACTGAATTTTTACTGATCAAATCATTCACCCCATAATTTGATTATTATTAATTTTTTTGATAACGGTCCTAAACCAAAGGTAACTTGAGGAGATATCACTTCGGAACTGTTATCCTGATATTCATCAAGGCACACAAGTGGGCCGGAGAAACAAGGCCCGACGAATTTAACTTGTTGAGTGTGACGAACGATATTTTGTAATTTAATTTGAATATTTATTGAATTAAATAAATATTTTTTTTGATGATTTAATTATTGAGTTAAATAATTAATTGATAAAATTGTGATAGATTAATTTAATTATATGTGTCACATTAGTTAAATTAATGTGGTAAATTTTATATTCAATGATGTATTTAATTGAGCTTATTTGATTTAATGAATTAATTAATAAGCATAATGTTATTCTAATTAATTTAATAATTAATTAGAGATTTAATGATTTAACTTAATTAATAAATAAGAATTTTAATTATGTGACTATGTGATTTATTGTGGAATCATGCTATTTTATTTAATTGATTTAAATAAGATTAATTGATTAATTAGGAGTGTTACAATTAAACTATATAATAGTAAGTTATTAGATTAAATGAGAAATAGACTCTTTAGGCTAGCCAAACATGGCCTTATAGGAGGTTGGTCAGTTAACCCATAGTGGGAGTTAACTGACGACCCATGTATTCACGAATTCTTTTCACGTAAACATTATATACACTAGTTCTATTTGATATTCATATCAGAAGAAACAAACTTAGAAAAAGTTGAGAGAAAAATTGAGAGAACTTTGAGAAAGAGTTGAAGAGATCAAGGATTGTAGAAATCAAAAGAGAGTTTATCATCATCACAAACTAGCAAGGGTAATTCCTTCATCTTTAAGTTTAATTCCATGTTTTTCCATTAACGTATTTTTGAGTTCTCTGTAAAAACAGAGTTTGTGATTACTACATAAAGTGATGATATAAGTGTTACTAATTAGACATAACATATTTTCTATCATATATTCATGTTTTAAAACAGTCAATTTCATATAAATATGTATTAATTGAATTCTAGTGAAGTTACAGAGTTATGTTTCCTTCATGAACATATATTCTGAGTTCTCTGTGTATGGGAAAAATTAGCAATTTTTGATTATATGCTTATATATGTGTTATTATATCATTATAACATGTTTTGTATTTGGTATGAATGAATTAAAATAATCGAATTCATGTAATTAGGCCTTAATTGGGTTTTCAAAATTTTACAGAGTTTTTTTTTTCATTTACGTGCTTTAAAAATTCTCTGTGAATGAAAAAATTGACAATTGTTCATTATATGGCTATATGTGTGTTCATATGTGTTTATAACATATTATATGTCATATATGCATAACTTGCAGTGATCGAATTTTGTTTAAATTGGATTTTCGAAAATTACAGAGTAGTATATATGGCCATACGGCCCTTACGCACAAATTTTATACCATGAATCGATGCTTTAACTTTGAATTAACATTTGCATATGATTGTACACGTCTATACGAACAAAACAAAAGTTAAACGAACGGATTCGGTGTTATAACGAATCCGTAACGTTGAATTTCTTGATTTTCCTTCAAAACATGATAAAGTATGAAAACAGTGAAATTAGATGCCTTGGATTGTGTGATTACATGATTTTAATTGCCAAGATCATGATAGAAATGTTGTATAGCGTTTCTGTGAAGTTTTTACATTATGGGTAGCCTTAAAATTCATTACGTTAATTTAATTTGAATTTATTTGGGTTGCTCTGGGTGTTCATCGCAAACCAGGGAGTGCACCAGCAGGGGGACCGCCCCAGCGGGTATAAGGGCTGTCCGGGAGCTTTTTTTTATTTTCGAGACTATTTTGACCTCCTGTAGTAAAATAAGCATAACTTTTTCATACGAACTCCGATTAAGGCGATTCAAGATTATTCGAAAAGATAACGAGTAGACCTACAACTTTCATTCTTTAAGTTTTTCAATTTGAAATCGTTAAAATGGGTAAAAATGGCCATCTTTGTGACTAATGCGTATTCGGAGGCAATCAGAGGGCTTCAGACATGCACGCACACAAGTGTAGTGTTCTAGATAATAAAAGATGTTGTTTTAAGTTACATACATAAATATTATATTATTTGAAGTTCATGATTAATAAATTAAGTTATTGACATGTATAAGATAATGTGAAGGTTCAAGTTAACAAACTAAGTGCGAACTTGAATATCGTAATTGTAAAACTTGATTATGATTGTTTAAAGGGCTATACATATGTGATATGCGTGTTGTGAGTTTACATTTATGTTATGTGGTTAGCCATTGAGTAATATTATAAACCAAGTTGTAAGTCGAACTTAAGTGAATAGTTCAACAGTTAAACATAGTAGTTATGAAAACTAATCGATGTCGTATACATAATGTAATGTGTAGGACGTTGAGGAAGTGAATTGTAATTATATTTGTAGCTTGTGCAAGAGGCAAGTATCATATCCCTAACTTATTGATTTAGCAAGTTCCCTAAATTCTAATTTATTCATTTATTAAGTCTTAGACTTGTGTTTCTATATCGAGTAAGCTCGTGTTCTTAATTGTTCCAGTTCGAAATTCATATTACATATTGTAACTCTTTTAAAAGCATGATTCAGTTATACAATACTTATTCGATTGTATACTCTTGAGATTTATTATTCAAGTTGAATATCGATGATATTGTTGAACCTTATAGGACTAGTGAACCCTTATTGATTCGACTAGTCCATAGTTGATGAACGTTCTAAATTCTAAAATACTTATTGAGCTTATCCAAACCAAACTTCCTTTGGTGCGGACTCTGATATCAAAACTGAGATGAACAACCCTGAAAAAGGGGATTATTTACGCTTTAGCGTTGAGATATTGTGCACAGTATGGTACTAAGGGCTGATCCCCCTAAGTACGAGAAGTAGAGTCCATAGTCTTATGACTGTTAAAGGTTTAAAGTATAAACACTTTACAACCTAGGACATAGTTCAAGGTCTTATGACCCTCAGATGTTATTTTGATTCCTATAATTTATCCTCGAGTCAAAAGTTGAGTTTTTTTATTCAGATGTCTTTGATTCACTCGCATGTTATTATATTGTTGTCATATTATTATACTTGTGGGCAATCGTGCTCACTCTTGCTTAAGAATAACATTGCAGTTAAGAACAAAAGGTCTGAAGAGCCTTCTACTAGCAAAGGCAAGGGCAAGGTCAACAAGTGATGAAGACTTGTTGTTTATTTATATGTTTATGTTTCAGCTTTATGTTAGTTGTGTAAGACTATTTATTTGTTATGTTCCGCACAGATGTTTAAGGTTAGTATGACCTGGGATTTATTTTATTTATTACTCAGATATTGTAACCTCATAAGGGGAGGATTTAATTTTATTTATTGCATGGTTTGCATTTACTATGGGTAGATAGATAGATGATATTCGTACAGTGAACACCAAGTCCCGTGGAATTAAAGTATCCGAATTTGGGGGTGTCACATTGAGAGCCTTAATTTAGGCTGTACATCCAGGACTGATCAGCCCAGCTAAAATATTGAGATTGGAAAGTTTTGTTATTTGGTAAATGTTAGAAATGCTATTTGGGGAATATATATATATATATGTTTAAAATGTTAGTGATTGCAGTTAATATTAAAACAAATATTACTCCTTCCATTCCAAAATAAAGTATTCCATTTGTTAAAAAATACTATGAAACTAAGGAGTGGAAAATGAAGCATTGACTTGTATATTTATTCCTTCAAAAATTATTTGCACATATTTTTTGAAAAATAAATTAAAAATTATCTTGCTCTTATATTTTGAAAGAGAGGGAATAGCAATTTTGATTTATTTGAAACATTTTAAAATTTAAAATTTAAAATTGACGTGGTTCAATTAAGTTTTAAAATTAGGATGCTAATTAGTTAAGGTGTCAATTAAGAGGTAGGTAGGTAGGTAGGTACGTAGGTGCATGAGAATTACTAATGTGTAAATAGAATTATGCACCATGATGCATCAATTAATTAAGACACATGGATCTGGCCTTTAATTTCTCTTGTCTAGATCGATCTCCCAATCACCTAGCTTAATTATTTCAGGAAATTAATTAATTAATTAATAGTAGTATGGACTATCAATTAAGGAGGGCAGAATTAATTTAAATGCTTATAATTAATTAATAGTAGTAGTAGTATATATTTAGGTAGGAGAAGTGGAATTAATTAATTATTCGGGAAATTTAAAAAATATGTATGTAATGCAAATTGCAAAGCATGCATGTGAAATAAGGAAATGAAAAATTCAACAAGAAAGAATTAAACAGTAGGAAGGGCGGCGGCAGCTTGGAAGATGGTATCGTAGGCAATCTGAATGCATGACTTGAACTTGTGGGGATCTATGAATCCTTTTTCCACTGCAATCGTTGCTCTCAGCGTTTCCACGTAACTTATCAGACATACTGTAACACTCTGCGATATATATATATATATATATATATTTCCACACGTACACAAATTAACATCCATCATGCATGCATCTTCATATATATATATATATATATATATATATATATATACTTTCTTGAATATATAATTTGTAAGGATAAATTTCTGCTTGCTTAATTAATTAACAAGCTAATTAAAGCTAGCACAAATTAATTAAGCAAGCACTCTATACTAAAAATAAAGAATCATGACTTAGTTTAATTGAAAAAATGGGTCCTAATTGCATTGGTATATAAAATATAAACCTGTGGAGCTCCAACGGCTGTGAAGTAGAGACCTTTAACAGGATGATTCGCCAAAGCCATTTGCTCCACTGGTCCAATCATATTGGTCACGCATGTGCTCGAATTCCTTATCGTTTTATGAATATATTTTGCAGTTGCCTATATATATATATATATATATATATATATATATAAAACCATTAAAACGATAGCGATATTTAGTTTATATATACATTGCACTACTATATATATATATATATATATATATATATATATATATATGTATGTATATATATATTCTTCCGTGATCACAATACAAACAGTCTAACCAATATATATATATTTTCTTTTTATTTCAATGCGAATATTATATAATGACTTGCATCCATCAGATCATAGAAATTTATAATGATATCATCAAATAAATCGCAACCCTGCCATTCTAATTCTTTGTTGTACGTTGTATATCGATTTATCAATACAATATGTTAGATACAATAAATTGTTAAATTCCATAATACACTACTCAAAAAAAATATGAATTGGTGAATGAATGTAACAGAGAAGAGAAGAGAATGGAATGGAATGGATACTTATTATTTATTCCAGTCTTTAAGTAGAATGAGTTATTTCATACCGGAATAAAACTCACAAATTTGACAAAAATGGGAATAGTTCATTGCATTCTAATGAAACAACCAAATATTTTTTTTTTTTCATTTAATAGGAATGAGTCATTCTATTATCACCTTCATTCATGCCATGCCATCCAAACGTAACATATGTGATTGATTAATTGTAACATAGAGGTTGAGCGGATAACAGATTGAAAATAATTTACATACCTCAGCCCCTTTCAATTTTCGGCAAATCTCCAGAAATTGGCCATTCAGAACAGCAGCATAGTTATTCCTTAATCTCTTGATTGTTTCATGTGCTTTAAAGACAAAATCAAGAGGATTTGATGAATTCTCAGAAGTAGTTAATTTGGGTATAGGGACATGCAAAAATGCGAAATGATTACCCCATGGCATTGCAGCCTTAGGTTTAACCATTTCACTCACTGACTTGTAGCCATCAACGTTCCTGGTATTAAGTACCACTAGTGCAGTAGTCTTGGTATTGCTGTACTTGTTGCTTTCTTCTTTCATGTACAACCGAATTCCGAGTAAGATTACCCCAGTCATCACATCATTTACCGTCTGTTACCCAATACACACAAGAATAAGAGATATTAATATAATATATGGTTTTAGGGAAGAATAGAAAGATAAATTTAAAACTTATTCTACCGTTGGAATGAAAGAGTCAACCTTCTGTCTCATCTCATATACGTATGTGTAATTTATTTATTTACATTAAATTTAATTTTATAAATGAATATATATATATATATATATATATATATATATATATATAACACTAATATATACATGAGATGTGACATGATATGAGAGTACGTAGATCTGAATTGTGGAATGATGCTCATTAATGGTTCATTTCCCAAATCATCTATCTCAATTTAGTTAGTTCAAGAAAAGCTTCCATTACAACTTACAAGTAGCTAGTAATTGGACCAAAATATCAGTAAGAATTAATATATATGAAGCTAAATACTTCTCGATAGTATTTCACACACACATATACATATATACATATATATATATATATATATATGAACATCTCTATAACAAAAATCTGAGAAATTCCTAGCTAGTCACTAGCTTCTGATGTACACCGCATGTAGAGTTTTGAATATAAAAAATCCATGCATATATACTACGAATAAATACTATTGACAAATTAAAAATATATAGAGACATCATATATATATATATATAGACATTAAACAATCATTATTATAAGGTGTGTTATATAGTTTTTACGTACGTACGTACCACTTTAAGCTTGTCCTTAATTTGCTTGATGTGCTGAAGAGAAAAGGCCATAGTAGTTATAGCAATTGGTCGAAACTCGACCCCATCAAAAGCAGACCGGATCGGTGTCAGATCATCTTCGACCAAACTGCTCCTTAAAAGGCTCCCTCCGAAATCCGATACAGTAGTCACAATCGCGGATGCAAGTCGAAACATAGTTTTGGGAAAGAAAATGTATTTGTTGATATCATGTTTCCCGGCCGGTGAATTAGGGTTAGGGTTTGATGATTGACGTGTAGGGAAAGTTAAAGGAAGAGAAGGATTGTCAACTCTCTGTAGACAAGAAAGAAGAGCTCCCATTAGAGAATAGCCGTCGCCGAGTGAATGGTGGAGCTTGAATAGGAAGCTGCCGGCTGCATTGCTTGTGGGGTAATTTATCTTGTGGATTTGCCATAGTGGTTTGCTTTGAGAAAGTTGCTCCATGCCTAGTTTTGATATATATTCATTCACATACTCATCGTACTCTTCAGGTGACAACCTTTCGGGAAATGTGGGGACAAAAAAATGGTCCTTCAGATTGACTGTAACGGCCTTCCATTTCTTTACTCCATTCTTCTGATCACCAACCTGCAGTTCCATTGAGTAATGTTTATTAGTATCGATATATGACCGGACATGCATGCAAACGTATATTTTTTTTTATCAAAAAGCACCGATCGAAAATGATTGTTGTCAACAGTTAAACGGATATATATATATATATATTGTTTATAACTATTGTCCGCCCCAACTGTTTAATATATAGTACCCAAAACAAAACAAAAATTGTATTCGTTCATAACCATATATAGTTGACTCAGCATATATACTAGCTATTTGTTGACATGCAAGATTGTATTAAGAATGCATGTATATATGTATTTAGTTACTATGGCCGGGCCGGTACATATAGAGAGAGATCGATTAGAGTACGTAGTTACTTACCATAACAGAAGAAAAGCGTGGGTTGATGGGTAAGAAAAGATCGTTAATGAGAGAGATTGGTAAGTCGTGGATTGGGACTTGGAATTCCAAAACGGCAAGGATAGTGAGGGATAAGACGGAGCTGTTAACATATTGTCCACTTGGACTCACTGGAAACTCCACAACTTGTTCTTCTCCTTCAAACTCCGTCTCCATGATCGTGCACTATATATCTACTATCTACTACTATAAATAAGTAGATTGATTGATTGATTGATGAGGATCATCCACTACGTACACCAGCCATGGACAATATATGGACATAGTTATATATACACATACATCTGTATGTATGTATGTAGGTATGCATGTATCATATATATGTGTGTGATGTACGTGTATATATGACTTAATTCACTCAATAATGCTAGAGACACAATTTATTCTACAACTATTTTATAATTTGCTGATGTGGCATATTCCACCTCAGCTTTTATGTGGGACCGAAAACTACATTGAAACAATTTGTTATTAATATGTTGAGTCGGAGTATGCCACATCAACAAATTATAAAATAATTGTAGAATAAATTGTGTCTCTAGCATTACTCTTAATTTAACCATTTAATTCAATAAAAACTACATTCATCTACCAATCTGACATATGTATACGAGTTTTAAATAGGTGATGGTACACTGTCTCTAATTTTTGGCCTACATTTTCTCCCTCTAAAATTCTTGTACCCTTTCTTCCACTAAATTTTTTATATCTATTTTCACTAGTAAAAAATTTATACATTTTCTCTCTCTCAAAATTTTGTGCACCATATATCTAAAATTTGTATACACTCGTTCTCTCTCAAGTTTTTAACTCTCTAAACTAATTTTCCTCCTCACCTAATTCTCAAAATTTTGTGCACCATATATCTAAAATTTGTATACATCTTCTTTCTTCTTTTTTTTCTGTTTCCTCTATTATTTTTTCCTTTATTCCTACAAACATCACCAAGCAACTGGGAAAAAGAGGAAAGAAAATATTATTTTATTTCATCTTTTTGCTTATTTTGAACCTATAGAATCCTAGTCCTCTAATTCATAGAATGAACTGAGATAGAAATGGAGAGAGATCGAGTGGATAAAATAATGAGGGGAGAGAGGAACTTGTAGTGGAAAAATTTAAGAGGTAAGAAAGACGCAAGTCACTTGGTCATATCCATAATACAATACTATATCAGGAAAAGTACCAATATGGATTAGGTCTGACAATTTAATTAGTTAACTATTGAGTCAATTTATATTAATTAGAATCAATTGGATAATTAGGTTAGTTAATTATTTTTATTTATTTAAATTGAATAAAGTTTGAACTCATATTTTTAAAAAGAAATATAAATCCAAATGGATTAAACTATTCTCAGCCCAAATTTTTCCAAATGTGATGGAGCGGCAAAAAGCAAACATGTCTGCAACTATCAATTCATTATCACCCTAATATAAGTTGACATTCCCCATCCACTAGGGGTGAAAATTAAACGACCCCGATCGAGTGGATCTGAATTTAATGCTTAAGCTTGACTTAGATTAAAAAAATTGTGTTCAGGTTCGACTCAAATTCGAACTGATAATTTCTAAGGCTACTCAAGTTCGACTCGATGAATTACTCGATACTACCCAGCTTGGAGTTACTCGATTCGTTTTCACAACGACTAATTCGCTTGTCTTTTTATTCGAGCTCGAGCCTGAGATAGATCATACAAAAATGAGACATAAAAATGAAAACTTAGAAAAACTTTTATGTTATTTATATATAAAAATACATGTGTTACAAAAGTTACAATGATAAATTTACAATATTAATTATACTAAGATATAATTTCTAGTAACATCATTATATCAAGGCAATAACTTTAAACAGAAGCATTACATACACTTCCCCTCTCTTTATTTTCAACGGTATTTACAAGAGTCTGTTTGTACTTTATACATTTTTCCAATCTTTGTATATGGGTTAATTTTGGAACAAAAGAAATATTATTTTACCCTTGTGCATATTTTTAATTTATCTAGATATCAAATAAAAGTTTGAAAGTTTATTGGACTTTATGTAAAAATAAAAAACCAATAATGGAGGGAGGAAGGGATTCGAAGCAGTTGAGATGCTAATCAATGGAGACATGTTGATGGATTCGCATTAATTATTCTGCATATTTATTTCTCACTGAATTCTTGACCCATCCAGCTGTTTTGTTTTCTTTAAGTAGTAAATAGAGAGGGGCCGCGATGAAGATATTAGTCATCAATAATGTCAGGATCGTGATTCATGTTGCGCCGTGTGATTTATGCGGCAATTAAAATTTAAAATCAGTCCTTCTACATGATTCATGTCGGTAATTAAAATCAGTCCTTCTTCTACGGGGACCGGATCCTGCCGGCTAGAAACCGGTCCCAATTTATTTTTTTATCACTTTTAAATAATTTAGAACTGAAATTTTTACAGAATCTCGTAATTTAGGTATCATTTTAATACATGTAAAAGTCAGGGTTTCACAGACTGTACAACCCTGTTTTTGTAAAAATTTCAGTTTCAATAAATATTATAAATTGCTTGAAAGTGATAAAAAAAAAAAAATTGGGACAAAACCCGGTCCCCCAAGACTTGTTGAATTAAAATTAACATTCAGAGTCGAAAACATGTTATATTAAGTGAAATCAAATACACAGAGTCGACATCACATAATGGAGGATAATTTTCATATACATGCAGTGGTAACAAGACGCGTTGATTATTCGAGGTTCCTTGGACCACTGTACGTGTAGTAATCATCATATATATTTTGTTGGAGGGAGGGAGGGAGGGAGGGAGGGAGAGAGGGAGTAATAGTAATGTCAGTCGTATCGCTGCAGATGAATGGGGCAGCGTCTACAACCAACGTAGAGTAGAACATGAAACAGTCTTGTGAAGAATAATGATGGAATGACCAGACATCTCCCAACTAAATGAAACTTTCATAATAGCATCTGCAACAGAAGATATGCCGTGAATACCAGAATAATAATACTAAAATATTATTTTCCTTTGGTTTTAAACACAAGAATTTGCCAAATTAAGCAATAGAAATATATATAACAGAACAGAAAATAGCTAGACAAATTAACACTCACAGCCCTTTCCTATTCTTTTGGTTAAAGATCAAATTACTAGATTCTCTACATTGACTTCTACAGAGTTCTACTAGAACCTACTCCCAGTCCAGACTCAGATATATCCTCCAAAGCAAGACCTACAGGAGGAAATCCTGGAAAAGCATGGTTGCTCCACGGCTCCACCCTATGAAGATAACTCCTCTCATGGCCATTAAAAAAGTACCCAAAATATACTTTCAAGGATTTCCCATGATCATCAGATATATTCTGAAATATATATAACCATATTGTGGCACAACCAGAAGAATATTCTGAAATAGCACATACTCGCAACCCAATTGACATTCAGCATTTCATACAACCGACCAACGGTGGACGGGTGGCGGATCTACTATAGGGGCAGCATAGGCACCTGTTGGATTTTTTTTTTACAGGGGTATAGGGGCAGGGTAAATATGTAAATTAATAAATTTAAGGGGCAGATTAATGGAATAATTAAATTTGGAGGCAAAAAAAATGCATAAACCAATTCTAAATACAAGTACAAAAATCTTCTTATTTTTAAAGGTTGGTGAAATCTTAAAAGTATTTTTTGTATAGTTTTTGATTTTGAATGTTAATCAGCGTGTGAACTTTGAAAGATTGTTTGATTCAAGTTTGATTTTTTTTATTGATTTGGTTTACTGTGGTTACTGTTGTTTAGTTTGATTGAGTTTTTGTTTTGAGTTATTTGATCTTCAATTGAAAATGAGATCATTTTAGTTGACTAGTTTCTGTCTTTTATTGTCATAGCTTACAATGATTTTATCTTATTTTATAATGAGAAATGAAAAATGTAAAATGACTGAATCTTTAGCAGCTTCTCATTTCTAGTTAATATTATTACTTTATTTCCCCGCATCTAACTAATAGACCTTATTACTTTATTTCCCCGCATCTAACTAATAGACCCTGTATAATTTTTGGTGTTCTGAGTATAAATTTTGGATGATTTGTTTCTCTTATTTCAAGTAAAACTTATTTGAAACTTATAAAAAGATACGAAAACTAGTTTATGGTTTGAAATTAATTCATGGTTTTGTTTGAATATAGAAAACAAATTTGGTTTGAGGTTTTCATGAGCATTTGGAGAATCATTCAAATTGAATTATAATAAGTAACCGAAATAAGTTTTTAAATTGTATCTAAATGTTTTTTATTTAAAATTCCTTTTTTAATTTGGATTATAAATATTTTTTACAATTTATAAATATTATTATGATTACTTAATATTATGATTAGTTCAAATTTTCTTTATTTAACTTCAACAAAAAAATTAATTAAAATCCGCCCCTGCTGAAAAAAAATTCTAGATCCGCCCCTGGGTGGACCGAGGGCGGGTTGAAAGTAAATAAATATTTGAATAAAATGATGAAAAGTTAGCACAATCTAATAGATATAAAAAATTACAGTTGTGTGCCATACACCACACCTATTTATATATCCTTTACCTTACATGTAACCATTAAATTTTAATCTAGAACCACAATTGTAAAACTGAGCTCATATAGTTCTAAAGAAATGATCCCACTGTTCACAATATAAATATGAGTGTATGTATATATCTTTTGTGTACATTATATCTTATCCCAATGTCACTAAAATTCAACATATATTTAAACTAAAAAGTTCTATACAACTTTGAATGAAATTTCTGCAAATTTACAAGAATCGTGTGGGTTTTTAAGGGAAAAAAAGTTATATAGTACTAAAGTACATTATAAATCACAATTTTCAGTTGAGATGGGCCATTACGAGAATATGTACACTGTATTTTTTATTTGACAGTCAATCAATCAGCCAAAAGGAGCATAGTCCACAGTTAATCCTTCAAATAAGTTGACAGTGGCCATGGGCCCACCTGACCCCCAAACTTCCACCAGTTCATAAGATCCCAAGCGTCCATTCAAATGGCACAGCAGGTGAACTTAAGGTAACGTAAGATAGAGGTAGCAAAATCTTTAAAATAGTGGCATTATGAGCAATGGCACCATAAAGTATCACGAATACAATAAAGGTAGAAGTATAATGGTAGAGATAATAGAGGTTGCTTTATAATGGGTTGGCTATGTGTTATTGGTGAAGTCTAATACAAACTTTTAATTTAGAAGTGATCAGGGGTGCTCAAAAAATTCGGTTTTTTACCGAATCGGTTGATACCGGTACCGGTAGTACCCGATTTTTTCGGTACCGACGGTACCGGTTTTTTTCGGTACCGACGGTACCGGTTTTTTTCGGTACCGACGGTACCGGTTTTTTTCGGTACCGGTTTTTTGGTTTTTTTTTTTTACACTTTTCGTTACTGGTAGCGGTAATGAAATTTTTGAATTCGGTAAATACCAAAATACCGAAAAAACCGAAATAGCCCAAACACTATAAACAAGTATGAACTTATAGCACAGCAGGCTCAGCAGCAGCAGTAAATAGCTCAAGTTATCACTGCCCCTCTTTTTCCCTCATGTACATACTGTATGATATTTGTTTGCAAATTAAATGCTAACCTGTTCTTAAAGTAACTCTTCCTTGGTTGACAATATTTTATTTCTCTATTATTTATAGTGTTTGTTTCTGTAATTGAGAAAACTTCTTGATGATGAAGTAAAAAAAGAGCAACCAACCTAAATTTGGTTTAGGTGATTTATAAACTTCTTCTTCAAAGCTTGGTCCCAATGTAGCACAGCAGCAGCAGAAGCACTCAGTCGAACATTGTAGGCCTCATTTCTTAGTTTTAAAAAAAATTGTTAATATAAAAAAAAATTATTTAATTATTGCAGTATAATCGAAAATCGAACCGAAAAAACCGGTACTAATTTTGTACAGAACCGGTTATTCGGTACCGTTATCGGTTCTTGATTTTTCGGTATTTTCGAATTGGTACCGGTTCAGTATTTTCGGTACCGGTTCGGTTTTTTACCGATGAATACCCCTAAAAATGATTGTAAAGCTATCCAAAAGGGTTGCGCCCATTTTTATACTTTTGGATGAATTAAAGTTACTTATATTGCGTTATATAAGGAAGAAATCTTGCAATGTATGATGTACGAATTTTCTAAAAGATAATGAAACTGTCAGCCGCCCATTGTGGACTAGCCCAAACGTTTTGGGTGAACCACGTAAATTTTGTGTCTTGAATCTTGATTCTTTTTCTTTCGTTTTTGGGTGAACCACGTAAAGAAATATATAAATAGGGCAATGATCCATAGCATGTATTTGCTATGAATCACAAATGGACAAATAGCATCTCTAACGTCCGTTACAATGATCAACGGTTTGGATTTAAATTTTAGGGACCACTGGGACGCCTCCAGAATTGGTCCAATCAACCCAACTCATTCTGAATCGCCAAATACACTCAACAAAATCTAAATACAATCTTTTATATCAAACGATCATGCAAAATACGACCACACAACTGTGAGTGTCAATACAGACATGTAGAAAATATAAACATTCAAACTAAATCCTCATTACATTTATTATCATAATATTTTACAAAAAAAAATAATAAGAACTTCTACAGCTCTAACTCGGACCATCACTCCATTCTCCAACTAGTACCCGCGATATTCTCATTTTCTGAAGAGAAGAATGGAAGAAAAGGGTGAGCTCAACTAGCCCAGTAAATAATATTATGACTAAGATAATGAAGAATAAATTATCGTTAGTCTTCAACAAATCAGATAAAATATTATGGACAACAAGTTTTAGATCAACAACTGCAGCGGAAATAACAATTTATTAGAAGAGTTAAGTAGAGAATAATGTCTACTATCTTCTATGATTTAAAAGTCCATCATCAATATTTTATCCATGTAACATCAATCAATATATATCTCGAATCAAATATTCATCTTTGCACTACGGGCCAAAGATATTCATCAGGTAATCATCTTTGCACTACAGGCCAAAGATATTCATCAAATAATCATTCATCTTTGCACTACAAGCCAAAGATATTCATTTGTATCATCATTTAAGACTGAGGATGATGAAAAATAATATAAAAAACGAATCTAGTGAGATAAAGGACAAAGATTAGGAATTCGTAATTTAGTTTATCCAAGTTCAAAATACTCCGTAATAATCAATTGTGGAGCAAAATTCAAGAATGAAGTTCAAAACTTGGATCCAATCAAAGATAAAAAATATATATATATTTACCGTGAATAGTAACTCATGAATAGTAACTTGTCATGAAAAGATGAAAATTTCATAAAAAATTCAGACCAATATTTCAATGAAATAATATTTCGTATGAGTAGGAATGAATGTACGAAATTGTAATTGGATTTTCACCCGTCATGAGGTAATCCGCGTAGACAGATCATTTTCACAATTTAATAGAAATGAATACGAAGGGTGATTCACCACGCATGCGGTAGTCCGCGTAGACAGGTTATTCCCACAGATTAATAAGGAATAGAATGAATACTAAAAAATTTCATCAAGCATGCGGTAGTCCGCGTAGACAGGTTATTCCCACAGATCAATAAAGAATGAATACGAAGGGTTATTCACCATGCATGCGATAATCGAGTAGACAGGTTACTCCCACAGATCAATAAAGAATAGAGTAACAACCCTTACGAGTAATGAAAGAAAATAGCATTTTTTACGAGTACAAAAAAAATAATACCCCTTACCTCAGTAGAAAATTGGATATTGGAATAGTGTAGTACCAGAATACTCTTCTTCTTTCTCTCTCTATAATTTCTCTCACTATTATAACTTTGCTCTTCAAGAATGGTGAGAAATGAATGAAATTAGCTTGCTATTTATAGGCTAGAAAAAAGTTAGTTAATTACACTTTAGTACCTCCATCTTTGCTTCAATTTTTAATTTAGTCCCTCAAGTTTATAAATCTCCACCCCTGCAACCACCCACCAACTATTTATTATCCACCAATAAGTGGGTCCCACATGTTAACCACCCATTAATTGCTCATTTATCCGATTAATTCCCCGTTTGGTCGATTTAACATCCGAAAATCAACTATTATCGAAATAAATGTCGATTTTCACTAACATTAATATTCCCAACACAATGAAAATATTTTTATCAACCATTCATCATTATAATTCACAATATTGACAACCAGATCATTCCCAAGAAAGAAGAGGCTTTCCGATAAGGATTTCTCCTTACTGGCGCGCAATTAAATAACATAACCCCTTTTCTTGACAGAACTTTCTAGACATTGTCAATAATGCTAATAATAATAATATGAGTAACTGTGTTGTGTCAATTATTGATTTAATATTTTAAAGTATTGTGCAGATGATACTGTGACAATAATTGAATCAATAATGAGATACTATGCAACAACTACTGTAGCAATTATTGAATACTGAGTGACTTCTTACGTAAGAATCAATAATTCGAAATACTGTGCAATACCGTGTACTACTATGCAACACGTATTACTGTATTTTTATCACCGGGTATTTTAACAGTTTAACGGCAAAAATTTTGCCGTGAAAATGTTATTTCCGTCGCTTTTTATATCCGACAATTATTCCGTTGTGGGGTCCACTAATGATTGCGCCGTCGTACGAATATTCTCCGACACAACGAATATTTTACGACCACTTGCTTACTTTGTAAAATTTGCACATTCCACCCATAACTTACCACATTTATCAAATCAACACCTTACTATTTCAAAATAATATATAGAGGAAATTAAATTTTTATTCATAAAAGTTGGGGTCTTACAACCACGTCTGCTAGAAGTTCTAGCGGACAGAATTTAAAAAAAATGGCTGATTATGCCCCCATTTAGCCCAAGCAGACGACGCAAAAACACCTGTTTTTAAAGTGATAATGTTATTCTTGAGAGAATTACTGATGCCCACATCAGATTCAGAAGATGAAGGACAAAGTCCCTGTGCTCTCTTAGCAACTTTAGTACTTACCGTTTGACCAGTGTGCGAGTGAAACAGAGATTGAAGTTTACTTGCTGAATAATAGGAGGAGTAGCCACGCACGTACGTACTCCCATTTGGATCTAATGGCTCAGAAGATGAACATTCAACCCTTCTAACATTTGGCACTATGCTATCATTAACAAAAGAATTAACATCCTAATTCAATAGACCCAGAGATTGAATGTAGGCAAGCACATCTGCATTCTTTTTCCTTTCAAACACAACTTCATCTCGATCTGTTTGAGAGAGGCTATTGACTGCTAGAAAAACTTGTTGAAGCTCTTGCAAGTTCTGATTTGCAGTAATAGATCTTTCAGAGCTCGCATTCTCTAGATAAGGATTATCCTGATCCATTCTGTCATCTTGAGTTGCATTACACATATCCAGACCATCAGCATCCACTGAGGCATGAGATTGGATTTCTAAGTCATCTGTAGATCTAGAAAGTTCAGAACTAAGGAGATGGATCAATCAAGGGCCCAGATTTAAAACATCTGTATTTGGATTTGTTTTGTATTTGATTTGAAAAGGGTCTGTGATTTGGATTTCATGTGTATGGAACAGAACGGAACAGGATTTGTAAAAATTGTGATACATTTGTATTTGATTTGGAGATCGATTTGGAAACAGGATTTGTATTTGATTTGGAGATCGTATGTGAACAGGATTTGGAATGTTGATGTATTTGATCCGCTAGAACTTCTAGCGGATTTATCTATACTTGAATCAATTTTATGGGGGCATAATCGTCGGGCAATTTCATTAACCCAGTCCACTAGAAGTTCTAGCGGACAGCGAATTAATGTTTTGAATCTGGGACCTTGATAGATGTTATGAACGGTAGAGATGCTATATGCCACTATTATATCCATAGCAAATAAATGTTATGGATCATTGCCCTATATATATATATATATCTTTTGTGTACATTATATCTTATTCTCATGTCACTAAAATTCAACATATATTTAAACTAAAAAGTTCTATACAACTTTGAATGAAATTTCTGCAAATTTACAAGAATCATGTGGATTTTTAGGGGGAAAAGTAATATAGTACTAAAGTACATGATAAATCACAATTTTCAGTTGGGATGGGCCATTACCAGAATATGTACACTGTATTTTTTATTTGACAGTAAATCAATCAGCCAAAAGGAGCATAGTTCACTGTTAATCCTTCAAATAAGTTGACAGCGGCCATGGGCCCATAATGAGTAGGTGTTATACCTACGAATCAGATGTGTTTAAGTTTGAAATCTTGGTTATTCTCAAGTGTTTATTGTTACTTTTTATGCATTTTGTTGCATTTTTGTAGGTTACATTATATAGGAACGAAACTGGAAGAATTGGATAGAAAACAGCAAAAGAAGCAACTTTAGGAAGCTTGCAGCCAGTGTGGCGCGGGAGCGCCAATCCCATGCTTAATCTTAGCGCGGCAACACCAGGGCTAAATCGGCAGAGGGTTGAATCAGCAAAGTGTTGTCTGGACTAACGGCGCGGCAGCGCTGACTTTGTGCTGAAACCTGGCGCGGCAACGCCTGGTCGACAGAGGATAAATTTTGAGTTTTTAATTTTTGAAGAATTTGAAGGGGACTGGATTGCTACTTCTTAAGGGATTAGGACTTTAGTTGGGGGATATAAATACATCATCTTGGACACATTAAAGACAATTTTTGCTAACCCTTAAGATTGGAGGCTTGAAGCAACTTTCTCTAGCACGAAGGAGGATCAAGATAAAAGGCTTAAGGAGGGGATTCAAGATTACTCCAAACCAGTTTTATCTCTCTTCTTTTACTCTTTTATTTTGTAATTCCTGGATGATGGTTAAATTGTGGATGATGATTATTATTTCAATGATGAACTAATTCTTATTTTAAGATTACAATGGAACTTGATGTGTAGTTAAATTAAATTGTTTCTTTGTTGATTATACTTGGATTGTCTATTATATCTTTTGCTTAATTGATTATTTGTCTGATCAACAATTACTTTGATAATCTATATGAAATTGCGAGATGGAGTATAGATTTAGACCTGGATATAATAGCATATGACTGTGTTTTCTGCTTAAGTTGGACTATATAATTTCTGTATAGGATCAAGATGTATCTATATGTCATATGTAATCTGATGAGAACTTTTAAATTCTTGGTAATTCTAATTCACATAGAGATATAGTGAGTTAATTATCTAGGATGTTCTATATAATTCTAATCTTTATTGAATTTAGATATATTTGTTTATAGGATCATCGAGAGGTGCTTATAGATACTAATGAGTTCTTGATTAACAATCCAATATAATTGGCATAATTTAACCGGAAGCGGTACAATTGAAACGAAATATCAAGGAAAATTGTAATCTTAAGTCTTTAAATCTAATTCAATTTCTTGGTAGTTAGTGAATATTTAATTTAGTTTAATTTATTTTTAAAATTCCACACTTGGAGGTATTTGTTTAATAAATTAATTTAATATAAAATTAGTAGTTGATAGTTATTATTCACAAATTTCTTGTGGGACGATATCTTACTTGCCATTATATTGCTATTTGATCATGCATACTTGCGTGTATTTACTAGTACGAAATTAGGCAAACAACCCACCGACCCCCAAACTTCCACCAGTGCATAAGATTCCAAGGCGTCCATTCAAATGACCCAGCAGGTGGGCTTAAGGCGACGTAAAATAAATGTAGCAAAATCTTTAAAATAGTGACATTATGAGCGATGGCACCATAAAGTATCACGAATACGGTAAAGGAAGAAGTATAATGGTAGAAATAATAGAGGTTTCTTTATAATGGGTTGCTATGTGTTATTGGTAAAGCCTGATCCAAACTTTTAATTTAGAGGCAATGGCGAAGCCATAAATTTTATTCAGTGGGGTCAAAATATTGTGATGCTATAAATAATTTGGCGGGGGTTAAGGCAACGCCACCGAGCCAATTTTTTTAGATAATTTTATGTTTTTTGGTCGATTGCATATGTAAAACATATATTTGGTTACAATATTGTTAATATAACAAGTAATAACATTATATATATATATATATATATACACACACCCTTTATTGACCCCTAATACGTCTTTCTAATCATAAATTTGTTAGTAAATATTTGAATTTCTTATATTATAAAAATAATATAAATTAGATTATTATTTATTTTAAAAATATTAGAGTAGAAATAATATGGAATTGAGAAAGTTATAAAAAAAATCAATTTGAGCCCATATATTAAAAAAATTATAAAATTTCAATGAGGTCAATTTATTCATTACACTTAAATTTCTTCTAAATTTATCATATATTATAAATATACAAATTCCAGTCGGGTTAATTGATCCCACACTCTCTAATGTGACTTCACCACTTTAGAGGTGAATGTAAAGCTATCCAAAAGATAACTGCACCTGTTTTTATACTTTTGGATGAATTAGGGTTACTTATATTGCGTTATATAATGAAGGAATCTTGCAATGTATTATGTACAAATTTTCTAAAAGATAGTAAAATTGTCAGCCACCGACCGTTTACTAGCCCAAACGTTTTGGGTGAACCACGTAAATTTTGTGTCTTGAATCTTGATTCTTTTTCTTTCGTTTTTCTTTTGGTATTGTTTTTGTTGCGTTGCTATTCTATAACACTATGGCGGTGTAGATGCAGGCAAAAGAGATGGGAGTGTTAGAGCTAAGGATATGTGCTTGTGTTCCTGATTTCCTGTGCCGGTTGGGGTTAAAGCCTCCGGTGGTAAAGGCATGGTGGCATTGACATGAGGAGACATAAGATGGAGGTGGAAATACCAATTGCAAGTTGCAGTTACGGCATTGGTAGAGGTAAAGATTGCATGGTGGATGGAGCAATAACAGATGCAGAAGAAACAATAGGTAATGGTCATCACGATGACTATAGCAATTTTAACATATTAGAACAGATAAATGAAAGAGTGACCCTAGTGCATCAACTTGGGACTTGCAAGTTGCAAGATTTTAATGCTCATCATGAGCTACAGAGGATTTCGAGTCCCAGGATCTTTTAATTCAACACTTCAAATACTAGTAAAAATTTTAAAATCCAAATTCATGGAGAAATCATATAATAGTCGTCAAAAAGACCTATATGCCAGGTATTTAGTATCCTAAGACAAGCTCTAAATATTCCAGGCTAAGAATGGTTTCAGTAGAACCCGTAAGCAGGTTTGTAATCATTAGTCAAACAAGTAGACCTACAAGATGATATCCAACGCCAGAATAGCAAAACACGGGCATATATGAGTATATATTTAAAGGAAAAACACAGACATATATAAGTATATATTTAAAGACACAGACATATAAGTATATTTGTATGCATTAAACATCAAGAAGCAGGAAAGAGTAAACCTTTTCTCAAGGTCAGTGCCACGATAACATCGTTCTCAACCTGGAAAAATATGGCAGATTAATCAAACATGTCAACATTCTCATTGATAAGCTATTTCATTTTTACGAGGAGCATATTAGTTTCTTAAAAAAATTAAGTTTTGTGTTCTGAATACAGTCTGTAACATTTTATATGGAATTTTCAAATACAAATAAATCTGGATTATACCTTCTGATCCGCCAAAGTCTTTGAATCGTCTAGCACCTCCCCAGATGCCATTAGAATCAAACGCTGATCGTTGACTGGTTGATCAATGAGAGCATGCACCTCTTGCTTAATGTCTAGAATTGTCTCAGTTGGATCGCACTGCAGAAAATAGGTTGTCTTACTTCGCTTAACACGAATATACATAGCCTGCATTAAAGCCAAACATGTTTATCAAATAACCCATAATGATAAACTACAATAAATCGCCAAAGCAAACTAGCCTGAAAAAGTAATCTGTCTATATAGCTGAAATAAATCATGTAGAAATTAAGTTAACTATGCGGGTTACTTCCGAATGCTAATAACATTAACGCATGCTTCCTCCAAGGTCCCAACACTCGTGAAACCTTTTCATAACTTGTCACCGTCAAATTTTGACCTTCAAAGACAAAGCTTCTGACATCACTCGGTCACTCACACCAACTCTTGGATACATAGTAATTTGTAACAGACATCATCAATCCAATTTCCAATTTAAAAAATACAACAATTTCAAACCTACACAAACAAACTATAACCCATCTATCAGAATGAGTTCTGTTAACATAAACATAATCTTTAGGAAGCTTTCAGTCACAATGTTGAGTCCTTAACTACGGATTTCTTTTATATTAACAAATACCTACTCTCATATCACAATTGAATGCATCTTACTTTCTCTTAAATAGTAATAGCAACTAGCCCCATAGCATAATGTACTAATTACTAGTAACACCCCCTAGCAACTATATAATACAGGAAGTTTAATTTCAGAATACGAAAATACATGTAAATTATGAGTCCAATTGCAACATTTAATTTAGGTTCAATTAAATAAATATATGTAAAGAATCGCCGATACTTAAAATTTGAAGAGTGTTCAAATGTATATCTTGATAAAAGAACACTAACCATTTGATGAGGTATTTGGAGGGTTCAGCCGGAAAATCTCGCCGGGAAAGTAGTCCGTCGGAAATAGTGCACGGCGGATGCCTTTATAGGGTCCGTGACTGTATCCCTCCCTCCGTTCTTTCTCTCTAGCCTCTAGGCGTCTAGTTCCGGTACAAAGTGGCTTTCGATCGGTGGGTCAAAATCCTGAACATGTTTTTTCTTTATAATAATACAAATTTAAAATGGGAGAAATACTGTATTAATAAATAAGTACCATCGTACTGGTACATTTTTATTTTATAATTTTGGTTCAAACAAACCATTTTTCCAAATTGATTCATGATAGAGTTGGCTACAACAATTAGTTTGGTAAGTTAATATTTGCACAAAATATTGTTGTTTGATTTATTTAATAAATTGAACTAAATAAAGGTTAGTTTTTTAAGAAACTTCCAGCATTAGTAGGAGTATATAAATAAATATTGATCCAAATAACATCTAGTTTAATTGATCAAAGGATTTTAAAAAATTCATAATATTAGCAAAAAAAAAAAGTTATATAAAGAAAATTTAAGGCAACTTGATGGCTTAAATACAAATTATTATCTTAAACTATAGGTCATATTTCAATTTGGTGATCCACCTTTCAATTTTGTCAATGATTGAACTATTAATTTTTTTGATTTCTATTCAATTGGATCTGTCACGTCAGAAATTGGTGACGTGATGTGTAACTAAAAAAAAGTATTTTAATTCGTCAAACCCATCAACTTATCTCTCAATTCTTTAATGTATAATAAATGTGTAATAAAAAATTAAAATATTCTTTTTTAGTTACACATCAGCTCAACTATGGCTTATCCAGAGAGTCAGGTCAGTCGGTCAGTAATTCCTGACGTGGCAGACTCAATTGAATAGAAATAAAAAAAATTAATAGCTCAATCATTTAATTGACAAAATTAAAAGGTGTATGACCGAAGTAAAACATGACACATAGTTTAGAGTAATAATTTATATTTAAGTTTAACTTGATCTATCCCAAGAGCCCATCCCTAACCTCAGTTTAAGTTTGTAAAAAATTAATATACACAATATAAATTGTACACACAAAGCATGCGTCTGAGTTTCTGACCCATAGTAGTATATTATTGCCCAGGCCCCCAGCATATTGAAATGCCCGAAGGCAAAGCCGGTTAAAGATTACTCAAGTTTGGGCCACATCTTGTTATAGCCGTTGGAAGATTTGCCCCATAACGACCATTTGAGACGTGTTGGTGAAAATTAGATATGATTATTTGTATTTTGACCTCCAATTATCATGGTCACATAGATAATTACGGTGTACTTATCCCACGTGTAATGATGATTACTCATGAAAATTACGGTGTACTCTCCCTGTTAAATCAATACTCGTGCATTAAATGATTAGGATTAGAGTTGGATAAATTAGTATCCCAATTAAATTAAATTCTTTTTATGATTTAATGGCCGAGGGGTGAAAAGTGGAAATCGCAGCTTCCAAATTCTAAATAAATCTATCTATTCAATTCTACATATAGATTTGGGAACAGATTTTGTTTTCCTCTTTTCTCCCAACGGAACTATAAAAAGATTGGAGTTGTGATTTGTGAATCCGTTTGATTGATTGAATAAGCCTTCAGATTCACGGCTCCACTTACTTTTTGTAAAAGACAAATCAATAAACCGTTTGTATTTTATGAATTGGGATATTTAATAATACCATCCATTTGATGATATATATTCATTCCATTCCTGTTGTGGTTTGGATTTATTTCTTTGCCCTGGCCTTTGGAGTAATAATTGATTTTCATCCGGCCTGAATTTGGATCTTTTGAAAAAGGCAAGGCGGTGTTCATTGCTATTAAAAATTCAATCTTCTTTTTGAGGATCAATTAAATCTGTCTGCCCTGCCCTCTACAATCAATCAGGTAATCCATCTTTCTTGGTTTTTAAACATATATATATATATATTGATGCTCGTCAACAATGGCGAAGTATCTGTTCTTAGGTTTATTCTACCTTAATGAATTTTGGTTTCCTGGTATTGAAGTGGTTAATAACTCTTGAAGATTTCAAAATTTTCATTCGGCAAAAAATGTCAATTTATAGTAGTATGTAGGTTTAAGTAACTGTAATTCTCTGATTTCTGTATTTAAATCAAAAATGATTATTCATGTACGATATCTCCAATTTTAGCTTTGAATTTGCTGAGCTTTAGTAGGTAAGGGTAAAAATGATTCTCAATTACAAGGGGTTTTAAAGTAGAGAATAATATTTATCCCATGGTTTCTTCCTCCAAAATAGCATTATATATTTGTCCTTGGAATCATACATGGTAACCTCTGCTCAACAGAAAGTATCATGGGTGTGAGGATGTCAGAAAAAAATACAGCCGCGCTGAAAGAGGCACTTTCTGCTCAACAAAAGCTACTGCAAAAACTTTACAATGAGTTGGATGTGGAAAGAGAAGCTTCTTCTACGGCGGCAAGCGAAGCACTATCTATGATATTGCGTCTCCAAGGCGAAAAGGCTGCAATGAAACTGGAAGCAGAGCAGTATAAAAGATTGGCAGAGGAAAAGATGTGGTATGCGGAGGAATCTATGGAAATTTTCGAAGATCTTGTATATCAGAAAGAAATGGAAGTTGCTGCTTTAGATTACCAAGTGCAGTCTTATAGGTATAAACTGCAAAGTCTTGGTTATAATAATGATCCAGGAGTAGGCGAGATAAAATTTCCTGAGAATCTGTTGCAAAAGAATGAAACTTTAATTGGGGGGGAGACTAGTGCTCAAAGCAGCATTTCAAGGAGAAATTCTGCTCCTCCAGTTCAGCTCAAGTTTCCCCATTTCAAGAAGGCTACTTTTGAAAGAGAGAGAGCTCAAAGTCCTGAGACCGACTTGACTACTCTAAAGGCAGTGCAGGAGGAGGATCAGAATTTGGGTTCAGAAAAGCATTCTGATATTTCTTCTGCTGCTGAAAACATTAGTTCCTACTGGGTACAGATCAGAAAGTTAGACGAACGAGTGAAAGAGATAGCAGGAGAACAGTATGCAAATTTGAGGTCTCCGTCTCAAGTGAGCACTAGCATGTCATATGATGATGCCATGAAAGGAGCCGCCATAAGTAACGAGTTTGATCAACTTGAGCACTCTCAAAACTTATTAGGAAACCAAGTTACTACAAGCTCCAATTGTTCCCCAACTGTCCATGATGTTTTTGAAGTCCCACAACCTTCTGATATTCTCCATGGTGGTGAACACCACCCATCAAAAGACGAGGGAAAATTGATTTTGGAAAGTGATGACAAGTGTGGAAAACCAAATGAGGCTATAAAATCGTATGTTAAAGATCAAGTTGACTCTTTGAATAAAATGCTTCAAGCTAAACGCGGTGGCTGCCGTTTGGCCGTTGTTCACCCCACCACTACGGATTTTTCTGATTCTCAAGCTAAGTTTCAACTGGTTAATAACTCCTCAGGGATAGTCAAGATCCACAGGCAAGCCTCGGCACAAGAACCTAGTAATAATAAAGGGGAAGAGGAATTGAAGCTGTTGAATGCTATTCAAGAGCAACTAAATTCGATTCAATCTGAAATAAAATGTTTAAAATCTAAGAAGTCGTCTCTTCGGGATGATTTGACTATGCTTTCTCTGATGGAGGAGGTATTCTCTTTTTACTTGTTTCACTACTGCGTCTGTTTTTTTAAATCTCCATTGCTCTCTCTCTCATTTACTTGAGTTAATAAAGTTCTACATGAAGATTTCTGAAATTGCATGTAGTTGCTAAGAGTGCCATATTACAAGTTTTATAATGTATTGATATTGTTGGACCAGGCAATGGTGCAATTTTGGCTCTGATCATCCGTCACACTAGTTCCAGATTGGACACCGACGGTGATTATGGCTTACTTGTCTTTAGCTACTACTCTGCTACCACTCCCATATACTTCAGGTCGTACATTGCTTGGCTCTGATCAACAAGGATTGGAATGAATATGTAGATTGAATTTTGATTTCATGTTTGTTATCTATCAACAGGTGTATAGTTGACTTGTTTTGTACATTAACACATAATAATAATATACTTGTCGGACCGGTCGGCACTCCGCTCCGATTTGAACCACTAAATTATTTTTGGTCAAAAACCGATTGACCCACCGGTAAAACCTGTTGAACTAGTAAACTGATTTTTAATTTTTTTTTTGTACCAAAAAAAAATTAATATTAAAATTTATCTCTTTTAATAATATTGTAACTCAACTTTATTACATTTTAGTTCATAAAAACGAGATTTTTTAAAATTTTATTAATTACTAATAATATATATATATATATATATATATATATTAATGACGTCACTGGGTCATAACGGTTCGACCACTGGTTGGACCAATAACCCATTCACCACCGGTTTGATGACCGGTCGGAGTCTGAAAACATTGAATTACAATGTCTCTGCCTCATGTTTTGAAACTAAGGAAAGATGCAACTTTTACATAATTATTTTTTAGTCGCATATCGTTGTAATGTTATTAATTTTTTGACGTGGCACTGTCAATTAGACGTAATTGATTAAAAAAAATTAAAGTTTACTCTCTAATTGAAAAAATTGAGAAGACAACCTCCAAAGTGAAAAAATTAAAAGTTTAATTCGATAATTAAAAAATTGAGAAGACAATCCTTAAAAGTAAAAAATATATATATAAAAGTTCAGGGTATTAATTTATATTTAGGCATTTTATCTTTACTAGTCCTACAAGATTACATAAAATGGTGAACCTTTTTTTTTATACTAATGGACCCCACTAAACGACATACTTACCTTATATTTTATATATTTATTTTTATCTATTTTAGGACAAAAAAATTTATATGTTAGACCAACTTTTTGAGTTATAAGAGAGTAGTCGTTAATTTTAGGGGTGAACAAGTGACTGACCAAAATAAAAAAACCGTCCGTACCAAGCCAAACCGACAATAAATCAAATTGAAAACTTTAAATCAACAAGTTAATAGTTACAAAACAAAAAAATCCGAGTTGAGTCAGCCGATTTTGGTTGGCACTCAAAACCGATCGAACCTGTTGATTATATAAAGTTATAAATATATTTATATTTATAAATGTAATTATATATAAAATACACTCTTACTTATATACAATAATACTCAAATTTGTTAGTATGTGATGATAGAATATAAATTTATTTATTCCATAATTATCTTTTAGATTGATTGACCATATCTTTTGTATAGTTGGCAGTTGGCAGTTGGCTCTCTTAATTTGTAGCGATTGATATCTTGTAATTGTAATTATCCTAGCCTAGAATTACGTTAATCATGATTGTATATTAGGAACACTTGTTCAAGGCAATGACAGGGAAGACAGAATTCCTTTTACTTTCATGGTATCAGAGCCATAGAAAAGCAACCTCTCCTCCTTCCTCTTCCTCTTCTTCTTCATCGTCATCTCTTATTCTTCATTAATGGCTGAAAAGATTCATCCCGCCACCACCATAACAAACATCAAAACAGCCATTCCCCTCACACTGGATTACGAGTCTTCTAAATACACTAATTGGAAGACTTTATTCACAATCCATGCTAAAGCCACGCTCACCTACGAGCACATCGTGCCACCACCGGTCGATGATAAGGCGACAACTCCGGCCTCTCCTCCAAAAATTGAGGCTGCACTTCTGGCCGAGAAGGCTCATTGGGATCGCATTGACAACATTGTTCGTCAATGGATTTATGGAACCATCTCCGAGGATCTCCTAAACACCATAATTGATCCTGACGACACGGCTGCCGATGCTTGGAACCGATTGGAGGAATTGTTCCAGGATAATAAGACTTCTCGGGCCATCCACCTCGAGACAGAGTTTGCAACCACTAATTTGCGTGACTTCCCTGATACAAAGGCATTCACTCGCCGCCTCAAGGTGCTGGCCGATCAGTTGGCCAATGTCGGAGCCAAGGTCTCTGACCAAAGAATGGTGCTGCGTCTTCTCACTGGCTTGACCGAGGCATATGACGATTTTGTGACGGTGGATCAGAACATGAAACCTCTACCGACGTTCGCTCAAACACGGTCGATGCTGCTTCTTGACGAAACCACCAAGGCCGAACTAGCCAAACTCGAATCAGGTTCGACCTCTGCTTTTTTCATGAATTACAATACTGATAATTTGAACAATAATGGACAGCAACAGGAGATGGGTCAGAACAGGAATTCAAACAATAAGGGTAGGAAGAACAATGGCAAAAATCGCAGTGGAAACAACCAACGCAACCAGCAGACCCGCGGTGGCCGTGGTGGCGACAATCGCAACCAGCAGCGGCCTCCACAGCAGCAGCAGCAGGCTTGGAATTTCCCACCTTGGGGCGGGTGGGTCCCTCAGCCATGGGCCACCCCACCGTGTCCTTATCCCATCGCCCCTTGGGGTGTCCGTCCACGAATGGCGGCAAGGCAGCAAGGTGTCTTGGGTGCTCGTCCTTCTCAATCGTTCTACACCGCAACTCCGGCTCCAAGTGTTTATGCTCCAACTGACATTGATCAAGCAATGCACACTCTCTCTTTGAACCAACCGGACGAAAATTGGTATATGGACACTGGAGCGACGTCTCACATGACCGCTAATCCAGATACTCTCACGCCTTATTTTAATTTGAGCAAAACTAATGGAATAATTGTTGGTAACGGTAGTATGATTCCAATTCGTGGTTATGGTAATACCTCCCTTACCAAAACAAATCCACCATTACACCTCAAAAATGTTTTACATGCTCCTAACCTGATTAAAAACCTTATTTCGATCGGTACGTAAATTTACTAACGATAATATGGTTTCCGTTGAATTTGACCCCTTTGGATTTTCTGTGAAGGACCTACCGACGGGGAGCAAACTTCTGAGATGTGAGAGCACGGGCGAGCTCTACCCTTTCACCACCAAAAATCGGGCTATTTCATTTTCAGCACCTTCTGCTTTTACAATCATTTCTCCTAGTATTTGGCACTCCCATCTAGGTCATCCGGGAGATGTAATTCTTAGTACTCTTCGCAAAAATAATTTTATTAGTTGTAATAAAGCCTGTAATTTTTTTTGTTCATCTTGTCCCCTTGGGAAGTTTGTTAAATTGCCTTTTTATGATTCTTTATCTTTCACTACTATGCCTTTTGATATTGTTCATAGCGATTTGTGGACGTCACCTATTCTTAGCTCATCCGGCCATCGTTACTATGCCTTATTTATTGATGATTACACTAATTTTTTGTGAACTTTTCCTTTGTCTCAAAAATCACAGGTTCACAACATTTTTCTTTCTTTTCGAGCATTCATAAAAACTCAATTTGAAAGAGAAATAAAATCATTTCAGTGTGATCATGGTCGTGAGTACGATAATGGTCCCTTTCATAAATTTTGTGAACAAAATGGCATGTCATTCCGTTTTTTGTGTCCTCACACTTCTCCTCAAAACGGAAAAGCAGAACGAAAAATAAAATCCATAAATAATATTGTTCGTACTCTGCTTGCACATTCATCTATGCATCCCTCCTTTTGGCACCACACTCTACAAATGGCTACCTACCATTTAAACATCCTTCCCACAAAAGTTTTAGGCTACAATTCTCCTACACAAATTTTTTATCAAAAGAATCCTTCCTATTCTTGTCTTCGGGTTTTCGGGTGTTTATGTTTCCCACTCTTTCCATCCACCACAATTAATAAACTCCAAGCCCGTTCAACTCCGTGTGTCTTTTTAGGATATCCTCCCAATCATAGGGGGTACAAATGTTATGATTTGTCGGCTCGAAAAATTATTATTTCGCGTCATGTGCATTTTGATGAAACTCAATTTCCATTTTCAAAAATCCATACTCCAAATACTCATACATATGAATTTTTAGAGGATGGTTTGTCTCCATTGCAAATTCACAACTTGCATCAAAATGTCGCCCAAAATCAACACAATCAACTCCCTCAATCTCCTTCTCCATGCCCAGCCCATTGGTCAGCAGCCCACTACCCCTTACTCGGCCTCCCCTGCCCACCTCTCTCCGGCCCAGGCCCAAACCACCCCTCTATCGTCTACCTTACCAGGCCGCTATATACCACCTCATCAAAGATCTGGGCCCTCTTCTCCAAGCCCAGCAGTCCCCCCTTCGCAACCCACACCTCACTTCCAACCATCAGCCTAGCGAATGACTACTCGTAGTCAACATGGCATCTTCAAGCCAAATCGAAAATACCACCATGCCTTAAGTGCCGAAACTCCGCGAATTGGAAATCTGCTATGTTAGATGAATATAATGCTCTAATTAAAAACAAGACGTGGGATTTAGTACCTTGTCCATCTCATGTGAATATAATTCGGTCAATGTGGATTTTTCGTCATAAAAAGAAATCTGATGGTTCTTTTGAGAGGCATAAAGCCCGTCTTGTAGGTGATGGTCGGTCGCAACAAGAAGGGATTGACTGTGAAGAGACATTTAGCCCGGTTGTAAAACTGGCAACTATTCGGACAGTTCTTAGCATTGCATTGTCCAAATCTTGGCTTATTCATCAGCTAGATGTCAAGAACGCATTTTTGCACGGGAACTTGAATGAGACTGTTTACATGCACCAGCCTATGGGGTTTAAAGACCCCACTCGTCCTGATCATGTTTGTCTGTTACGTAAATCTCTTTATGGTCTTAAGCAAGCTCCCCGTGCCTGGTATCAACGGTTTGCTGATTTTGTTGCCACTATTGGTTTTACTCACAGCACATCAGATCACTCACTTTTCATATATTGTCGTGGGACTGACATTGCATATATTTTACTGTATGTTGATGACATTATACTCACAGTTTTTTCAGATGCTCTTCGATGTTCTATTATCTCTCTTCTCAGTGCAAAATTTGCTATGAAAGATCTGGGTCAGTTGAGTTATTTTTTGGGTATTGCTGTCACTCGTACCAAAAATGGCCTTTTTCTCTCTCAACAAAATATGCCGAAGAGATATTAGAGAGGGCAGGAATGACTGCTTGCAAACCTTGCCCCACACCCGTCAACACTAAGGGGAAGCTAAGTGCAAAATCGGGTGACCCTTATGATGATCCGACGAAATATCGTCTATTGGCTGGTGCTCTGCAATATCTTACTTTCACCAGGCCATATATTTCTTATGCAGTCCAACAGGTCTGCCTATTTGTGCATGCTCCGAAAATTGAACACATGGAGTCTTTGAAACGCATTCTTCGTTATGTACAAGGTACGATTGATTATGGTATGCACTTGTATACGTCTTCGATTCACTCTATCTTGTCATATACAGATGCAGATTGGGGTGGATGTCCTGATACTAGACGGTCCTCCTAGGGTTATTGTGTGTTTCTCGGAGATAATCTCATTTCTTGGTCTTCTAAGCGACAACCTACAATATCCAAGTCTAATGCCGAAGCTGAATATAAGGGTGTCGCTAACGTTGTCTCTGAGTCTTGTTGGATTAGGAATCTTCTTCTTGAACATCATTGTCCTATCTAAAAGGCGACTTTGGTCTATTGTGATAATGTTAGTGCGATATATTTATCCGGGAATCCAGTTCAACATCTGCGCACTAAACATATTGAAATGGACATCCAATTTGTTCGTGAAAAGGTACAAAAAGGAGAGGTGCGTGTCCTTCATGTCCCGTCTCGTTCTCAGATCGCAGATATTTTTACAATAGAGCTTCCACGCGTATTATTTGATGATTTTCGGAACAGTCTTAGCGTCCAACAACCTCCCGCTAAGACTGCGGGGGTGTAATAGAATATAAATTTATTTACGTTACTTTCCATAATTATCTTTTAGATTGATTGTGTAAGACCCCAACTTTTATGAATAAAGATTTAATTTTCTTTATATATTATTTCGAAATAGTAAGGTGTTGATTTGATAAATATGAAAGTTATGGGTGAAATGTGCAAATATTTTTAAAATGAGCAAGTGGTTATAAAATATTCTTGTTGTCGGGAAATATTCGTTTGGTCGTGGAATATTCTTGTTGTCGGGGAATATTCGTACGACGGCGCAGCTATTTGTGGGCATAGAAAGCGACAGAAATAACTTTTTTACAAAATAACGGCGTGGTTGTTACCGTTAGTACTGTTGAAATACCCGGTGGTTAAAATACAGTGATACACGGTGTTGCATAGTAGCACACGGTATTGCACAGTATTTCGAATTATTGAGTCTTACGTGAGAAGCCATTACTCAATTATTGTTACAGTAATTACTGTTCAATATTTTATATTATTGACTCAATAATTGCTACGTTGATATTTTATATTATTGACTCAATAATTGTTACATTGATATTTTATTGACTCAATAATTGCTACGTTGCCATTTTATATGATTGATTCAATAATGACTACAGTTGATATTTTGTAGTATTGATTCAATAATTGTCGTTGCACAGTATTTCACGTTATCAACTCAATAATTCATATTATTTAATAATATTATTAGATAGCATTATTGACAATGTCTAAGGAAGTTCTGTCTAGGAGGGGTTATTTAATTGCGCGCCAGTAAGGAGAAGTCCTTATCGAAGGCCCCCTCTGTCCTGGGAACGACCTGGTTGTTAATATTGTAGTTCTATAATATTATTTGTGAATAATTAATTATTGATTTATATGATAAGGAAATATTTATTTTGTGGATATTAAAGAAGGAATTAGTGCCTGATGTGTTTTTATCAGTATTTTGGTGTGAAAAATCATCTGTTTATGGATTTCGGATAATTTATGTTTGGAATTTGGAAAAATTTCCTTCTACAAAGTTGTAGAGAATTAAATTTCTTATCAAAAGGACATAGAATTTGTATTTTTCTGACAAAGGGGCTATTTGTTATGAATTATTGAAGTTTCGGAAAATATATATATTTTTAATGGGCGGGCCCCACTTTTGTTGGAAAAAATTTTAGCCGCCAAGCGGCGGAAAATTTTGAAAAAAATATATTATTTTATTATTTTAGTCTCCTTTGGCATCCTAAGCTTTTTCTATAAATAGGGTGCTTAGGTTAGAATTGAAAATCACACCAGAATCAGAAGTTTTCTCTCTCTATAATATCGAGCGTATTTTTGTGAGTATTTCTATACTTTGAGTATTAGTATTCAGTGCAAGTTTCCTTCTGTATTATATCCGATATTCCAGTCAGAGGTACTATCTTTTTGAGGTAAGGGATGTTATTTTCTTTCGTAAATGATGTTATTCTTTTCAATATCATTATACAGAAATATTGTCATGAATTTTGTTATGAAATTCTTACTTTTTCCGTCGGAGTTACTATTCATGTATACGGCACTATTCACGTATACGGCACTATTCACGGAAAAATTAAATTTTTTTTCTATTTGTCCAAATTGCTTGTTAAGGTTATTATCTTTGATTGTATCCAAGTTTTGAGCTTTATTCTTGAATTTTTCTCCATAATTGATTATTACGAGGTATTTTTGAATTGGATATACTAAAATACGAATCCTTAGTCTTTGTCTTTTATCTCACTGGATTCGTTTTTTAAAAATATTTTTCATCATTCTCAGTCCTAAAAGGTGATGTAATTGAATATCTTTGGCCTGTAGAGCAAAGATGAATGATTACTTGATGAATATCTTTGGCCTGTAGAGCAAAGATGAATGATTACCTGATGAATATCTTTGGCCTGTAGTGCAAAGATGACAGGTGTTGAGATGAATATGACCACTGATGATACAAATGAATATCTTTGGCCTGTAGTGCAAAGATGAATATTGACTCGAGATGTATATTGATTGATGTTACAAGGATAAAATATTGATGATGGACTTTTAAATCATAGAAGATAGTAGACTTGATTCTCTGCTCAACTCTTCTAATGAATTGTTATTTCCGCTGCGAATATTGATCTAAGATTATTTGTCCATTATATTTTATCTGATTTATTGAAGGCTAACGATAATTTATTTTCCATTATCTTAGTCATAATATTCTTTACTGAGCTAGTTGAGCTCACCCTTTTCATCTGTTGTCCTCTTCAGGAAATGAGAATGTTGCGGGAACTAGTCGGGGGACAGAGTGATGGTCCGAGTTAGAGCAGTAGTAGTCCTCACTATTTCTGATAAATAGTGTGATAATAATTATAATGAGGACTTAGTTTGAATCTTAATATTTTCTATATATTTGTATTGACACTCACAGTTGTGTGGTCGTATTTTGCACGACGGTATGATATAAAGTTTGTATTTGAATTCTGTACCATGTATTTGACGACTCAGAATGAATTCAACCTATTCTGGGGGGCGTCACAGTTGGTATCAGAGCTTAGGGATATGATCTCTGGCGGAGATCGGGGAATAGAACTAGGAGGGGAGAGACGAGTAAATCCTTCGCTAGTGTGTCCTACCTAAGCTTATGTGGTATTTAATTGGTCAGTCGGAGCATAGGGTTAATATGTGATATGTTGATTTGTTTAATTAACCCTTGTTTTATGGCAGTATTTGAGAATGGCAGCTGAGAATGTTAACAACGAAGTGAATGAAACCGTGGAGACACCTTTAATCGTTAACCAGGAGAACGTGCAACAAGAAGGCAATGTTCATCCTGAAAATAACGCTGGTCAGACGATAAACGATGAGATGTTTAGAAGTTTTTTGCAGTTTATGCAAAATTAGACGAGAGAGACTCGTGTGCAACATACAGGTGGAGATAATAACAACACGCGAGCTGTCACTGCTAAGCAGTTCAAAGAATTGGGACCACCAGAGTTTCTGGGAAAGCCAGATCCGATCAAGGCGGAGACGTAGATTAAATAAATTACCAAGATATTTGATGTCTTGGGATGCATGGAGGAACAGAAGGTTCCATTCGCCACGTTTATGTTCCGTGGAGAGGCAGATTACTGGTGGAAATCCGTGAAGCGTACCCAGCCTGCCGCACTCAAGATGTCTTGGGAAGCGTTCCAGAAACTGTTTAATGACAAGTACTTTCCTGAAAGTATTCGTCATATGAAGGAAGTAGAGTTTATTAGACTCGAGCAAAACAACATGACGGTATCCCAGTACGAGGCTAAGTTCGCGGAGCTGTCCAGGTTTGCACCTCATTTGGTGGAGAATGAGGAACGTATGACGCGGATGTTTCTAAGAGGTTTGAAACCCGAAATACGTCAATACCTCATTTCTCATAAATTTTCTTTATATTCGGATGTAGTAAACAGAGCCCATTTATTAGAACGAGATAATGATTATGTTCAACCGAGGGACCACAACCAAGGTCGTACCGGTGGCAGCAGTCATCGGAGCAATGACAACCAGCGAGGAGGAAAGTATGACAGAAGCGGTAACCACTACGGTGGTTATCGTGGCCATGATAGTAGAAGAAGCGAATCGGGGGGAGATTTCAAGAAGAGAAGGTACAACAATGAGAACGTGAAGACGTCGACATCAGCACCAGCATCAACTGTTTCGAGGGGAGGAAAACGACCACCGGTGGTATGCTTTAAATGTGGGAAAGAGGGACATATCAGCCCAAACTGTCCACAACAATTCAAAGGATGCTATAACTGTGGAAAAAAAGGACATATAGCTCGAGATTGTTCTGTTGCGAAACCAAGTTCAGCGGGGGTGGTGATTTCAAAGGCAGTTGCAGACAAGTCAAAGTCGGTGATTCCTGGAAGAGCGTTTGTCGTGACAGCCCAAAACGCGAGGAATCCACACGAGGTGATTACGGGTAAGCTGATCATAAACTCTTGCGAAGTTTATACCTTGTTAGATACCGGTGCTACCCATTCCTTTATTTCACCTGTTTGTGCTCAACGTTTGAACTTAACTTCTGATAAATTAGACTTTGACTTATCTGTTGAAACTCCGTTAGGAGAAACCTTTGTTACATCTACAGTTTATAAATCTTGCTTGATTCAGATTGGTACCCTTACCTTACCTGTTGATCTTATATCTTTGAAAATACTTGCATTTGACGTGATTTTAGGAATTGACTGGTTAACCACTTACCATGCCAAATTGATTATTTTCGTAAGGTTGTTAGTTTTCATATTCCTAATCAACCTGTTGTACGAATTCAAACCACCAAACCACTAAAATCAGTCAATATCATTTCAAATCCCAAGGCTATTCGTTTATTGAAAAACGGATGTCAAGCTTTCTTAGCTCATGTCACTGATCTAAACCAGAATACATCAGATTTGAATGATATTTCCGTTGTTAATGAGTTTCCTGATGTATTTCCCGAAGAATTTCCCGGTCTACCCCCAGAACGTGAAGTTGAATTCTTTATTGACCTTGAGCCCGGTACAAAGCCCATTTCTAAAACCCCATATCGAATGGCTCCTATTGAACTTCAGGAGTTAAAGATCCAATTACAAGAGTTGTTAGATATCGGTTTTATTCGTCCTAGTACGTCTCTTTGGGGTGCTCCTGTTTTATTCGTAAAGAAGAAAGACGGGAGTATGCGACTTTGTATTGACTATCGGGAGTTGAACCATGTCACCATCAAGAATAGATATCCGTTACCTCGTATTGTTGACCTGTTCGACCAGTTGCAAGGAGCGCAATTCTTTTCAAAGATCGATCTTCGTTCTGGATATCATCAGTTGAAGATTAAAACTGAGGATATTCCAAAGACTGCTTTTAGAACACGGTACGGGCATTATGAGTTCTTAGTCATGTCTTTTGGATTAACTAATGTTCCTGCTGCTTTCATGGATATGATGAACCGTGTATTTAAGGAGTATTTAGATCAATTCGTTGTTGTCTTTATTGATGACATCCTCATCTATTCTAAAAGCCATGAAGATCATGAACACCATTTGAAGTTAGTACTTCAAAAGCTTCGTGAGAACAAGCTATATGCCAAGCTGAAGAAATGCGAGTTCTGGCTTGAGGAAGTAGCATTCCTTGGGCACGTGGTATCGAAACGTGGAGTATCTGTGGACCCGGTGAAGATTGAAGCAATACAAAGCTGGGAGCAACCTAAGTCGGTGACCGAAGTACGAAGCTTTCTGGGCTTAGCTGGTTATTATCGGAGATTCGTAGAGTGATTTTCTCGAATCGCTACTCCATTAACTCAGTTGACTCGGAAAGATACGAAATTCATTTGGAAAGAGGAATGCGAGAAGAGCTTCCAAGAGCTCAAGAGGAGACTTATTTCGGCACCTGTTCTGACAATACCATCTGATTCGGATGGATTTGTTATTTACAGCGATGCTTCGGGCAAAGGGTTAGGATGCGTTCTCATGCAACATGGAAAAGTCATAGCCTATGCCTCGCGACAACTCAAAGAATATGAGAGGAATTATCCTACTCATGATCTAGAGTTGGCAGCAGTCGTTTTCGCGTTGAAGATTTGGAGACATTACTTGTACGGAGAGAAAGTGGAGATTTATACGGATCATAAGAGCCTTAAATATTTCTTCACTCAGAAGGAACTCAACATGCGGCAACGACGTTGGCTTGAGCTGTTGAAAGATTACGATCATACTATCCAATACCATCCTGGAAAGGCGAACGTGGTAGCTGACGCGTTGAGTAAAAGATCATATGTGGGAACGAGTGCAATGATGTCAAGTATACGCGTAGAACCAGCTTTGATTGATAAAGTTAAAGCTGCTCAAGCTACGGATGCGGAGCTGATGAAGATGAAGAAGAAGGTGCAAGAAGGTGCAATTTCAGAAGCGAGAATCGATGAAGATGGAATACTTCGAGTCAACTCCAGACTTTGTGTTCCTAACGATTCTGACTTGAAGTATAGAATCATGATGGAGGCACACAACACACCGTTTGCAATCCATCCTGGGAGTACTAAAATGTATCGTGATCTTCGACATACATTTTGGTGGGGCAATATGAAGAGAGAGATCGCGGAGTTCATCTCGAGATGTTTAACTTGTCAACGTGTAAAGGCGGAGCATCAAGTGCCGAAGGGTCCATTGCAACCACTGGAGATTTCGAAATAGAAGTGGGAATACATTACGATGGATTTCGTTACGGGTCTTCCCAAGGTTTCTCAAGGCCTAGATGCGATTTGGGTTATTGTTGATAGATTAACCAAGTCTGCTCATTTCTTGCCGATACATGAGACTTATTCCCTTGAATGTCTTGCTCATATATACGTGAATGAGATTGTGAGGTTGCATGGCATGCCAGTATCCATAGTTTCGGATTGTGATCCCAGATTTACTTCACGATTTCGGATCAGTTTGCAGAAAGTTATGAGTACGGATTTACGATTCAGTTCGGCTTATCATCCTCAAACAGACGGACAATCGGAAAGGACTATCCAAACTCTTGAAGATCTATTGAGACTCTGTGTTCTAGACTTCAAAGGGAGTTAGGGATAAGTATTTACCATTGGTAGAATTCTCCTACAACAACAGTTATCAGGCAAGTATAGGCGTGGCTCCATTCGAGGCATTGTATGGGAGAAAGTGTCGCTCTCCAGTATGTTGGAACGAGGTGGGTGAAACAACATTGTTGGGACCGGAGTTAGTACGTATGACTACAGAAAAGATCCAAATAATCCGACAACGTATACAAACCGCACAAGATCGACAAAAGAGTTATGCGGATCTTCATCGAAAGGACGTGAAATTTAACGTTGGGGACCATGTATTGTTACGTATTGCTCCGTGGAAAGGAGTTACAAGGTTTGGGAAGAGAGGAAAGCTTAACCCACGATTCATTAGTCCATTTGAGATTCTTGACCGAATAGGAAATGTGGCTTATAGACTCGCTTTACCTCCAAGCATGTCTCGTGTTCATAACGTGTTTCACATATCCGTGTTACGTAAATATGTGAAAGATCCAAACCGCATTATTGAGTTAGAACCAGACGAAATAACCGAAGATTTAACGTACGAGGAGGTACCTGTCAAGATCTTGGATAGGAAGGAGCATGTCCTACGCTCGAAAATTATACCTCAAGTTAAAGTTTTGTGGAGAAACCATGCAATTGAGGAAATGACCTGTGAGTTGGAATCGAAAATGAAAGCGAGGTATTCTCACCTTTTCGACATACCAGGTACGTACGTCAATTTCGAGGACGAAATTTCATAAGGAGGGGAGGTTGTAAGACCCCAACTTTTATGAATAAAGATTTAATTTTCTTTATATATTATTTCGAAATAGTAAGGTGTTGATTTGATAAATATGAAAGTTATGGGTGAAATGTGCAAACATTTTTAAAATGAGAAAGTGGTTATAAAATATTCTTGTTGTCGGGGAATATTCGTTTGGTCGTGGAATATTCTTGTTGTCGGAAATATTCGTACGACGGCGTAGCTATTTGTGGGTCCCCACAACGGAATAACTGTCGGATGTAGAAAGCGACAGAAATAACTTTTTTACAAGATAACGGCGTGGTTGTTACCGTTAGTACTGTTGAAATACCCGGTGGTTAAAATACAGTGATACACGGTGTTGTATAGTAGCACACGGTATTGCACAGTATTTTGAATTATTGAATCTTACGTGAGAAGCCGTTACTCAATTATTGTTACAGTAATTACTGTTCAATATTTTATATTATTGACTCAATAATTGCTACGTTGATATTTTATATTATTGACTCAATAATTGCTGCATTGATATTTTATTGACTCAATAATTGCTACGTTGCTATTTTTTATGATTGATTCAATTATGGCTACAGTTGATATTTTGTAGTATTGATTCAATAATTGTCGTTGCACAGTATTTCACGTAATCAACTCAATAATTCATATTATTTGAATAATATTATTAGATAGCATTATTGACAATGTCTAAGGAAGTTCTGTCTAGGAGGGGTTATTTAATTGCGCGCCAGTAAGGAGAAGTCCTTATCGGAAGGCCCCCTCTGTCCTGGGAACGACCTGGTTGTTAATATTGTAGTTCTATAATATTATTTGTGAATAATTAATTATTGATTTATATGATAAGGAAATATTTATTTTGTGGATATTAAAGAAGGAATTGGCGCTGGTGAGTTTTTATCAATATTTTGGTGTGAGAAATCATCTATTTTTGGATTTCGGATAATTTATGTTTGGAATTTGGAAAAACTTCCGTCTGCAAAGTTGTAGAGAATTAAATTTCCTATGGAAGGACATAAAATTTGTATTTTTCTGACAAAGGGGCTATTTGTTATGAATTATTGAAGTTTCGGAAAATATATATATTATTTAATGGGTGGGCCCCACTTTTGTTGAAAATTTGATTTTGGGCTGCAGCCGGCGGCGGAGGAAATTTAAAAAAAATAATATTATTTTATTAATTTAGTCTCCTTTGGCATCCTAAGCTTTTCCTATAAATAGGGTGCTTAGGTTAGAATTGAAAATCACACCAGAATCAGAAGTTTTCTCTCACTATAATATCGAGCGTATTTTTGTGAGTATTTCTATACTTTGAGTATTAGTATTCAGTACAAGTTTCCTTCGGTATTATATCCGATATTCTAGTCAGAGGTACTATCTTTTTGAGGTAAGGGATGTTATTTTCTTTCGTAAATGATGTTATTCTTTTCAATATCATTATACAGAAATATTGTCATGGATTTTATGTTGAAATTCTTACTTTTTTCGTCGGGTTACTATTCACGTATACGACACTATTCACGTATACGGCACTATTCACGAAAAAAATTAAATTTTCTTCTATTTGTCCAAATTGCTTGTTAAGGTTATTATCTTTGATTGTATCCAAGTTTTGAGCTCTATTCTTGAATTTTGCTCCATAATTGATTATTACGAGGTATTTTTGAATTGGATATACTAAAATACGAATCCTTAGTCTTTGTCTTTTATCTCACTGGATTCGTTTTTTTAAAAATGTTTTTCATCATTCTCAGTCCTAAAAGGTGATGTAACTGAATATCTTTGGCCTGTAGAGCAAAGATGAATGATTACTAGATGAATATCTTTGGCCTGTAGAGCAAAGATGAATGATTACCTGATGAATATCTTTGGCCTGTAATGCAAAGATGACAGGTGTTGAGATGAACATGACCACTGATGATACAAATGAATATCTTTGGCCTGTAGTGCAAAGATGAATATTGACTCGAGATGTATATTGATTGATGTTACAGGGATAAAATATTGATGATGGACTTTTAAATCATAGAAGATAATAGACTTTATTCTCTGCTTAATTCTTCTATTGAACTGTTATTTTCGCTGCGAATATTGATCTGAAGTTGGTTGTTCATTATATTTTATCTGATTTGTTGAAGACTAACGATAATTTATTTTTCATTATCTTAGTCATAATATTCTTTACTGAGCTAGTTGAGCTCACCATTTTCATCTGTTGTCCTCTTCAGGAAATGAGAATGTTGCGGGAACTAGTCGGGGGACAGAGTGATGGTCCGAGTTAGAGCAGTAGTAGTCCTCACTATTTCTGATAAATAGTGTGATAATAATTGTAATGAGGACTTAGTTTGAATCTTAATATTTTCTACATAGTTGTATTGACACTCACAGTTGTGTGGTCGTATTTTGCACGACCGTATGATATAAAGTTTGTATTTGAATTCTGTACCATGTATTTGGCGACTCAGAATGGGTTGGGTTGAATGGACCTATTATGGGGGCGTCACAGGCGGGAGGAGGCGGAGGAAGGCGAGGGGAGGGGGTGGGGCGGGGGCGGGAGGAGGGGATGGCGGTGGGAGGCGGAGGGAGGGGGTGGGGCGTGGGCGGGGGGAGGAAAAGAGAGGCAGAGGAAGGGGAAGGAAAGGGTGTGGGGCGGGGGCAGGGGGGGGGCGGGGGCAAGAGGAGTAGTGGCGGGGGCGGGGGTGGGGCGGCTGCCGGTGGAGCAGTGGCGGGGGGCGAAGGTGAGAAAGAAGGCTACGACTGCGGAAGAGGAGGAAGAAGGCGACGACCGAAGAGGAAGAAGAAGGCGGTTACTCCATTGATTTGTTAGATAAGAATATAGAGGTTGATGAGAGAGAGATAAGATTTAAATCCCTACAATCATGGGCCATTATCAATAACTTATTAAATTAGTCAACTAAATAAAAAGGATAATATTGCACTCTTTTTGTAATTAAATATTGCATATGCACTCTTTTTGTAATTATTTTGTTTGTGCACTTTTTTTGTAATATTTTAGTAAAATGTACTATTATATGTAATTAATCCTTTTTTTTAACTACTAATAACCGCCTTAATTAGTTTGATTTTTTTAAATACAAAACCGACCAAACTGACGGTTGTGTACCCTTTAGTTAACTTATTTGATTTGGTTTACAAATAATGCTACCATCACATAAAGTGAGTCACATAATGCTTACATAATGATGATGTAGTTGTATGTGATTTGTTGTTGAATTAAGTGGGTCATGTCAATAAAAAATCACGTACTGCCACATCAGCAGTATGCGATGTTTATGTGATAGCAGCATTACTCTTGATTTACCACTTTCGATTGATGGGAGTGGTTGGTAAAATATCGACTTTAATTTGAAGGTTATTAACAAATATACTTTCTATATTTTTAACTTGATAAGATAGGATTATTACCCTAAGTTTAAATTCTCACTCTATTCGTTTCAAAAAAAAATTTAATTTTTGAAATCAAACGTCGACATATTAAACTTTAAATTAATATAAATTTATTTAATTTTAATTGATTCAATTATTATACTTTCATAGTAAATTACAAAAACTATTAATTACATAATTTATTTTATTTAAATTTTTATGAGTCATGTCAACTTTAATGTTTAATATATAATCGCTTGACCTTAAAAATTAAATTGTATTATAATTTTATAATGAAGAGAGTATTACACAAGATCAGTAGCTTAAAAATTGTGTAACTGGTAAAATTTTGTTCGCCTTTTATCGTGTCTTAATCAGTAAGAGAAAAATATAAATATAAATCAATAATAGTTATTTATTACTAAAAAATTTAAATATATGAAATCTCTATAAATATTGTATTCTATCTATTCTAAATTTTAAGATTATTATCGAGTTTTGAAAAGTCAAGTTGAGATATTTTTAAATTTAAAAGTCATTTAGATGTTTTATACTTTTTAGTTACCAAATAACTTTTTAAGTTCATATACTATTTCACTCAAGATGATCTAATTTAGTAAGATATACTAACTATTCAGATTTTAATTACTTAATTTTATCAAACGCTAACCTTAGACACACATAAGATTGTGTGTAGCTTAAGTATGTTATGCACTTAATACGACGTAATTTTAAATAATAGAATAATAGAATATTAAAATAATTATTAATAAAAATAGTGAAAGGCCAAAACTATCATTAATAAAAACTCTAAACATAATAGGATACATACAAATTTGTGCACATAAACATATCCTCCCTCTGTCCCTAATTATTTGACGTTTTAGAGGTGGATACAAGAATTAAAATAATGATTGGAAAGGATTAAATATAGTACTCAATTGTCTATAATACCCTTAAATCTTTTGTTGGGATAAGGATAGCGAGAGAAAGAGTTTAAAGTATCAAAAAATAGGTAAAGTAATGAGGAGTAATTTTAAAAAAATTGTCATTAATTTTTTTAGATTTGAACAAACGTCAAATAATTAGGAACAAATAAAAAACTCTAAAACTTCAAATAATTAGGAACGGAGGGAGTATTATAATTGTACGGGAGGAGTGCCAATTTTTTTTAAAAAAGTTCTATGATTCCTCATGTTTTATTCCGTGAGATTATTAGATTAAACATCAAACTATAAAGAAACTTGGCAAAAATTAAACCAATATAATAATTTTTTTTTTATTATTACTCCCTCCGTCCTTTAATATAATATATTTTAGAGAAATTTTTTTGTCCCTTAATATATGACGCTTTAGATTTCTAAGTAAGCATTAATTATTTAGTTTTTAATATTACCAGTATTAAATATAACTTTAGTTCTCTCACTATTTTTTGCCCAATAAATAAAAATCTCTTTTTTCAATACAAGGACAATATAGACATTTGATATTATATTTAATGCTATATAATTATTTTTTTAATATTTGTGCACAACTCTAAAAAGTCTTATGTTAAGGGACGGAAGGTAGTAGTATTATTTATTTTTGCAAATTTATAAATTAGAACCAAACGGTAAAGGCACAATGGTCAATAGGGTTCAAGGGAGGTTTTATGTTCGTTTCCATCGGTCTCACTATCAAAAAGTGTCCAATACCTCCGTTATCTACCATCCTATTCCCTCCCTCCGTCTTGCCAGAAACGACAGTCATTCGCAGAGATGGCTTCCTTATCTCCGACCCCTAGAGCTCAACTTCACCCTTCATGGAGACCCAAAATTCGCAAACTAAATCAAAATTCAAACACCCACTCCCACCTTCTCTTCATCTCAACCCCCATATCTCAAAGATTTTTAACGAACCCATCTATTTCCTCTTCTTCTTTCCCTTATAACCTCAAATTACCTTCGCTGAGAAATCCAATTTCAATTCCTTTACACCCCTTATCAGACTCAACTGACGAAAATTTAACGGAAAACCGTGAAGATTTAGCAAATTTACAAATAATTACTACTGGGCTTAATCAGATTCCTCCCCAATCAACCCAGAGAATTTTCATTCAAGACCCTCCTTGGATTAATTCCTTATTTATGAGGAATCTGTATAATAGGACTAAACAAAGGGTGAAGATAGAATTCAAAGAAATCGAAAGGCGAAAATATTATCTGTTGAGGAGGAGACAAATTAAGGCAGAGACTGAGGCCTGGGAGAATATGGTGGAGGAGTATAGGGAGTTGGAGAAAGAGATGTGTGAGAAAAAATTGGCACCCAATTTGCCTTATGTGAAGAAGTTGTTTTTGGGTTGGTTTGAGCCCTTGAGGGAAGCCATTGCCAAGGAGCAGAAATCGCAACAAACTAGGAAGCGTAAGGCTGCTTATTCACCCCATATTGATTGCCTGCCAGCGGATAAGATGGCTGTTATAGTAATGCACAAGATGATGGCATTGCTGATGATGGGGCAAGAGGGTAGATGTGTCCGGGTTGTTCAAGCTGCTGTTCAAATCGGCATAGCCATTGAGCAGGAGGTGAGTCTTGACATGTCTCAGTTTAATTTTTTATACAATGTTGTAATTGTGAAGGATAGTGAAATTGGATTGTACCTAGGCTATTATGGTGTGGAATAGTAGAGGAAATAACAATTTTGAAGAAGCATCTATAAGTATATGATTTGAAACAAATTATGTCATAGATGTTGCTATTTGCTATGAAAGTGTTGAAATTGTAAGGTAGCATTTAACTGTCCCTGGAAAAGAAATCATTTCAATTCTCTAATCTTGCTATTAAATAAATGCGATGTGTTAGATAGTCTTTCTGGAAACTTAAGAAAAAGATAGCTTTAGTGGCTAGGAAAGAATATTCCCAATTCCAATTGATTAAGCTTGTTGTCCCACTTTTTTTAGTAATTTATCTAGAAATGATCGTTGATACCTTATTAACACCATTTTTAATAATAGATGTGGGTAATTTTACTTTTTTGATAGCAGAAGATATATGTATTATTTTGATAAACAATGGAAGAAGATTTATGCAATTTAATAGAGGAATATTTGGGAAGACGAAGAATATATAGCGAGATAGATAAGGCAAACCCAGTTGTTAATTTACAATATCACATGTTACATGCTCACTATCTGTACTAGAATTGACTGAATTGTATTCGAGCTAAAATGCACCACTGACATATATTATGAGAATGTGCACCTAACTTGGGAATAAAGAAAATTAGTACTACCCATGTGACTTTGCTATCTTCTAGTATATTTTTATTAACTACTTGATGCAGGACAACAATCTGAAGGATGAATAACAGAAAATAAATAATTGGAATAACAGAAAAAAACAACTTGGGTTAGGGTCTGCACCTAATTACCCCCCTAGGCTCTCTTTTTTACCCTAGGCTCTCTTAATTGTGTAATGTGTACCCCTAGACTCTCTTAATAGCGCGTATTTAAAGGGAAAAGTAAAAGCCCTATTATCGACTTAAAAGACAGAACTATTGTAATGACTTAAGTAAAATAACTTAATACCCTAATTCCTAAATAAAATATATAAACTACCATAAATCCCCAAGTATTAAATAAAATAAATCCTAATTACATCAATTGCTGCTCAATTAAAAGCATATAAACCAACTAATATAGCATATTGTTGTGATCCTTATCAAGCGTAATGCTAGAATGTTCAGAGACAGTCACTCATCCTTTAATCCTTTAATTTATTGAAGAATATGGTTATTTTAATCACATCTTGTTGGGCTTCTACTATCGGGGCCTTTAGGAGTTCCTCTATGACTGATCTATGTTGAGAGTGAGACTGGAGGGCTGCACTTTTTTAAATGTTCCTTTTGTCTTATTTCCAATTAGTTCTACAAGGGTGGGCTTCTCGCCCCTTATTTTATTGTACCGTCTATTTTTTATTAATAAAATTAAGTTATCTAACAAAAAGTGTTTAATTTTAGCATTCTCTTATAAAATAAATAAAATATTAGCCTTCCCTTCTATTTCCAAGTTATTTTAGTATGTGCGTAGTTACAATTGGTCTATGGGGCTGTTTGATAAAAACTGAATGAATCTGAATCTGAATGAGCTGAATCTGAATCTGAATAAAAAAAGTTGTTTGATAACTGATACGTCTGAAATATTTGAATAACAGTCTTTTACTATTTTACCCCTTTAAACTATGCTGAACAAGTATATAATTTTGTCTGGATGTTTTTAAAAAAATTAAATACAATATTCATTGTACAACAAATAAAAATAAATAATTCAAACAAATTATCAAACAAAGTATTGAATAATTCAAACAATTTTAACCCAAGTTTCATAGAAAATAAGAAATGTAACGAGTTAAACAAACATGTCAACATAATAATAAAATTACATTAATTTCAATGAGTTACTTTATAGTTCACGAGCAATTTGGTCACGTAGATTGTTCATATATTGTATGCCTTGAGGTCCCCATTGCACTGCATCTTGCTCTCCTTCGTTATTTTCTTCATATTGTTCATCATCTTCATCAATTGTGGTAGTTTGATCATACTGAGCAAATAACTCATCATCAATATTCTCTTTTCTTATAAAATTGTGAACAGCAAAGCAAGCAATAACGACATCTCTTTGCACTGAAAAAGGATAAGGAGCCATCTGCTTCAATATTGGGAATCTTGCTTTTAATACACCATAGGCACGCTCAATAATATTTCTTAGTTGGGCATGAGCATGGTTAAACTTTTCTTTTCTGTTTAAGGCACGTAGACGTCGAAAATCTGCTAGCCAGTACCTTGTGTTGCGATATGGAGATAAAAAACCTCGAGTGTTTGTATATGCAGCATCACAAAGATAATATTTATCTACAATTATAAAAACAAAATTTAATCCAGGTTATTAAAATAAATAAGAAAATATGATAATCAAATAAAAAATTATAATACATACTTTGAAGGGGAAATGGAAAGCCGGAATTAAGATCGAAGACAACTTCTGTTAATACTCTTGAATCATGTACTATTCCTTCCCATCCAGCCCAAACAAATGTGAATATCATATTGAAGTCACAAATTCCTAATACATTTTGATAGCATTCACCCCTTCCTCGTCCTCTATAGCGAGCTTGTTGATTGATAGGAACAACTGCATGTACAAGTGTGCCATCTAGTGCACCAACAGCTCCCTACATTGAACGATTATATTTATGTTATCCACATATTCGCAAATATATATTTGTGCCAATTATATTTATCAAAATTAAAATTACATACCGAAAATTTTTCCCGTAAGCCTTTATGGTTCCCCGGAACATTTGGATTTGGATCAAAAGATGTGGGCACTATGATTTCCTTTGCAAATTCTATCATTCCATTCAGCACCTCGTGAAAAAATTTATGAACTGTTTGTGTAGAGTGTTGAAATCTTCGTTTCACTACTCTAAATCGTTCGTTATGACCTATTATAGTCAAGAACATAGCAATCTTTTCCTCAATAGTTACGCACTTACTATCTTGTACCCATTGTTTTTGCCTAAAATGATTGCATAAATGCACATATGCAACACGTGAAAGTCGCATCAATTCTTGACATTGCGTACTTGATCCATGTAATAACTCCAATGTATAAGCATGTCCGCTCAAGATTGAAGTGTTATCTCTAATTCTTGGTATGTTTGTTGAACGAATTCATTTCAAGTACCAACACATAATGATTAAGCATAAAAGTTGATCTTCAATAGTCATGCTTGACCTATTTCCAAAAACAGTGATAGCAAAAATATTAAAAAAAATATGTTTATGATATAATGAAACTCACATAATGACCATATGTCAAGTTCAACAAATCATGATCCATCAAAACAATAAGCACATATAATAAGTTACTAATAAATATATGCCAAAAGTAACAAGTTCATAAAAAAGTCCCCCACAAAATAAAGCTGTAATCAAGGTATTAACCCTTTGCACCCAAAATAATAAGTTTTGGCCATTGATCCATACAAAATATTAAAATTTTAACTAAAATCATCCAATAGTAAATACTAGACTAGAAATCCTAACTTGCGTGAAACCATTTCAACCCAAGCTTCATTCTCATCGTCTTCTAGGAGCATCCATTGTTCCCTATAACTTGCACTCTCACAAAATATCCCAAGTGCCATTTTGTGCACTCCTTCAAGGAAGGTCCACTGTTATTCACAATGAGCTTCAAGGCTTTGCACATCTCTTCCTCTATTTCTGAGTTATTAGATTTTTTTGTTGAATTCTTTGCTTTTTTCGTTGGCCTTTGTTCTTCAAAGTTACGAGTGGAAGCATGTGATTGGGTACCCGGAGTTGATGAATTTGGAGGTGGGTTTGAGAACTCTTGAGCTTGAGTACTAAAAGGGATATCCTCGATACTAATAATTTCTAAATCCTTATTTGGTTCAACGGACCTATCCCTTTTAGAACTAGGTCCCCAGCCATCAATCCTTGTAGCAGCAGCTCCATCATAGAGTTGAGTGCAAAGTTCAGGAAAACTCAAAGGTGAAGTCCTCAAGGAGTCAACATGCTTATTTGCTTGTATCCAAAAATTATACCCAACATGTTATTCACATGTTTAATAATTTAACAAGCTTTTGTGGTTAACTTAAAAAAGTAGTTACTAACCTTTGACTCTAGCTCCCATTCCTCATCCGTGAAGTTGAACGTGTTAGTTGTGGGATCATAATGATTTCCGGTCTTTCTTTTTAGTTGACACCATGCAGTATATTTTCCCTTTATATAATCATAACGATTTTTCATTTGCTTATGATCTACAATAATATTGTGGGTGCTCTTCAGTATTTCTCCCACTTTTGACCATGAATATGGCTTAAGACTACCGCTTAGCCTACCATTTTCCGTAACCTCGCCAATACATGCTTCAAGAAAAGTTTTCATTACATTTTCATTTCTCCAACTCACTCTTGATTTCCTTTGATTTTGAGTTTCACCCGATTGTTCCATGCCTAACACAAATAAAAGGATAAATTTAGAGATTCTAATCTTAACATGCATATTTAAAACAATAAAATTGAGCTGAGGACATATAGATGTTTATGTGTGTGCTGTGTATATTCAGTTTGATACACCTATAAATGGCATGAATACTAATTCAATATCCACACACAAGAATCACAATCAACAGGACACATAAAGGCACAGTAAAGTACCTCCTAATACCACATGAAAACATGGAAGACCCGTCATCAAATATTTGTCCTAACCCGAAAAACATTGTATAATTTAGACTGAACAACAATGGCACTCCAGATTAACCAATAACTCTTCAACTCATTTGTAGCATTCAGTAGACAATCATCTCATTCAAACACACCATACAATCTAAAGCACAAATTTTCCTTCTTATAATTCCACATGAAAGTCAACTGCAAAAAGAATAATAAAAAAAGCAAGAATATATATATATATATATATATATATATATATATATATATAAAATAACTTCCTCATATTATAAACAAGACAATTGAGATACATGGGTATGTCAATTCAACAATACAAGCAAAAGCACAAATTTTTTTCTTCTTATTATCGCATACTTTGTCAAAAAAAATATAAATAAATAAATAACATCCCAATCTATAAACAAGACAAATTGATATAAATGGGCATATTAATTTCTAGAGAGAGAGAGAGCTCACAGGCCAACCCATCCAACTTTAGGAATGGGGTTCCCACTCTGCTGGCATGTGGAATCCATGACTAACAGGGGTTCCTTGCGATATTTTCTAAGTATTGTTTTATTATTGAAGGGTTTGGAAATGATATGAATTGTTAATTGAAATATATAGATCACACCTAGGATTGTTACATATAATTACATCACTGATTCATACCGTTAAATTAATCATACGATTTTAAACGAATCTTTAACATTGATATCAAATAAGGAAGGAAGAAACAGAAATTAGGGCTTATTTATTGTTACTTGTCAGAAAAGCGATGGAGAATTGATGGAGATGGAGATGGAGAAGAGAGCAGTGATGGAGATGGAGAGACCAGAGTGACGATGTAAAGAGAGATGGAACGGCAAAGAAGAAAGGACTATTTGGGAAAAAAACGTTCCTCATCCCTATTCAGCTGATTCAGCCCAATTTTTTTAAAAGAATCGCTCAGTTGTATTCAGGCCCATTCAGATTTTAAAACTCCAAAACAAATACTCTTAATGGCTGATTCGTTCAGATTTTAGGTCATTCAGACCCATTCAGCTCTAAACAAACACCCCCTATGTGTCTGTCAGCTGACTCAGCCAATTTATAATCAACTTTAGCTTGGTTTGTGGTTTTCTTTTATTGTAGCGGGGTTCCATCAATATCAACCTGCACTGGCAGCTTATGTTGTGTGCCAATGTAAATCAGATTTAGTTTGAATCTCTAAATTGGGCGAATTATTGAAATTACTCTTCCTTCTCATATGTTGAAAAGCAATCTCTTTAACCTATAAAAGTAGCTACCTTCATGTCACAGTACACTTTCCCATTACACCAGTACGCTATCCAATGCTACATTACACCGTTTTTAAGAATTAATTATTAAAGTATGAGTATTACAACATTTTATATATTCTTCTATTTCTTATTGTAGCGAAATGACACTTGATAATGAGTAATTTTCAGGTTAGAATTCATAGTTTCTTGGAGAAAACTAAGAAGTACCACAAAGGGAAGATTGTAACACCAGCTCAAGAAGATTTAAGTAAAGAGACAGAGATACTGAGGAAACGTGTCAGAAGGTTGATCAAAAGGAAAAGAATCATTGAGGTGCAAAAGCTTGTGAACAATGAAGAGATTAAGTCTTGGGGTCGAGATACACAGGCTAAGGTATGTGCTTTTTAGTATTTGTTCTTTCTGAAAAGAGTTATATATGGGAATTTATCCGAAAAAGAGTAATAGATGGTATTTAGAGATTATTATATCTAAAGCTCTTTACAAAATAATTATTCTTTCTAACATAATGCAGCTGGGATGTCGCCTGATAGAGCTATTAACAGAAACAGCTTATGTACAACCTCCAATTGACCAGTCAGCAGATGCTCCACCTGATATTCGTCCTGCATTTAGGCATAAGTTCAAAATTGTAGCAAAGGATGCAAGGTGAGAATGTTCTTCTTTCCATAAGCACTTATTATTAAGAAAGTCGCTCTCTCTCACACTAAATCATTTTACACATTGGTAAGACTAGGATAAATCAATCATTGGTCCAACTGCGTAAATGGGCGAGTTGTATTAGATCTCTGCGTATGTTCTACTACCGTTTGTTGTTGTTCAAGAGGCGATGAACAACTATTTAAATTTGTTTGCTATCCATTACCCAATAGCTCATTGGGAAAAATGAATGATTCACATATAATCAATTTCTTTCTTCCTTTAGTTGAAATTCTAAATTATTTCTTTGTCCTTTGTAGGCAGAGCATTGGGAAGCGATATGGAGTTATAGAATGTGATCCCTTGGTCCTCACTGGACATGAGAGAACTGTGAGTTAGATATGCCTCTTATTTGTTCTAATCTTACTTGTTAGGTTCATATACTATTATTTGCAGGAGTAAGTTGCTATCTTGATATTTTTTACTTTTTACTAATTCCATGAAAAAAAACTGTAGATAGGTTTTCGGTCATCAAGATAGGTCAAGGGCGCGCTGGAATGGGCAGTTCTGTCTATCACCTTATTGTGAAAGACCAAATTGGCCCGTTCTGCCATACGTACCTCCATATTCCGCTGAGTTGGATTTGACAATGGGTTTGAGTCAGTGATTGTAAAACTTCCTTTATACTTTATATTAGAAGAAATGCATAGACTTATGGTCTTCATATAATGATATTCCATCTATCTCGACAATAATTACGAGACGGAGGTAGTATCATTTTTCATTGTTATAATCCTGCTACTTCACGCAAAATACAATTTAATTTGTGTTAGATTTGTTTTTCTTTCTTTCTTTTGATGAGTAAATAATTAATTAAAATATTTAAGACAATTGTGGGCATTACACTTCTATTGTTTGTACAATAAGTAGTTCTTTTGCAAAAAAAATTGATATAAAATTTCTTTTTGTGTGTAATTTTTTTTAATTCTCCCAATCCAAAAAGAGAGGTGTCTTAATTTTTTTACACATATCAATGTTTGCTTAGTAGTTAGGACACACTTTGATATAATGTTTTTTTTTTAATTTTAAATTTTAAGACTAAAGTTTGTTATGAGGAAAAAATTATATAACTAATCATATTTTGGGTGCATCCTAGGTAAGCCGTAATATGTGAAAAAAAGTCAACAAGTCAAATACGACTTTTTTGGACAGAGGGAGTATCTGATAAAGTTTGGGCACATGAACATTTATTTTATCGTTTAATTTTTCAAATACGTACATATATAACTCTTTAAATTTTTTTGGTATGCAGGTTAAGCATATGATAATTCCTTATGTGCCAATGCTTGTGCCACCCAAAAGGTGGAAAGGGTATGATATCAATCTAAAACTAATGGAAATTGTCCCTATTGTTATGGTGGGGTAAGCATTTGGGAATGTGTTGTGTGGAACTTTCCATCTTATAGCTCGTTTGGCGGAGCGGAGGGGTGGACTAGAAGCACTTTAGATCAAAATTGGATTTTTTTTGTGCTTGGTGATCCCTCCATAAGCAGTTATAGCAAGTAGAGATTTGGACTCCAAAGCACTTTTGGTTGAGACAAAAAATTTGTGCTTTTGGCTGAAATATTTTTGGCGGAAGTACAAAGTAAAAATTTATCCTTAAATTATTGAAGAAAAGTAAAATGCCATACCACACACTTGCTACAAGTTTTTCATTAATTTTTTTAAATCACCGTTACAATCATGCAACAAAACACGATTTTAATTTTCTCATGGAAGTACTTTTGTCAACAGGTCTAAATTTAGAAGTGCTTCTACTCATAGCACTACACCGCACTGCTCCACCAAACGGACACTTAGTGGTCTCACACTTTCCAAGAGGAATAAATGGAGCAACAGTTAGAGATAGGAATGCCTGCATATTAATATGCAATAAATAATATTTTGGTGTACGCATAGAACATAGAAAGCGGTAAGGCTGCTCGTGCCCAAAAGTTTTTGGTATTTCAATATCTTACAACACTCTCTTTCCAGGTATGACAAAGGTGGTTACATGTTTTTACCTTCTTATCTCATGCGTACTCATGGATCGAGACATCAACAAGATGCTGTTAAGGGTATTCTGGCAAGACAAATGCAGAAAGTATACGAGGTAAGAAATACAATATTACCTTCTACATATGTAGTTCTTTTGTTGGTCATAAGACTGGAGAACATGCAAAAATGATGCTTGAGGAAGACTCTTTCCCTAATATTGGGTAGATAAATTCTGGTCGTTTGGTTCTTGTCATACTATTTATTTCCTTGATGAGATTATAAATCTATCCCTGAAGGGATGAGGATTTTTAATGCAGATTTTAATCAGTAGCAATTAAGGGGGCACTTGTCCACCAAGTTGCTAGTTAGCTCATTTTTCATCCGGTGTACCACAATGTTTCTAGTTGTAGATTATCCACACATTTTACTAACACCAATTTCCATAAATAGGCAGTAATGTTTATCATTCATTTTGTAGGACTTAGGTTTTAGTTGATTTTAATTTTTCAAAGTTTCATGTCTTTAGGCTTATTATACATTGCCTTGTGAATTAAGTTACATGGACTCATATTGAGTATCCGGTCGAACACGGTTACATTGAAGAGTCCAACACAGGTACTCCTTACTTTCATCAATTTCTTAAAATGAAGTGTTCAACATCAATACCGTTATCCAATTCCAAGTGTTGATTGTCGGAACGAGTACTTCAGATTAAAGTGTCCATTTAACATAGATTGTGTAAAAAAGGATTGGGTGTTCGTGAAGTATTTGTTGCCTCATTGTGATGTTATTTGGGAATCATGGCAGATGGTGTTTTTTTTGTTTGGGCCTTGGGGTTGTTTGGGTGATGCTTCCGCAGTGAAGGAATTCTTGGGGACTTGGCACGAGGAGGTATACAAAAACAATGCATAAAATGCCCAAAAAAAAATAACACCTAAGCACCCTATCACAACTCACCCTATACACTCAAGCCAACCAAAGTTGCTGGCGGGAAACGCCAGTACTGGCCTACAGCACCTAATGAGAACTCAAAAAATCGACAAATGGAACAACATATTCAGGATACACCTCGTGGTCCCAAGAAAAAGAGCAAGCTCACAAAAAACAAATACCAAATATGATTTATAGACCTCTCTCTATCCCCAAAGCACCAGTTATTTCTCTCCTTCCTAGGCGTCAACCATAGACATTTGAGGGATCAAGTTGGCACCTAGGAATACGGAGGTTTCTCTTGCTTTGGATGTGAAAACTGATGGCTATCTAAGTGTATTTTATGAATAAATTAGAGAGGTATATCACTCATGTAAAGTGTCCTTAAATAATTTTAATTTAAAGCAATCCCCCAGTGATTTATTTTTTTCTTCAATTTGTTTTTCCTTCCCGTTCTTATATCTCTATTGCAGAAAGTCATCCCAGTGCATCAGTCTTAAATATTGCTACTTTGTCATGAAAATCTTAATGATTGATTGAAGCATCGGTAAAAGTTATGAAATTGCATGTAAATTTATATGTATCTCGTGGATTGCGCCATGTGTCAGATAGTGCTAATTGTGCTAGATTATTGCTTGTTGAGAAGACTGCTAGACCAAGACATTCATTAATTTCCAACTGTTATGAGATTAAATTATAACTGTTCTACTTGCATGTGAATAGGCCTTGGATACACTAGGACATACAAAATGGAGAGTGAACAAAAGAGTACTTAGTGTGGTGGAGAGCATTTGGGCTGGAGGTGGGAACATTGCTGGCCTTGTTGATCGTGAAGACGTGAGTGTGACCTGAAATTTCTTTCCATGCAGCTAACAAGTTGGTTGTATATCATATTGATAATGTCTACACAAACATCTACTTGACTATATTTTTTAATATTTTTTTTGACAGTAGACAGCAATGTCTCATGTATTCAACACATTAGAGGTTCACACAATGACCTGTTTGCATTTGGTTTTGATATTCAATGGAATACCATTAGTGCACCTTTTCTGGCTGGTTACTGAGGCATCAGTTTTCTTCATAAGATGTATAATGAGAATATATGCTGATTATTATTCTTGATTTCTTTGTAGGTTCCCATACCTGTGCTGCAGTCTGATGACCTAGGAGAATTAAAAAAATGGAAGTGCAGTGTTAGGAAAGCAAAGAAAGTTAACCAAGAGAGGCATTCTCAACGATGTGACATTGAACTTAAGCTTTCGGTAGTATTTTATTTTCTTTTCAAGATTATTAAGTATATTGTTGCTGTGTAATTTATCATTTAGAAGAAACTAGCTTTTTCTCAGCAGCTATGGAAATCTAGACTCTTAGAGTCCAGCTAGTTTCATCAACTTAGTCAATTCATGATCTTGTTGTACAATTTCCCCCCTATTTATTCTTGTAGGCTGTAGATGATATCATGAGTTCAATTCATCCGGACATTGCTGACTTACCTAATAAATGAAATAACTGAAAATGCTTTTATTTATCGATCAATTCACGAGACTATACTGGTTATACAATTTGATCATGTAAATGCTATAGACTGAAACGGTGTGAACAGCTGTATTTAGAATATGCCTTTAAGTTATGATTTGATCGTCCGGAAATGTAGGACTGGATTCTTAGGAAGCTCAAATTGAACAGGTGGCTCGGAAAATGAAAGACGAGGAAGGCTTTTACTATCCTCACAATCTCGACTTTCGAGGACGTGCTTATCCTATGCATCCACATTTGAATCATCTGAGTTCTGATCTCTGTCGAGGAGTACTTGAGTTTGCTGAAGGACGACCACTAGGGATGTCTGGTTTACGTTGGCTGAAGATACATTTAGCAAATATTTATGCAGGTGGGGTTGAAAAGCTTTCATATGATGGGCGCCTAGCATTTGTGGATAATCATCTTAAAGATATAGTAAATTCAGCAGACAAACCTCTTAGTGGAAATCGGTGGTGGCTAATGGCTGAGGATCCTTTCCAGTGCTTAGCAGCATGTATTAATTTATCAGAAGCCTTAAAAAGCTCATCACCACATACGGTCATCTCGCACCTGCCAATTCATCAGGTAAGCGCATCAATGGATGCCTTGGAGCCCAAGAGGAACCCTATTAGTTTATGTTTCTAAAATTGTTCTAACACTTGTGTGTTCAGCAAATGAATGCTATTTAGTGATCCAAATTTCTTGATGTAGCCCCCAAGTCAACTAAAAATGTTTCTTGATCGCCAAAACTTGAGAAATGTTGAAAGAAAACTGCTTGCTCCATGGCTCTGATAAAAATTATAACAAAGCAGGTGTGCAAGATGCCATTTACCTGAGTTGCATTTTTTTGTCATATCTTTAGTCTTAGTTTCTCCATATGTGACTACATCTTAAAATATAGATGGTTTTCCTTGTAGTCATGAGATATGGCATAATGGCTTATTAGTTAAAATAGCTATCCGTTCTGTTTATCTTAATGTCAGCAGTTTAGATGATCATTGTGATCAGTCAAGAAAATGCTTTCTAATCTCTTGATTTTCCATAACATGTTTGAACTCATAAAAGTAACTATGATGGAATTCTACTTTGATTGTAGTATCAATCCCCAATACGTGCAAAATATTGGTTCCATTTATCCTATTCAGCTCCTTTGAAAGGATTGATATAAAATCCGCTTCATAAAACTCCTTGTAACCAGCAATAAACATCCAGTGTTTGAGCACAGTTAATCAAAATTCAAATGATGTAGCTCATGTGAGTTAGACAGTTAGAAAACCTCTCATCCATGTGATATAATGTAAAAGGTGTTATAATTTTTGTGGATATATGTTTTTTAAAACTTTATTCTGATTGAATTTTTACCTCCTGCCATCAAATGCATGCTATCGGTCTCTGAATTACAGCCACACCAACAGCTCATTATTAATAAACTCTTTGCAATTGTTTGTCAATGAGGTGATGACATAACTCATAAGAGATATATACTTGTAATTTGTATTATTTAGCCCACTGACTAGTTTAGTTGCTCACCATATCTTGCAGTTTTTGATCTGATCTTAAATGTGTTTCGGTTACAGGATGGCTCATGCAATGGCTTACAGCACTATGCTGCTCTCGGAAGAGATGCTGTATGTTTGTGTTTACCACACACTTCGGTTTCATGCTTTGTTGGATGAAATTATTTTGCATCACACCAATTTTTAATTTTTTTTTTCGGTTTAGGGAAATATTCAATAAAGTATGTGGAAACCCATTTTCAGGTGGCCATTGACGTATCATAAATATTTGTGTATGTTCTCTTTTAGAGTTTGTAATATTTGTTATACTAATTAGGGTTGTAAATTGTTTGGTTTTTTTGCTAAACCTAATTTAAATTATAATTGGATTTATTTTTCTGTTTAATATATTTTCTTTTTCTCTCTCCAAAATAGTTCATTTTATATGTTGATGAAATATAGAACATTAATTACATCCACATAAAATGATACTCCCTCCATCCACATTCTTTGTCAGTTGTAACACGTTTTTTTAGTCTGTGACACGGATTGGAAGACGTGCCAAAAGTATGCTAAAATATCATATTTGATATTTTTTAAAATATTGAAATGTTTTATTATTAACTATATTATTGATATTTTAAAAAGTGTAATATTCAAATGTACTTTTGGACTTTTGGTACGTCATAAAATCCGTGCCACACACACTTGAGAATATGTTGCAAACAATGTGGGGCGGAGGGAGTATGATTTAATGAACACATTGTGATTATTAACATTAATTGATTCATGTAGTGTCTATTAATTTTATCTATATTATCGGTTACAATTTGGTTTTGATTAATGATAGTTTTCACTTTCAATTTTGTTTGAGAATTGAAACCATAAACTGAGTTGAACCAAACCAAGGTGTGGGGAAGTGGAGGTGGAGGGGGTGGGTGGGTGTCCTTTCTTTTCATTATTATACCAAGTCAATAGTTGAAGGAACACAACTTATAATATACGTTATGTTTGGTTAGGTGTAGACGATTTGGTTACTCTTAAACCCCTAATGCTGATGTGAGAACCATGTTGATGGAGATAGTTTAATTCCAACTGCCTAGTGGCATGCTTGTTATTTTATGATCTTCCTAAATTCCTAAACATATATTTCACATGAGGTTGAAATTTATATTCTCGTATGTAAATTATTGCTGATATACTGTAGAATAGGTGAATGACCTGCAACTTTAGTTCTCCTTGTTCCTTAATATATTGCTATTATGATTTGTAAATGCTATAATCATATTCTGAAAATTAAGTTCTATTGCAATATGGATTAGCTAGAGTACATTTTAATTCTCTCTGTTCTGTTGGTTGGTTGTTTTGCAGCTTGAAGCTGCTGCAGTCAACTTAGTTGCTGGAGAGAAACCTGGCGATGTTTACTCAGAAATTGCTTCAAGGTATGGTGTATAAGTATGTATTGTTAACATAGGACTTTAAATTGGGACAAAATGAACATGATTTTTTTCTTCTTCTTAATTTGCAGACTTATATACTTTGACATGCCATGTAGATCAGCTTTTAAAAACTTAACGTGTTAGATGGTTTTATCGTTTTTTGTAAAAAAAAACAAGGTTCAATGAGTTGGCCGGTCGAAAAAAGCGTTGAGTGCTGGTTTTGTATTTCCGACCTCTGTTGAGTGATGAAAAATGTATTTGACCCCATATCTAATTGCATATAAACTGCATGTTTCTGTCAATTATTTGTCCATTAGTTTAAATCAATTGCTAGTACGTTACTTATATTTGGGAGGTAAAATATTTTTGGGTTCAATGGAAGGCACATGGAATTGTAATAACCTTAACTGAGGAAATGGAGAGGGAAGAAAAGAAAAAGAAACATAAATTTCCGGAAGGAACAATCAGCTGGGCCACAACCCTTGTTATTTAGGCTCAAACCAATGAGGGTCATTGTCATAATCTCTGGGTTTCTCCCAATATTCTAAAAATTCCTACCTAGGTCCGATTAATCCCCGCCTAGGCGTTAGGCGGTCACCTACCTCCTAGATTTGGCTGGGTGCCTAGGCCCCCAACTAGGCAGAGCCAAACCTCTACTTTGAAGTTTTACAATATTTCAAATGAATTTTTCAATATTAAAAGATTGTTTTTTTGATAATTTTCATGTACAATTTTAGAAAATTACATCTATTTTATGCTTTATATAATATAACAAGTATGTATAATAGAATAATAAATAAATGAATCCGCCTAAGAAAAGGCCTTGTCTGCTTAGGCCTAGCTCTTCCTAGCGACTTTTAGAACACTGGTTTCTCCGTTTGCTACAGCTATATCCAGCTAATTCCTACTCATTATTCTATTAGTGTTATTATATAGATAAACGTTTTCTGCTTTGATCATGTGATATGCAACAAGACCTGAAAGTATTTCGATACCTTAACTAAGGATATGATTTGGTTAAATAAGTTTAACTTGATACATGGTGCGAATGATGGTTCAACAGTATTCATGTAGTTTTGTTCTGCTCAATTATTGCACAACTATATTGATAAACTTACTAAGTCTTGTTATATTAACATTATCAGAGGTTGACAGAGTATTATCCTTTTTTCTTCTTCTAAATACATGGTGGTTTTGATGATACATTTAAGACTAGGATAAGATGTTGGGTTTCTACCAGAGCTGTTAAAAAATCCATTTCCTCTTTCAGTATCTTGTATGGATGTAAACATTTAAAAACCTTGTTAAATACTTACATATGATCCAAAATGACTCCGGCTTTTTTAAGGCTGGTAAAACGGTAGTAGACTATATTATAGGGTAAATGCTTTGCAGTCAGTAAGCTGTATATTTTACATCCATCCAGTTATATTGATCATGTCATGTTGAATGAACGTGTCTTGGGTTTTGTTGGGTGAAACTGGCTTTTCATATGGTATACAATACATGAGATAGAAATGCCTTTGATTGCGAAACTACTTGATTTTGCAATAAGGTAGAACCAAATTTCTTGTGTTGGAAACCTTGAATCCAGAAAATGGTGAAAAAAGTTTCTATATGGATAAATAAGGCAATTATTAACATTAACATCTGGCGTTCCAACAACAAACTTGAGTTTATTTAATTATTTGATGAAATAATACCTATCTTATAATGGTCTGACACTTAAAAGTGATATTTGTTTCTTCATTAGAATGTGTACTGTTTTGTATTGGACATGTGGCGATGTCTGTATCTCTTACTATTCCAAGGTGCCACTATATGTTGAGAGCAAGGAAAGAAGGTTTGGTGTCAGGGAAAGATGAAGTGGGATTTACTCTTCTCTTGCGGTTTTAGTTATATATTTGTTTGCAAATGCAGTAAACTAATATGAAAAGAAGTGAAACACATCAGTTGTTTTGGTTGAACGAATTCTGTGTGTTTTAATATGTATATAAATATGAATTCCACTTTTTATGTCTTCATACCTTAGGTTTTCTTTATACTTCTGGTTTTATTCTGAATACTGAGCGCTTCTGTGGTGGTATATAATTTTCTGTATGTTCTGGCAGTAATATTTCTTCTTATTATCCTTTATTCTGTTAGCCGCTTTCAAATATTACTTTTGCCTGTCAGGGTTCATGATATCATGGAAAAAGACAGCAACAAGGACCCTGCAAGTAATCCCAATGCGTTATTAGCCAAAGTCTTAATTGGTCAGGTTGTTTTATTTTGTCATTTTCTTTAATTTTATTTTTTAAATCATTCTCTCTCTCTCTCTGCTGTTTTCTTTTGTTATTGACCAGAATCATGTGCTGTGTATGTTATAAATATAATCACTTTAGTTATGGTCTATGATACCTAGTTTGATGTTAACTCATCTAACAGATGGAGGTTGGAAACTTTCAGGTGAATCGGAAATTGGTGAAACAGACGGTAATGACTTCAGTATATGGTGTTACTTATGTCGGGGCACGTGAGCAGATCAAAAGGAGATTAGAGGAAAAGGGTCATTTTACTGATGATAGGCTGCTATTCAGCACAGCTTGCTATGCTGCTAAAGTAAGCTTCAAGCAACCAAATACTAAGGATTTGGTAGTTGGTATATGATAGGATCCTAGGTGTCCAACCCCACAACTCCTAAAGAAATATAAAAATTGATTTATCAGTGGAATTTCCACAACTTTTATATAAGCAAAACGTATTGCATTTGAAAACACTAAGCCCTGATTTTGGATGGTAACTTAACTAACATTTTTTTGTTTGTTTATAAACAACCATTTTTTAAGTACTATTGCATGTATGTTGATCTCTAGTAGGCCTTCAAATGTGAGTTCATGTAACTTCCTATATAATATGTTGTATCATGTTGCAACTCCCATTTTATGTAGTTCCCACGTGTCTGTTTCCGTCACAGCCACATGCTCTTATAAATGCTGGTACATGTTTTCCGGAAATTTTGCCATGTTGGTTCTACCTTTGTTCTTCTTCTTGATATTGAAAGATCAAAGAAATATAATTTTGATGTATGACAAAAGACATGGAGCATTATGTGAACATTTTATTGTAAATGCAATATAAAATTTCCAGAAGGGTGACCCGTGTACGCAGGGTGTATACAAATCAGATAATGTGGCAAAACACACCTATGTCTCTCCTAACCAACTGGCACTATACAAAAAGCTCTAGAAATTGCTAAGAGAACCATAAATAGCTACAACTCACCAAAGAAATCAACAAAAGACACAATGGACCAAAAACCAGGAGGCCAAAAATAGCAAGCATAACCGCCTAACACTCTCTTTGACATCAAAACAGCAACAATTCCACAAGAAACACAATAGGCATTGAGTAGTTAAATGTCACCGTTTCTGCTTTAGCACTTGTGCACCATTTCAAACTCCCAGAAAAACATTCACCGAGCTAGGTATATAAACTCACATTTAAGCTGTTTTTCAGGTATATCTGTTTGTATATCTTCTTTGGCTGCTAACTAGCTGTTGCAGGTTGGCAATTAGGGGTTTCTTATTTGAAAAACTATTAGTAAAGTTCTAAAAATTCAACATTGTGTCCATTCTTTCTACAATCTTCTACAGGTGACACTGGCTGCCCTTGGAGAGATATTCCAAGCTGCACGTGGAACAATGGGTTGGCTTGGTGACTGTGCAAAGGTATGCTTTTGAATAAGTGGATAGTTGCATCACCATTGGGATTCCAGTGATAAATTCTTACTTTTCATGAAGGGTTAATTATGGGATAATTGAACTTTGCAGGTGATTGCTTCAGAAAATCAACCTGTGCGGTGGACAACCCCTTTAGGTCTTCCAGTTGTGCAGCCATACTTCAAAACTGAACGTCATATTGTGAGTGTTCTGTGTTGATCTCAAGCAACTACAGTAAACTGGAAAAACAAGCAAACGTTATAATTGCTGTCATCTTTTGAGAGTATGTCCAGTAAGGCACCAAAAGTTGGGTGCAACTGCAACCCATGTAAATAGTTATTATTATTATTATTATTATTATTATATTGTTATTACTATTATTTTCTTTTTCAGGACTATTCTGTGGAAACTCTGGTGTTAAAAGTTGTAACATGTTCTATTTAGAAGATTTACGGTTAGAGTTGTTCACAAAAGACAGACCTTTAGTTGGAACTCATTCATGTTCTATAATACCAGGCCAAAATATACCAATTTTGGGGTACTATCTTGTACATTGTTTGGAATACAAGAGTTCAAACAATCAAAATTGGTGGTCTCTAATTGCTACAAAATTTGCGAGTAAATGCTTGACATGCTGATCATTCTGATTAAATCATCTGCATGGACTAGCTTGAGTACAAAGTACAAATCCAACTGTCGTTTGCACACATGTAATTAGAACAATCAGCCATATGCTGCTCAAACCCTAGTTTGCTTTCTGAAATCACTTGTCAAAAAAGAAGTTTGGTTTCTTAAAGTTAGGAGGTCCAAATTAGAGCACCTTTTCCCATTGAACAAACAATCTTGAATCAAAGTTATGCCCTGTCAATTTTCCATATGCCTTGAAAGAATCTTGTGACAGTGTAGTTACTAATTGCACCACGTTGTTGCAGATAAAAACATCTCTTCAGGTTTTGGCTTTGCAGCGTGAGGGTGATTCAGTAAGTTGAGATTTATTTTAAAGAAGTATTTTCTCCTCTATTTTTATGCATCTTATTAGTTGCCAACACTATCGTTATTGTGCCCAACTCAGGTTGATGTTAGAAAACAGAGAACTGCATTCCCTCCAAATTTTGTCCACTCTCTTGATAGTACACATATGATGATGACTGCCGTTGCCTGCAGGGATGCTGGATTGCAATTTGCAGGTTTGTGGTTCCCAGCATTTCATTCTACTCTAGATAAGATTACCTACTGGAAACCTCCCTCCCTCACCCACTCCCCCAATGTAACTATATGCTCATCCTAATACACAATTGAATTTGAAATGTTGATGTATGTGTGAATATTTTCTATTGCCAGCTCTAGAACCAAAATGATGTAGGAAATACAAAATGAATGCTGGCTGGAGTTACATATGATGGATTTGGTTTATATTGAAAGATTAGAATGCTGGATTCTGTATATAATGTTGAATATCTTGGTTGGTTAAAGTTTGGAGCATAGTGACATCCAAAAAAGAAAAAAAGAAAAAGTTTGGAGCAGAGTTTTTGGGGGTGAGGGTTGGGTGCTCGGGCTGCATGTAGATATTTTATTGGAGGGTGAGACTTGGTTATCGGAGTAGGATTTTTATTTGGTGATTGTAGGCAGAATCCCTTTAGCATCGTACTTGAAGTTAAAGTTGCACTAAAATCCCCATAGTCCCCCAAAGATTTGTCAATATATTCTTTACTGATCCTTGTGAAATGTAAGAGAGCATACTAAATATAGGCTGATTGCTTTTCCTTGCATCAGAATTGAGGTGATTCAGGACAAGTCTAGGATTTTTTTTAAAAAAAATTTCGTAATAAGTTTAGGATTTTTGTTGTAAAACACATTTAAATTAACTTCCCTTTGGGGGAGGGAATGGAAATGTAAACCCATTTAAACTACCTAAAGCCTTTTTTTTCCCTTTTTTTTTCAAGAAGTAACTGAAGGCCATATGTATCCAGTAACATAAATTTACTCAAATAAAGAGCATAGTGCAGTAGTTAATTCCCATAGTGTTCAAAATACCCTCGATTTGTGGGGCTTAATTAAGCACAACTTTGATAAGAAAACAACAGTGAAGCATCAGGTCCCTGCTTATTGTTAAATTCCCAAACCACTCTTGGTCGTGATTCAAGCCACACCAACTGCACAATTCAACAATACATTCTTTCCTTTTTCCCTTTACCGTAAAACAGATTAGTGAAGACAATGAATTAACATTGGCTTAAAATTGATTGTAAGACCTCAACATGAGCTAAAACTTGATTATAACAAATTTTGTATGGGTCAAGTATATATAATGGCTGTAATGATTAGAAGAAATCTTTTGCGGTACAAGTATATTGGGGACTGCATAAAACTGATGTCGAGCACATTGAGTTTTTTCTTCCTGTTACTAACATTTGCTTTGAGATGCTGGTAAAGAAGTAAAGCTTCTTAATAGCATCACCTATAGAATTTGTTAAAGTTTTTATTAAAGGCCAGTTGAGTTCCCAAATAAGTAAATTTTTGTGTTTTTGGATCAAGTTCGACTGGCTCTGGAGTTGTAGCTTTTCCTGTTAAATTGTTTTTTTCCTTTTCCATTAATTTTTATGTCTTGTATTGCTATGCATTGCCCTTTAAAAGTTAAAGTGCATGTTGACAAGTTTAATCTTTTGTGATTGGTAGCCAACTAGCCATCTATTTGATATTATTACCATTGGTTAAAAAATTAGATCATTAGTCAATCATGCATTTAAACAAGCCGTGTTTTAAAAGTTGCTAGGCAGACCTAGGCAGCAGAGGGTGTGCTTTAGGCGTTTTCATAGGCTATCTCATCTATTTATTTTTCAATTGTTATACTATACTAAGCATATAGTACATGTAATTTTAAAAATTTTACATTCAAAAATACTGAAAAAAAACAATCTTTTTAGGGTAAACATATTCATTTCAAGTATTATAGAGCTTCAAAACCTTTGTTAAATCGATGCAGTAGAGGCCGCCTAGGTGCCCATCCAAATCGAGGCGGTAGAGACCTAGTGTCTAGGCGGGGTTAAGTGGACCTAGACGAGGATTTTTAAAACACTGCAAGCAATTTATTTTGTTTCTCTATTCTTGGTGTTCTCTGTCTCATTGTTAATGTCAGAGCTGATACAACGGCTTTCTTATATGAATTTACTTAATTATGTTTGAATTAGTACTCTTCTGTTTTGAAAACAAGAAATATCTGTTGAAGCTTGCCTTAGTATCTACATTTCCAAGGCTTTGTATCCCCCTAATGGTGATAATTGATGAAATTCATATAAACAATGAATATATTTCTTCTGATGACACTGCACCTTTATCACTATTCAATCCATGCCATATCCTAAGATTTCTAACAATCAATCTTTGCCCAAAGCTTTTAAAGCTATCACCTTGATTGATATCTATAGTCTTCAGAAGATTCAAAAAGACACCAAAGATAATTCATTGTCTTGTAAAATATATTGCAGGGGTGCACGATTCTTTTTGGACCCATGCATGCGATGTTGACGAGATGAATCAAATACTAAGGAAAAAATTTGTGGAGCTCTATAGTATGCCAATACTTGAAAATGTAAGCATCTTAGATACGCATGTTAAATCCTTTGTGGTTGTGCTTGAATATCTCAATATCCTTGCAAAGATTTCTTGGGTTTATTTCCTATTCTTATTTACTTTAATTGTTATGTATATTTTGCAAGTATTGATGAAAGTATGGAAGGAATATAGCACTCATGGATTGTAGCTTTAATGAAATCCTTTTACACTGATCTATATAATCAGTCTTTTACTTGTCCTGTAAAACTGTTGCAACCTGTCACTTTGGTAATTAATGGAACAAATAAAATTGGCTGTAATTTATAATGATCTACTGAATAGGTATTAGTCAATTGTTGTACTTTCAACTGAACCATTAATTTTGTGAAATCTTTAACGTTAGAACATGACAACGACATACAAACACTGATTTTTGACTCTTGTAATCAGTTGCTTGAGAGCTTCCAGATATGATATCCAGAATTGACACTGATTTTTGACTCTTGTAATCAGTTGCTTGAGAGCTTCCAGATATCATATCCAGAATTGACATTTCCTCCACTCCCAGATAGAGGCGACTTCGACTTGCAAGATGTTCTTGAATCTCCATACTTTTTCAACTGACCTCCACATTTCAGGAGCATATATGGATACTACAGGCGCCAAAAAGCATCAAGGGGTTACTGAAGTCTGTTTCGGAAAAATAGGTCATAGTTCTCCCAGATTGAGAAGATATAGAGGAAAGAAAGCTCTGGCTTCTCCTGGAGAGAATGAATATATAGGCTGTAGTAATTTCTTAGCATCTATGCTGAAGGGGCTTCGAGATGATGGTTGATATATCAACTATCAGAATAACAAGGCTTGATTGAAGTTTGCTGGACGAACTGTGCTCGCTCAGGTATTTAACAACGCACCACGGCTGCAAATCCCGATTACACAGCTAGCACTTGGATTTGAAGCTAAAGCTGCCCTGGCTGTGCTTTGTTATCTAACCGTGTTACACCAAAGATTTGGAAGTTGGCTTCTACACCGCTACCAACTAGATTTGGAAGCAAGCTAAAGCTACCTCAAATGTGCTCTGTTGACTAACTATACAGCAAAGAGGAAGGAAGCTCCTTGGTAGTTGCATGGGGACTTGGGAATATTGAAATTATTATATCCCTGTTTCTCTCGGAGAGAAGATTGGTAAATAGATACGGCACTAGCTGTTTTCTGCTGTTGCAGTTGTTGATATCACAAAGTTCAGGGATGGCACATGCTTGCAGACAGATTTGGTTCTAGTCAGGAGATTTCTCTGTGTTGTACAAAAAAAATAATGCTACTATCACATAAAGTTTACATACACATACATGTATACTGTGAGCCCCACGAGACAGGAGGGGCTCATAAATATGCATGTGTGTGTATGTGAGCTTTATGTGACCATTTTTTATGTGATAGTAGTAGACGTGACAATTTAAGTTGAAAACTATATAGTTAACCAAAACCACTTGGATATATTGGGTTGGTTAACTAGTTTTTAAGTGATGGATTGGTTTAGTTTTGGACCCAAATTTTATTACAAATATGGGTTAGATCTAGTTTAACTAGTTTTGACCCATATTAGTCTATAATAGTTTTTTGCACTTTGTAGAGTTAATACATCAACATGTATGCATTAATACATTACATTCTTATATAACACATATACATTATACATATTACATTATATACATATTACATACTTTTGTAATTTATACATTTGTAATTATGTATAAAAATCATTTCATTAATTATGAAATTAATTCATAATAAAGTTAACACTTTTAGTGTAACGAACTACTAATTTAAATAATTAATATATCCTCCCTTAATTAATTAAAATAACTCATTTAAATTATACAATTTATATTATATAATTAAATTTTATTTTCTTTTTCTTTTCATAAATTATTTTATATTATATTATATAATTTAATTTAATTTCCCCCACTCCACCCCCCCCCCCCCCGCCCCCACCCCCACCCTCACCCCTACTCCCCAAACCAACCCCTCACCCCCTCCTAAAAAAATTAATATTTATTGATTATGTATACACCTCGCGCTCCCCCCCCCCCCCCCCCCCACCCTCATTCACCCACCCCAAAAAAAATATTATTTATTAATTATGTATACACACGCCCCCTGCTCCATCCAAAAAAAAAAGTTTACTGATTATATATACACTCAAAAAAAATAATATTTACTGGTTATTTTTATAAAATTCTCAATAATTTCATTAATTTTAATTAACATAATAATTATTAAAGTACATTTTTTTGAAAGTGTCTATAATTACAAAATTAATGTTTTTAATACTTTAATTAGTCACATCAATTAAAATTTTTAATTTTAAACTTGGGTCTAAAAAATTAAAATAAGACTCTTTTAGTATAACAGAAATTAAGATTTAAGTGAAATTATAATTTAAAAAATTGGTCGACCTGAATTCGATCCATAACCATTTAAATTCAAATCGCATTACCCATATTAAATATAGGTAATATGATTTTGGTTATAATTATAAAATCAATCCAAACTTATTTTATATAATCTAAAATCGACTAAAACTTATTTTTTGTCGGGTGTAGATAGTAACATTGTTGGTACAAAAAATAGAAGAAAAACATATTTCTGTATCATGGAGTATACAAGGGAAGGATGTAATTTTAAAAATGGTCACATAAATCATAGATTATGATGGTTGGGAGCTGTCGTTTACACTCCTAAATTAACCTCACTTTTACTTTACGAATTCAAACAATTAGCACAGTAGTAAGCAAGGATCGATCCCACAGAGAGTGATTTATTTTATATTTATCCTATGATTTCTAATTAAAGGGGGTTTTGAATTGATTAAACTAAATTATTAAGAATAAAGTAATAAGAATTAACAATGAATAAAAAGCTTCAGTTCTTCAGTTCAGTATCACCTTTTCACAATTATGGATTAATCAAGTATAACATTATTTATCCTTCAATGAAATTAATAGCCCTAGGTAACAACAAGCTCTGCTACCCGAAACTCTCCTTAGATTGTCACTCAATGAAACAAGCTCTTCACAAGATTCTAACTATTATATAACCTAGAACAAGCTCTCTAGATTTAATATAACAGAAGCATTAAGAAATAGAGAATTAGGCTAATCTAAGTAACAAACACATAAGCTCGATTTGTTTAACTTGTCTTCTAATAATCATAGCAATACTCAAAAGCTTGTCCACAATCAGGTATTACTAATTGCTACTTGTGATTAGGAACAATATCAATTACACGTAATACTATTCCTTGATCTAGCATATGACACCAATTTATTAATTTAATCCTGCAGAATCACGTTAGTAAATTGAATAGCATACAAGAAGTTAAAGTAGATTATCAAAATAAATCTCATGCAAGAAGGAATAAATAAAATAAACTTGATCAAACCGTTAATTATGAATAAGGTTCAACATCCCCTCCGAACTGAATTAAAAGAATTAATTCATAACTCCAAATAAACCTAAATCTAATATGAAAGAAAATAATAATAAGATGAAATACAAGAGAATCTGGATCCCCCAAATATGTTATTAAGATAGCAGTTGCCCTAATATTTTCCCTGCTTGCTGTAGCCGAATCCTAGTTGGTAAGGGAAATTAATGGCTGATTTTTCCGCCTACCCGCTGGAGCGGGTCCTTCCATGTATAAATCCCTGCTGGGGCGGTATAACTTATTGCCCAGCAGCTTATGAATTCGCATATTCCTCTTTTGCAAGCTTGCTAGGAACCAACATGGTTGCTCCTCAATCTTAGCCCACTTAGCTGCTAAAAATCCTTTCTCCCATCATATAATCCGTGAGCTACTCCAATTAGGAATGCATGTGCTTGCATGCGTGGCCCACTAGGAATAGGCAAGCAAACCGTAGCCCACTTGATTATTTCGTGAGCTGCTAGGAGAAGTTCCTTGGACTTGTATGAAACCTTCTCTAATTTGGAAAGGAATCATGAAAGCCTTTTCCTTTTTCAAGCTGGAGACGTGGCTGCTCTATTTGAAATAGGAATGCATGTGGATGCCCACTAAGATTACACTTTGCAAGTTGCTTGCCACCTTGGATAATAGAATCCCTCCAATTTGTAATCAAATTCGTGGCCAGCTTAGAAAGGAAATCTGCTACCATAATTCGTGACCCACTATATGATTCTTTTATTTGTATTGAATCCTTAATGTATTCGGAAAAGGGCCTAAATCTGGCGAAACATTTCTCTTGCAAGCCTTGGAAACCGTGGGCCTCCACTTTGCTTCCTTTGAATTGCATGAAGCTTCTAGGAAATATTAACCAATCACTAATTGCATTGCCCAAGCTAAATCCTTGTTAAATTCGGAATTGGCCCATGTAACATTTATTCAACCTAGCTGCTGAAATCCACTTGGGTTAAAAAAAAACACACAAACTTATTCCTTTTTCATCACTTCAGCCCTTTAGCTCAAATTCCACCTGAAATCAATAAATATCTTAATAAGTCCATATACACTATAAAACATATAATAAACTAAATATAAAGGAATATAAATAAATAAATATTATGCACTCATCAAATTCCCCCACACTTAGCCTTTACACGTCCTCGTGTAAATCAAAAGTTTGATTTCCAGAAAAATTCTATTCAACCATAGTGTCAAAAGATTTTAAAATCAAATTATAATTATCAATACTAAACCCACAAAAACATAATTAACGTTCATCAATCAACTCAAGATAAGCACCTCGCCACTTCACCAATGAATTTCATTAAATTAAATTGTAACCACATAAGTCCTCTTCTATAATCCACACACTTACTCAACTTAGTTACCATGAAGCAAAAACCGTGCACACCACTCAAGACTCAAAAATATATTTCCATGCTTTAATTTTTTTCGGGACCCTTTTATTTTTTTTCCTCTTTGTGTCCGGTGAATGCATTTTATGCTCCGTTTCACCTTCCTCAATCATTCTTTTGTAAGTGAGTGCATTTTATGCTCCATCTCACTTATTCGCACGTGTTTATGGGAGAGTGCGTTTTACGCTCCATCTCATCCCACCACATGATTTCTCTTTTGCTTGTCTTTCAATAATTTCATTGATTTTTTAACTTTGAAATTTCTTTTTTTTTTTCACATGGTCCTGCAAAAAAAAACATAAGCAGTTCAATAGTTCTAGAGCATGAGATTAGTGCACATAGATAACTCCACAGATAACTTAGTCAACTAAGCATATATCACATGTTCAAGTACTCATGAGATACAAATTCAATTTAAATCAATTATTATGGATAATGACTTAGTTTTTCTCAATCATTAACCAATTAAGGATCAAACAGATTTTGAATTTTTAGCATTGATTCCCATTTGTTGACTTTATCCTTCGAACACATAGGCAAATAGAATCAAGGAACTCAACTTTTTAAAAAAATTCAAAGGGCATCAACTTTTTAAATTTCCCATCAAAATCGGAGATCAATATCCCTAAAAATAAAATAAAAACCTAAATCTTCCCCCCACACTCAAACCTGACATTGTCCCCAATGTAAGAAAATCATGCAAAGAAGAAAAAACTACTACTATCAAATTAAAAAGAAAAGGGATAGAAAGATCTAATCTGAATTCTAGGGTTGCCTCCCAAGCAGCTGCCCTTGTTTATTTGTCATTGGCTTGACATCTTTCTCTCTTTTATGTAATTGGACTTGTGAACTTTAAGTGGACTGGTAGCAGTTTCATCCTTAATTGAGGAATATTGTATACTTTATGATCTTGCTCCTTTCCAGCCACCAAATCCTCCTCGTATAATTGTATTCGATCAAAATATTTCTGCACTAAATAATCCACAATATCAATAACAAAAACAGATTTAATATTATCAAGATACCTTTTAGCCTGATCTGCGTTGAACTGGAACTTTGCATTGTCCAATTCCATGGTAAAGGTACGATGGTGTGTAGCACTCCTTGTTTCTGTTAATTGTACTGATGGAGATGAATCCACGTCTTTGATAAGTACATAATATTCATAATTTTTTATTCCTTTACATTTGGTTTTATTACATGTTTCATGTGTATATGAGCTTAATAAGTTGTTTATTATTTTCAGGTAAATTAAAGCTAAAAGGATGGAAACAAGTTGATTTGGAGTTGAATTGAAGAGGAGTTTGACCAGCAGTTGACTTTCTCAATATTTGGAGATTCCTACATGGAATTGGATTGATATTACTATTAGAATTATGACTTCTTTGGACTGAGATTTTATTTCCTTATTAGATTCTATTTCTTTATGGAGACTAGTTATAATTGTAATTCCTTTTAGGATTCGGATTCCTAGTTCTTATAGGATTTAGGCCATTGTCTAGCACTATAAATAGAGGATGATAGTTAAGGTTTTATTCATTCAATCTTCTACCAACTATCATACCTCATTGAAGTGCAGACTTGGAGCATATCAGGCTAGTTTCTTTATTCAGTTCTAAAGGGAGGTGGAACCTTGTTACAAGTAATTAATTAATTGAGTATTATTATTTATTCCTTCTTGTATGAAATTTCTTCTGATAATCTGTTTTCATTGATTGCATGCTAATTGATCTAATTAATTTGATATGGCCAATTGAGTTAATTTAATCATTATCATATGCTAGATTAAGATTGGTATTACGTGTAATTGATATCTGTCTTCATCACAAGTAGTAAATTAGTGATACTAATTGTGGACAAGCTTTTGGGTATTGCTAAGATTATCAGAAAACAAGTTAAACAAATCGAGCTTATGTGTTTGTTGCTTGGATTAGCCTAATTCTCTATTTCTTAATGCTTCTATCATATTAAATCTAGAGAGCTTGTTCTAGGTTATATGCTAGTTGAATCTGGTGAAGAGCTTGTTTCATACAGTGAATATCTAAGGAGAATTTCGGATAGCAGAGCTTATTGTTATCTAGGGTTAATAGTTTCATTGAAGGGTAAAGAATAATAACTTGATTAATTGATTGTTGTGCTTGGTGAAACTGAACTACAGAACTGAAGTTTTTACATATTTGGTTAATCTCTTTATTTAAATTCTGTTTTTCTTAGTTTAAAACAATTTCAAAAATCCCCCATCTTTATTTTCTGTTAAAATAGTAGAATAAATCTAAAACAAACTCACTCTCTGTGGGATCGATCCTTGCTTACTACTGTGCTAATTATTTAAATTCGTGAAGTGAAAGTGAGGTTAATTTAGGAGTGTAAACGACAGCTCCCAGTCTTTCTTGTCGAGATCTGCAGAATTTATCAAATTATTTTTCTCTTCCTCTTGTTCCTTCTCTTCATCAAATTCCATATTATAGTCCGTTCCTGGAGTAAGCACTGAATCCTCCTGCTCCTCTTCGTTAAATCTCATTGTACTGAAGTTCTCAACAAATGGAGGAGGTAACTCCCCGAAGCCTTGAGATTCCAATCTCCCTACTATGGTTACAAGCTGACCAACTTGATCCCTCAGATCTTGAACAGAAGTTCTTGTCTCCTGCTGGAACTGCTGTGTCTGACTCATGAACTGTAGTGTTTGGCTCATGAATACCTTGAACATATCCTCTATAGATGTCCCAGAATTGACAGGTACTTTGTAGCTCAAGTCGTGATGATCTCTCCATCTGGAATTGTGAGTTTCTGCCCAAGGATCACATTGATGTGGATTTTGTTCGAAGCATGTCCCCACAGCATTAACTTGATGAACAATTACATCCTCTTGCACTTTGGGACAATCATTTGTTGCATGCCCTGATTTTGAGCAAATTCCACATACTTTTGCAACCGGTACGTTTCCTGTTGTTAATTGTTGCACCACAACAGTTAAGTTAGAAATCTGTTGTACCAATTCACTCGTGCATACCTCATTTACCCTTTGTGGAGCATGATCATTCCTTGTTCCGTATTGTTGTGAGTTAGCAGCCATGTTTGCAATCAGATTTCTTGCTGCCTCCGGTGTCTTGTCTACTAATGCTCCTCCACTAGCCGCATCGATTATACTTCTTTCCATTGGTATCAGTCCATCGTAGAAGTACTGAATCAAGTAATGATCATCAATCCCGTGAGGTGGACAGCTGGAACACAACTTCTTGAACCTTTCCCAATACTCATAGAGATTTTCTTCATTAAACTGCCTGATTCCACATATCTCTTTTCTTATATCGGCAACTCTTGAGGCAGAAAAATACCTCTCCAAGAATAACCTTTGCATATCAGTCCATGATCGTATCGATCCTGAAGGAAGATAGTATAACCAGTCTTTCGCCAAATCTGCTAAGGAGAATGAAAAAAGCCTAAGCTTTATCTGCTCATCTGTCACTCCTTGTGATTCCATAGTGGAACACACCACATGGAACTCCTTTAGATGCGTATATGGATTTTCACCTGTAAGACCACGAAAAATAGGCAAAAAATGAATTAGTCCGTAGTTAAGTTCAAAAGCAACATCTAAGGTAGGATATTCAATACACAAAGATGGTTGATCAAGGTCTGGAATAGCCAGTTCTTTTAAAGTCCGATTGTTGTTCGGCACCGCCATCTTTTCCTTTTTAAGTGTTGAAACAAGTGTTTCTTTTGCATCTGCAATTTTCTCTATCTTTTGATCAAAATTTAAGTTAATAGAGTGAGAGGATTGAGTCATAAAACAAAAGAAAAATAAAAAGAAAATAATAAAGATAAATGAAAACAAAGAATAGACAAAAACAAATAACACTCCCCGGCAACGGCGCCAAAATTTGGGAGCTGTCGTTTACACTCCTAAATTAACCTCACTTTTACTTTACGAATTCAAACAATTAGCACAGTAGTAAGCAAGGATCGATCCCACAGAGAGTGATTTATTTTATATTTATCCTATGATTTCTAATTAAAGGGGGTTTTGAATTGATTAAACTAAATTATTAAGAGTAAAGTAATAAGAATTAACAATGAATAAAAAGCTTCAGTTCTTCAGTTCAGTATCACCTTTTCACAATTATGGATTAATCAAGTATAACATTATTTATCCTTCAATGAAATTAATAGCCCTATGTAACAACAAGCTCTGCTACCCGAAACTCTCCTTAGATTGTCACTCAATGAAACAAGCTCTTCACAAGATTCTAACCATTATATAACCTAGAACAAGCTCTCTAGATTTAATATAACAGAAGCATTAAGAAATAGAGAATTAGGCTAATCTAAGTAACAAACACATAAGCTCGATTTGTTTAACTTGTCTTCTAATAATCATAGCAATACTCAAAAGCTTGTCCACAATCAGGTATTACTAATTGCTACTTGTGATTAGGAACAATATCAATTACACGCAATACTATTCCTTGATCTAGCATATGACACCAATTTATTAATTTAATCCTGCAGAATCACGTTAGTAAATTGAATAGCATACAAGAAGTTAAAGTAGATTATCAAAATAAATCTCATGCAAGAAGGAATAAATAAAATAAACTTGATCAAACCGTTAATTATGAATAAGGTTCAACATCCCCTCCGAACTGAATTGAAAGAATTAATTCATAACTCCAAATAAACCTAAATCTAATATGAAAGAAAATAATAATAAGATGAAATACAAGAGAATCTGGATCCCCCAAATATGTTATTAAGATAGCAGTTGCCCTAATATTTTCCCTGCTTGCTATAGCCGAATCCTAGTTGGTAAAGGAAATTAATGGCTGATTTTTCCGCCTCCCCGCTGGAGCGGGTCCTTCCATGTATAAATCCCTGCTGGGGCGGTATAACTTATTGCCCAGCAGCTTATGAATTCGCATATTCCTCTTTTGCAAGCTTGCTAGGAACCAACATAGCTGCTCCTTAATCTTAGCCCACTTAGCTGCTAAAAATCCTTTCTCCCATCATATAATCCGTGACCTACTCCAATTAGGAATGCATGTGCTTGCATGCGTGGCCCACTAGGAATAGGCAAGCAAACCGTGGCCCACTTGATTATTTCGTGAGCTGCTAGGAGAAGTTCCTTGGACTTGTATGAAACCTTCTCTAATTTGGAAAGGAATCATGAAAGCCTTCTCCTTTTTCAAGCTGGAGACGTGGCTGCTCTATTTGAAATAGGAATGCATGTGGATGCCCACTAAGATTACACTTTGCAAGTTGCTTGCCACCTTGGATAAGAGAATCCCTCCAATTTGTAATCAAATCCGTGGCCAGCTTAGAAAGGAAATCTGCTACCATAATTCGTGACCCACTATATGATTCTTTTATTTGTATTGAATCCTTAATGTATTCGGAAAAGGGCCTAAATCTGGCGAAACATTTCTCTTGCAAGCCTTGGAAACCGTGGGCCTCCACTTTGCTTCCTTTGAATTGCATGAAGCTTCTAGGAAATATTAACCAATCACTAATTGCATTGCCCAAGCTAAATCCTTGTTAAATTCGGAATTGGCCCATGTAACATTTATTCAACCTAGCTGCTGAAATTCACTTGGGTTAATAAAAACCCCACAAACTTATTACTTTTTCATCACTTCAGCCCTTTAGCTCAAATTTCAACTGAAATCAATAAATATCTTAATAAGTCCATATACACTATAAAACATATAATAAATTAAATATAAAAGAATATAAATAAATGAATATTATGCACTCATCAATGATAAATCGTAGGAAATTGTGTCACTCAATCAATCATGTGATGTAAACCATAAATTCCTCATGGCGAATCATTCCCCATCAGAGTGAGTGAGGAAAAAAATAATAATTACTAAATGACAATATGTTGTAGTACCAACTTTAGGCCCCCATTACCATTATGGGTTGTGGTCCATTAATGATGAAAATTGCTCGGGAATTAAAGGCCACTGAATTAATAATGCCATACTTGTATACGTACAAACAGTGGCGAAGTAACATAGATTCTTGTAGGGTCAATCGATTCTACTGGAAAAAAAAATTTGTTTTGTAATGTAAGATAAATTTTAAAATATTATATATATATTGTCCCCATTGAAATTTTATAAATTTTTTATTATACGGGATTAAATTGAAATTTTATAATTTTGTCAATCAAATTTATTCACATATTACTCATATCCTCTCAATATATGTATATCTCTCTTTAATATTTTAAACTAAATAATAATCTAATTTATATTTTTTTAAAAATAAATAATGAATTACTTATTTATAAATTAAAAAAATCTATTATGAGTCAATATAGTGTATACATACCATATATTATTACTTATTATATTTTTATTGTAATATAGTGTATATATATGTGACCCGAAAGCATAAAGTATCTAAAAAAATTGGCTCGGGGGCAATTTGTAGCTTAGTAATAATTTCGCCCCCACTGCCGCAAGTTTCTGGCTTCACCACTGTGTACAAAGAAACTATTCTACATTCACATCACATGCACGGTGTCTAAATAAATATATATTGAATAACATAATATTGTTGAGTAGTAGGCGTGTGTATATATGTGTGTGTGCGCGCGCGCGCGCGCAGAAGAATTTGGGTATTGTTTGTTCTGTATATATTTATTTGTCTTGCTAGTAGTGAGTCAGTGACAAACAAATAAATACTACTACTATATTATATATACATCTAGGCATCTAGTGTCCAGTTACTACTAGTGACAAATAATTTATTGGACGAACTTGTCACATTTTTTTTATAACTTTTTCTTACATTGATAATAATAAATGTTATATATATATATATATATATATATATATATTAATTCATTAATGAGTGTAGAATTAAAATACAATATTTATAATAATAAATAAATATAACAAAAAATTATAAATAAATTTCACGGTGCACGCGCTCAAAGTCGTTGACTCCTCCCGCTGCTCAGAAGTTTATGCTGCGTTTGGATTAAAGGAATAAAGATAGGAATGGAATGACTCATTCCTATAGAATAAAAAAATTTATGTTTGGTTGCGATTGGAATGAATTGAACCATCTATTTTTTTTTGTTATTTTCGACTGAAATTTAACATTTTTGCCCAAGATTTCATGTCCAAAGCCTTGTGAGTAATTTTTTTTATCATTGAATCATGAGGGTCTTGGGCAGTGACGGAGCCAGGAAATTCGGTCGGTAGGGGCCAGAACATAACATAAATTTAAAATATTTAATTAAAATAAAAATTAAATTAAGATAAAAAACTATTAAATAAATTGTTTTTCCTACAATAACATCCTTCGAGGTGCCTTATTTTGGAACCTTTCAATAATGTCATCAATGTCAACAGAATTCATTACATCTTTCTCAATATATGAAACCAAACAATCATTCAGCAAGTCATCTCCAAGTCGATTGCGCAATGAATTCTTGACAATTTTCATTGTAGAGAAAACCCTCTCAACACTTGCTGTTGCAACAGGTAAAGTCAAAGCTAATTTCACAAGATGATACACGAAAGGATATGCACGATACTTCTTCATTTGAACCATTTTCCTCAAGAGATCAGAAATACCCACAAGATTAGCAAAGTGATCATTTGAGCATACATCAAGAATATAACAGTCAAGTTGGTACCCAAGTGACATCAACTCATATGCTGAATAGTCACATTATTCAAGAAATAAACAAGAAAGAAAAAAGAAAAAGCAAAATGGAGCATCCGGTCAAACAAAACAAATACTTAAAAAAAAAATAAATTAAAGGACCCAGTGGGGTTCATGGTCCCCACAGGCTCCTTAACAGCTCCATCACTGATCTTGAGGGACAGAGAGTATAAAATAACTCATTCTAATTAAAATAGAATAAATTATTCCAATATTCATTCAATTCCTTCCATTCAAAGACAGCATTACGGTTTCATTGGGACTCCCGGGTTCTTTTACTATTTCGTTATCGGTTGTCCAACTCGACTGCAGCATTGATTAATGCAGTATTGGTGTCACCGCCCTGCCACATTGTTCAGCTGCACTTATATATTTTCAGCAGCTTGTTCCAATACCCATGGAGAATTGGACCCCATATATATATATATATATATATATTAGTTACTCCCTATAGTACTACTGTTCTCTTTCAATAGCCAGGTGCAGTTTCAGATCCTCCATATATACATGATTACGATAGGTGCATGGATTCACACACACACACACACACACACATATATAATATATATATATATGAATACAATAAATCAGAGACGCACATGCATGGAGACAAAAAAGAAGCCTGATAGACACATAATTCATATATTTTATTATCCCTAATTTTGTCCTTTTAATTATATTAGTTTATTAAATTAATATGTTTTATTTTATTTTGTAGGGTTTAATATTTATTGCAATAAAATTAAAATCTTGATGATCAAGCGATATTTAATGCTCTTATTCATGTAAGAAATATCCAAGAAGAATCATACAAGGAGAAGGAAAGAGGTGGAACAATCTTGGTGTGCAAGTCAAATCCAACAAGGAAAATGAAAGTCTATCTAGAAGATTTCTTTGAGAAGTTGATTGCCACTAGGAAGTTAAAACCTACATGAGAACAAAAGTGTCCAAGTTCAATGTATCTAAATTAGGACACAAAGTTATTTTTCCTATAAATAGGTCTCTTGTTTTAGAGAGAGGGAGGATTAGGTATTGTATTAGTTTAGGTTAGGAGTAGAAGTAGATTAAATTATTTCTTTATTATACACTTGTTGAAGAATGATCAATAAAGGGAGTTTTCTTATTTTATTTCTTCTTCTTTATTTTTAGTTAGTTATTTTTAATGTCTAGTTAATTTTTTATATCTAGGATGAAGATGAAATTAAATAATTATTCATGATAATATTTTTCATCTCTTCTATTATTTATGCCTTTATGTTTAATTGATTTCACCTTCATATTTCGTTATTGAAATACCTTCGTTTTATAGTTCATATGTGATTTTAAATTAATTAAGAGGTTTTGATAGATTATTGTTAAGATATGAGTTTTTCATAATCCATGCTTGCTCAAAGAAGTTTTGATGGGTTATAGTTAATCCTTAAATTTTTATAGTCTATGCTTGCCCACGTTAATTATAAAATTATTAAATTAAAGGGAAAGGAGATCAAAATCATAAATAAGTTATAAAAATAGAATAGCTTGAATTATATGTTATGTTTATTATTTAATGGATTCGGATTCCTAGATTGTTTCCTCATTATTAGTTTTTATATTCTAATTAATCAACTCTCAATATTTATTTTTAATTCGCCTAAAATAGATATTAAGGATATATTAAAATTAATCTAGTCTCTGTTAGTTCGACATGTACTTGCCAGTTCTTCAACTTGACACTGCGCACTTGCAGTTACATATTTTTATCACATCAAAGCCCTCACTACCCAGCTTGAGTCCAGACAATTATTTAGACAGGGTAACGCATATATGGTGTGGAGATTGCAGGTAGGGTCCCACGTACGTGGGGAAGATATGTCGTTCATCGATTATTTTTTTATCGAATTAGTTTAAATCGTATGGAACTGGTTATCCAATATTTGGAAAATATGAATACTAATCAGTATGTGTCGGGTCGATATAAGGACGGTATAGATAATATCGGTAACTTACCGATTTTATTTTTATTTTTAATAATTTTATTATTAATATATACTCATAATTATGAGCTAAAAGAGTATTAAAAGTATGCATGCATAGATGATACAAGCTTTCTTTTTTTTGCTAGGCAGTAAGCTGATCATGTGCCATTATATTATATGCATGAATTTTCTTTTTATTTTCTTTTTTTATACTTTTTTGCTCTTTATGTTAGTGGTATTATATAGAGTTTTTTTTTGGATAGTTTTTAAATGTAAATTTCACCAATAATCTTATTTTTTTTAATTCCAATAATACTTCTTGATGAATAAATATAAATATAAATATAAATATTTATACTATACAGTATATATAGTATAACCGGTATATATCGGTTTGGTATGGTATATACTGTTTAGAAAAAAATAAATACCCATACCGGTTAACCGATATATACCAATTTTTTGTACTTTTACCGGATCGATTTTAAATTTTATCGTTATACCGAACTGGTAGGTACGGATAAAAAACCCATTGTACCGAATTAGTAATATATATTTAATAGTTTTTGAAAAAGGTCCATTTTTAAAATTTTTTGGTCTAAATTTGTTTGATTGATCTTTTAATATTTATTATATGATTAGTATTATATATTTATTATATGATCAATAATATATATTTAACAAAAAAATCAACATTTTGTTTGAAAGTAAAAATTAGTAGACACGTTACAACTATTTTTAGAGGTTACATGGACGTATCTTACCATCACATGTTCACTTAATTGGGTCTATAAAAATTATCTATTCAATTTGGTCTCCGATTTTCATTACATAATCCATATTTTCATAATATCATAGATTTTCCTTAATATTTATATTTTCTCCTCTATTCATTTTTTCTTTTTCCTTGATTTATTTTGCGTGTCACATGAGTTGGTCAAATTTTCAAGTGTCTCATAATTTAAAAGAGAAAGAGAGACAAAAATTCATCAAAAAATATTATCTGTGTCCTTCATATATATTATCCAGAGTCGGTCCTGGGTTTTCTAAGGTACAGGGCAAATTTTCTCAAGTGTGCCCCTTTATACAAATTATTATTAAAAAACAATGAGAAACACAACAAAGTGCTAATAATAATAATAATAATAATAATAATATTTAAGTGCAAGCATATATATTTCCACAAAATCATGCAATCTGCTATGTTTTTTGAGTTTTTGGACATAAATAAAAAAAGAAGAAAAGAATGCACTCCCAAATAATAAATACTGTGCGTTATTTATTTGAATACATTACTGTTAATATACACATATGAACTATGTATAACATCCCAATATATAATGTGTGCAACAGCAACTATTATATGTATGTATTAACACTCTAGTCAAATTCTCCTTCACATTTTTTTAGTTCGTTCCAAAATTAGATATACATTTATATTTTACAATTATAAAGTGATATAATATTCCTAATTTGTCATTATATTTTACTATTATTTTCAATATTAAACAACCACGGTTGAATTCTTAACTAATATCAAGATTATATGATGTCTAGATGACTTGTTAAATGAAGGGTAACTATATGTTGTGAAACTCACTATAAAATATTAAAATTGAAATCTTTCTTGTCTCTAAATTCTTCTATTTCTCCCTCTATATTTCTAATCAGTAACAAATGGCAATGGAATTTTCTGCTTATGTGACTGTATGGACATAACAATTCGTTGCAGCTAAAAAGCAAATTGATCCTAAACCAGAATTAGAGCATCAATTTTGTAGTACTGTATGCTTGAAAATTGCAAGATGTTTTTAATTGACAAACAGAATAAAGTAATCCATTAACCTAACTCTTGTCATTAATTTAATATAACACTAATATATTATTATTAGTATTAGTATTATTATTATAAAACATTGAGGGACACAACAAAGTGCTAATAATAATAATAATAATAATAATAGATTAATTTAATATATACACATATATATACAAATTTTTGTTTTATTTTTTATTTTTTTATACACATACATAAACTTATAAAAAAATTTAGGCCCCACTCAACTGTGAGCCTTGGGCGGTAGCCCTGGTGGCCCTCCCCCAGGGCGGGCTCTGATATTATATCATTTGACCTTTTAATTTCTATATAAGAAATTAAAAATACTTGAATAATAGTAAAAAAAAAATGACCTTTAATTTATATATATAAAAAAAATACTTGAATAACAGTAAAAGAAAAAACATGTTTCAATGTGGGAAGTTTTGAATTCTTTGTCCTGGGACTTGCTGATTTGATTTTTTTTAAAGCTTTTTGTTAAAAAAAGGGGCTTAGACAGTGTTTGTTTACCACTTGTTGTCTCTGAATAGACTGCCTCTGATTCGGTCAGAGGCAGTGTGCTGTTTTTTTTTTTTACCTCTTAATGCGTCTAAATGGTTGAGATAGAAAATCAAGTCTAAAGAATTAAGAGGCAAGTCTGAATGAGAGTTGCTATTTTTTGGACAAAAATACCCTCATTAATATTATCATTTTCCTTTCCTATCCACCAACCAAATCTGCCACCACACCACCACCACCACCACGCCTCCACACCACCACCACACCGAACCCTCTGCAGAAACCTCATCACATCCGATTGCTTCTTCCTCCATAGCTCCGACACCGAACCCTCCATAGGGGCGGGGGACGGGGCAGAGGAGGGGGGGAGGGCCGGTGGGGATGGGGGAGGGGGGCGGCAGGGAGGGGGAGGGGGGAGGCCGGAGCAGGGGGAGGGGGAGGGGCGGGGAACGGGGCAGGGGAGGGGGAGGGTGGCCGGCGGGGATGGGGGATGGGGGATGTGGGAAGGGAGGGGGGCGGCAGGGATTGGGGTAGAGGAAGAAGAAAGAGTTTTGTTTTTTTATTTTATTTTATTTTATAATTTTGTTTAGAAGGTTAAAATGGTAAAATATTTTTATTCAGACATTTTGAAAAAATTAATAATCAAACAACATTTTTTTATTCAGATACAATTCTATTCAGATACTCTATATTATTCAGATGTCCAAACTATTCAGATCTTAATAACTAATTTTATCAAACATCACCTTAGTCCTTATCCCACCAAAATTAAGAAGGAGAAATCACCCACTAATCAAAATTTGGCTTTTATGCTAGTCAGGTAACAAAATGAAACTTTTTTTATTTATGCGGATAAATTCTTAGTTTAGTGGTTAAGACTGAAGTTATACTATGACATTTAGGTCTTATGTTCTAGGGATATCAACTATACACAAAATTGGTGCACACACATTATAAAAAAAAGTGAGGAAATAGAGAGCGAGACCTTTACTTTAATGTTTTACACATTTTCATTGGTAAGAAATTATACACGAGTCCTAGTTTTAGTGCACAATTTTTTTGTGTACAGTTAGTGCACATAGTATTATCCTAATAATAGTAGTTTTAGAGGAAAAAAAATATTTTAATTATTTGAAATGAGCCGATTTGGATCAGGATACATATTGTTTGATCAAAATTCAAATGGATCATAGGGCAAACTAATAGTCCATTACAAATAAATAAATTAATTAATTATCACACTTGTCAGAGCTTATTAAATCTGACTATAATTTGCTCTTATCAAGTCATTAGCAAGTCAGCTATTCACTTTCAACGGATTCCACATCTAATTTCATTTGTTTAAGTTTTTTGACGTTTTATATATTCTGGGGGGAATTAATCACAATTTTTTTTAAATTAGGAAAAATATTACAGATGACAGAGAAAAAGTATGAGATATAGGTATGGTAAAGAGTATTATAGACAATTGATATTATACTATTATTTAATGTTATACAATCACTTTTTTAATTCTTGTGCATAATTCTAAAATGGAATTTCTTAACATGTGCCCTTAGGGCATATGCTAAGCACACAATTCAAAGAAATATTCCCTTGAATTGTGTGCATATTTTCTTGAACTTGGTGCAAATGCAGAAATCAAGGGAATGTGCACACAATTCAAGAGAATATTCTCTTAAATTGTGTGCTTAATATGTGTTCTTAAAATACATGTTAAGAAGATTCTTTTAAAATATTATTAATTTATTATGGGACGGAGGGAGTAATAAAGGTTCAATAATAGCACCTTTTTGTTCACATGCCACATGCCAAACACTTCAACACCCATGCCTTTAATTTATATATTGACTTCTCGTGTGCGCTCAATTTCAAGATAGCACCTTCGATCTGCGCCATATATATATATGGGGAACAAGTAAATTTTGATTATCCATATATTATGGCACGTTAAGTTTCGAGTAAATTTTATTAGCTAAGCTCAACAGACAACATGAGGCAAACGTACGTACACAAGAATTAAATATATATATATATATATATATATATATATATTAAATTGGCGCATGCAATACCATTATGAATGTTAATATTGAGAGCAGGGGCATGGTCAAAAAGGTTGTACTTAATGATATATTAAGAGCCACGAATGAGCTTGGCTTGGGAGTGGGCTGACTCCTTTTCTCACACGGAGTGGTGTACGATAATAATAAAAAGGCTGCACATATATAGAATAAGGGGGACTGGACCGAACCTATGGGGGGAGAAAAGGCGGCAGGAGCATAATATATATATAAAATATTAGATAGTTTATTTATTCTAGGAGATTAGTTTGAGTTTAGTTTTAAAAATAAAATAAAATAACCCTAGTTGAAAGGAGATTTGGAGATTAAAGCAATTGGAAGCCATTGAAGGGCAAGAGTAGGAGCAAGACAGAGCTTGATGATTTGCTGATCACAGATTTATTCTCTTTTCTACTTTTATTCTGATATTTTAATGTGTATTTAATTGTGGATTCTTAGCTTTAATTCAATATCAATGAAATAATTCTTTATTTGAGTTTGCAATGGATCTTATTGTGTAGTTTACTTTAATATGCTTCTCTATCAATTGTTATGATCTATCGGTGTGAATTGTCTATTGTGATTTGGAATAACTGTTTAATTGCCTAATTATCAATTACCGTGATAATTTATATGAAATCGAGAGAGGAGTATAGATTTAGATCTGATCATAATAGCATCTGTTTGTGATTTTTGCGTAGATAGAATTCATGATTCGTGTTTAGGATATAGATATACCTTTACGCCAATATCACTTGTCAAAAAAGAAGTTTGGTTTCTTAAAGTTAGGAGGTCCAAATTAGAGCACCTTTTCCCATTGAACAAACAATCTTGAATCAAAGTTATGCCCTGTCAATTTTCCATATGCCTTGAAAGAATCTTGTGACAGTGTAGTTACTAATTGCACCACGTTGTTGCAGATAAAAACATCTCTTCAGGTTTTGGCTTTGCAGCGTGAGGGTGATTCAGTAAGTTGAGATTTATTTTCAAGAAGTATTTTCTCCTCTATTTTTATGCATCTTATTAGTTGCCAACACTATCGTTATTGTGCCCAACTCAGGTTGATGTTAGAAAACAGAGAACTGCATTCCCTCCAAATTTTGTCCACTCTCTTGATAGTACACATATGATGATGACTGCCGTTGCCTGCAGGGATGCTGGATTGCAATTTGCAGGTTTGTGGTTCCCAGCATTTCATTCTACTCTAGATAAGATTACCTACTGGAAACCTCCCTCCCTCACCCACTCCCCCAATGTAACTATATGCTCATCCTAATACACAATTGAATTTGAAATGTTGATGTATGTGTGAATATTTTCTATTGCCAGCTCTAGAACCAAATTGATGTAGGAAATACAAAATGAATGCTGGCTGGAGTTACATATGATGGATTTGGTTTATATTGAAAGATTAGAATGCTGGATTCTGTATATAATGTTGAATATCTTGGTTGGTTAAAGTTTGGAGCATAGTGACATCCAAAAAAGAAAAAAAGAAAAAGTTTGGAGCAGAGTTTTTGGGGGTGAGGGTTGGGTGCTCGGGCTGCATGTAGATATTTTATTGGAGGGTGAGACTTGGTTATCGGAGTAGGATTTTTATTTGGTGATTGTAGGCAGAATCCCTTTAGCATCGTACTTGTAGTTAAAGTTGCACTAAAATCCCCATAGTCCCCCAAAGATTTGTCAATATATTCTTTACTGATCCTTGTGAAATGTAAGAGAGCATACTAAATATAGGCTGATTGCTTTTCCTTGCATCAGAATTGAGGTGATTCAGGACAAGTCTAGGATTTTTTTAAAAAAAAATTTCGTAATAAGTTTAGGATTTTTGTTGTAAAACACATTTAAATTAACTTCCCTTTGGGGGAGGGAATGGAAATGTAAACCCATTTAAACTACCTAAAGCCTTTTTTTTCCCTTTTTTTTTCAAGAAGTAACTGAAGGCCATATGTATCCAGTAACATAAATTTACTCAAATAAAGAGCATAGTGCAGTAGTTAATTCCCATAGTGTTCAAAATACCCTCGATTTGTGGGGCTTAATTAAGCACAACTTTGATAAGAAAACAACAGTGAAGCATCAGGTCCCTGCTTATTGTTAAATTCCCAAACCACTCTTGGTCGTGATTCAAGCCACACCAACTGCACAATTCAAAAATACATTCTTTCCTTTTTCCCTTTACCGTAAAACAGATTAGTGAAGACAATGAATTAACATTGGCTTAAAATTGATTGTAAGACCTCAACATGAGCTAAAACTTGATTATAACAAATTTTGTATGGGTCAAGTATATATAATGGCTGTAATGATTAGAAGAAATCTTTTGCGGTACAAGTATATTGGGGACTGCATAAAACTGATGTCGAGCACATTGAGTTTTTTCTTCCTGTTACTAACATTTGCTTTGAGATGCTGGTAAAGAAGTAAAGCTTCTTAATAGCATCACCTATAGAATTTGTTAAAGTTTTTATTAAAGGCCAGTTGAGTTCCCAAATAAGTAAATTTTTGTGTTTTTGGATCAAGTTCGACTGGCTCTGGAGTTGTAGCTTTTCCTGTTAAATTGTTTTTTTCCTTTTCCATTAATTTTTATGTCTTGTATTGCTATGCATTGCCCTTTAAAAGTTAAAGTGCATGTTGACAAGTTTAATCTTTTGTGATTGGTAGCCAACTAGCCATCTATTTGGTATTATTACCATTGGTTAAAAAATTAGATCATTAGTCAATCATGCATTTAAACAAGCCGTGTTTTAAAAGTTGCTAGGCAGACCTAGGCAGCAGAGGGTGTGCTTTAGGCGTTTTCATAGGCTATCTCATCTATTTATTTTTCAATTGTTATACTATACTAAGCATATAGTACATGTAATTTTAAAAATTTTACATTCAAAAATACTGAAAAAAAACAATCTTTTTAGGGTAAACATATTCATTTCAAGTATTATAGAGCTTCAAAACCTTTGTTAAATCGATGCAGTAGAGGCCGCCTAGGTGCCCATCCAAATCGAGGCGGTAGAGACCTAGTGTCTAGGCGGGGTTAAGTGGACCTAGACGAGGATTTTTAAAACACTGCAAGCAATTTATTTTGTTTCTCTATTCTTGGTGTTCTATGTCTCATTGTTAATGTCAGAGCTGATACAACGGCTTTCTTATATGAATTTACTTAATTATGTTTGAATTAGTACTCTTCTGTTTTGAAAACAAGAAATATCTGTTGAAGCTTGCCTTAGTATCTACATTTCCAAGGCTTTGTATCCCCCTAATGGTGATAATTGATGAAATTCATATAAACAATGAATATATTTCTTGTGATGACACTGCACCTTTATCACTATTCAATCCATGCCATATCCTAAGATTTCTAACAATCAATCTTTGCCCAAAGCTTTTAAAGCTATCACCTTGATTGATATCTCTAGTCTTCAGAAGATTCAAAAAGACACCAAAGATAATTCATTGTCTTGTAAAATATATTGCAGGGGTGCACGATTCTTTTTGGACCCATGCATGCGATGTTGACGAGATGAATCAAATACTAAGGAAAAAATTTGTGGAGCTCTATAGTATGCCAATACTTGAAAATGTAAGCATCTTAGATACGCATGTTAAATCCTTTGTGGTTGTGCTTGAATATCTCAATATCCTTGCAAAGATTTCTTGGGTTTATTTCCTATTCTTATTTACTTTAATTGTTATGTATATTTTGCAAGTATTGATGAAAGTATGGAAGGAATATAGCACTCATGGATTGTAGCTTTAATGAAATCCTTTTACACTGATCTATATAATCAGTCTTTTACTTGTCCTGTAAAACTGTTGCAACCTGTCACTTTGGTAATTAATGGAACAAATAAAATTGGCTGTAATTTATAATGATCTACTGAATAGGTATTAGTCAATTGTTGTACTTTCAACTGAAGCATTAATTTTGTGAAATCTTTAACGTTAGAACATGACAACGACATACAAACACTGATTTTTGACTCTTGTAATCAGTTGCTTGAGAGCTTCCAGATATGATATCCAGAATTGACACTGATTTTTGACTCTTGTAATCAGTTGCTTGAGAGCTTCCAGATATCATATCCAGAATTGACATTTCCTCCACTCCCAGATAGAGGCGACTTCGACTTGCAAGATGTTCTTGAATCTCCATACTTTTTCAACTGACCTCCACATTTCAGGAGCATATATGGATACTACAGGCGCCAAAAAGCATCAAGGGGTTACTGAAGTCTGTTTCGGAAAAATAGGTCATAGTTCTCCCAGATTGAGAAGATATAGAGGAAAGAAAGCTCTGGCTTCTCCTGGAGAGAATGAATATATAGGCTGTAGTAATTTCTTAGCATCTATGCTGAAGGGGCTTCGAGATGATGGTTGATATATCAACTATCAGAATAACAAGGCTTGATTGAAGTTTGCTGGACGAACTGTGCTCGCTCAGGTATTCAACAACGCACCACGGCTGCAAATCCCGATTACACAGCTAGCACTTGGATTTGAAGCTAAAGCTGCCCTGGCTGTGCTTTGTTATCTAACCGTGTTACACCAAAGATTTGGAAGTTGGCTTCTACACCGCTACCAATTAGATTTGGAAGCAAGCTAAAGCTACCTCAAATGTGCTCTGTTGACTAACTATACAGCAAAGAGGAAGGAAGCTCCTTGGTAGTTGCATGGGGACTTGGGAATATTGAAATTATTATATCCCTGTTTCTCTCGGAGAGAAGATTGGTAAATAGATACGGCACTAGCTGTTTTCTGCTGTTGCAGTTGTTGATATCACAAAGTTCAGGGATGGCACATGCTTGCAGACAGATTTGGTTCTAGTCAGGAGATTTCTCTGTGTTGTACAAAAAAAATAATGCTACTATCACATAAAGTTTACATACACATACATGTATACTGTGAGCCCCACGTGACAGGAGGGGCTCATAAATATGCATGTGTGTGTATGTGAGCTTTATGTGACCATTTTTTATGTGATAGTAGTAGACGTGACAATTTAAGTTGAAAACTATATAGTTAACCAAAACCACTTGGATATATTGGGTTGGTTAACTAGTTTTTAAGTGATGGATTGGTTTAGTTTTGGACCCATATTTTATTACAAATATGGGTTAGATCTAGTTTAACTAGTTTTGACCCATATTAGTCTATAATAGTTTTTTGCACTTTGTAGAGTTAATACATCAACATGTATGCATTAATACATTACATTCTTATATAACACATATACATTATACATATTACATTATATACATATTACATACTTTTGTAATTTATACATTTGTAATTATGTATAAAAATCATTTCATTAATTATGAAATTAATTCATAATAAAGTTAACACTTTTAGTGTAACGAACTACTAATTTAAATAATTAATATATCCTCCCTTAATTAATTAAAATAACTCATTTAAATTATACAATTTATATTATATAATTAAATTTTATTTTGTTTTTCTTTTCATAAATTATTTTATATTATATTATATAATTTAATTTAATTACCCCCACCCCACCCCCACCCCCACCCCCACCCCCACCCTACCCCTCACCCCCTCCTAAAAAAATTAATATTTATTGATTATGTATACACCTCGCGCTCCCCCCCCCCCCTACCCTCATTCACCCACCCCAAAAAAAATATTATTTATTAATTATGTATACACACGCCCCCTACTCCATCCAAAAAAAAAGTTTACTGATTATATATACACTCAAAAAAAATAATATTTACTGGTTATTTTTATAAAATTCTCAATAATTTCATTAATTTTAATTAACATAATAATTATTAAAGTACATTTTTTTGAAAGTGTCTATAATTACAAAATTAATGTTTTTAATACTCTAATTAGTCACATCAATTAAAATTTTTAATTTTAAACTTGGGTCTAAAAAATTAAAATAAAACTCTTTTAGTATAACAGAAATTAAGATTTAAGTGAAATTATAATTTAAAAAATTGGTCGACCTGAATTCGATCCATAACCATTTAAATTCAAATCGCATAACCCATATTAAATATAGGTAATATGATTTTGGTTATAATTATAAAATCAATCCAAACTTATTTTATATAATCTAATTAAAGGGGGTTTTGAATTGATTAAACTAAATTATTAAGAATAAAGTAATAAGAATTAACAATGAATAAAAAGCTTCAGTTCTTCAGTTCAGTATTACCTTTTCACAATTATGGATTAATCAAGTATAACATTATTTATCCTTCAATGAAATTAATAGCCCTAGGTAACAACAAGCTCTGCTACCCGAAACTCTCCTTAGATTGTCACTCAATGAAACAAGCTCTTCACAAGATTCTAACCATTATATAACCTAGAACAAGCTCTCTAGATTTAATATAACAGAAGCATTAAGAAATAGAGAATTAGGCTAATCTAAGTAACAAACACATAAGCTCGATTTGTTTAACTTGTCTTCTAATAATCATAGCAATACTCAAAAGCTTGTCCACAATCAGGTATTACTAATTGCTACTTGTGATTAGGAACAATATCAATTACACGTAATACTATTCCTTGATCTAGCATATGACACCAATTTATTAATTTAATCCTGCAGAATCACGTTAGTAAATTGAATAGCATACAAGAAGTTAAAGTAGATTATCAAAATAAATCTCATGCAAGAAGGAATAAATAAAATAAACTTGATCAAACCGTTAATTATGAATAAGGTTCAACATCCCCTCCGAACTGAATTGAAAGAATTAATTCATAACTCCAAATAAACCTAAATCTAATATGAAAGAAAATAATAATAAGATGAAATACAAGAGAATCTGGATCCCCCAAATATGTTATTAAGATAGCAGTTGCCCTAATATTTTCCCTGCTTGCTGTAGCCGAATCCTAGTTGGTAAAGGGAATTAATGGCTGATTTTTTCGCCTCCCCGCTGGAGCGGGTCCTTCCATGTATAAATCCCTGCTGGGGCGGTATAACTTATTGCCCAGCAGCTTATGAATTCGCATATTCCTCTTTTGCAAGCTTGCTAGGAACCAACATGGCTGCTCCTCAATCTTAGCCCACTTAGCTGCTAAAAATCCTTTCTCCCATCATATAATCCGTGAGCTACTCCAATTAGGAATGCATGTGCTTGCATGCGTGGCCCACTAGGAATAGGCAAGCAAACCGTAGCCCACTTGATTATTTCGTGAGCTGCTAGGAGAAGTTCCTTGGACTTGTATGAAACCTTCTCTAATTTGGAAAGGAATCATGAAAGCCTTCTCCTTTTTCAAGCTGGAGACGTGGCTGCTCTATTTGAAATAGGAATGCATGTGGATGCCCACTAAGATTACACTTTGCAAGTTGCTTGCCACCTTGGATAATAGAATCCCTCCAATTTGTAATCAAATCCGTGGCCAGCTTAGAAAGGAAATCTGCTGCCATAATTCGTGACCCACTATATGATTCTTTTATTTGTATTGAATCCTTAATGTATTCGGAAAAGGGCCTAAATCTGGCGAAACATTTCTCTTGCAAGCCTTGGAAACCGTGGGCCTCCACTTTGCTTCCTTTGAATTGCATGAAGCTTCTAGGAAATATTAACCAATCACTAATTGCATTGCCCAAGCTAAATCCTTGTTAAATTCGGAATTGGCCCATGTAACATTTATTCAACCTAGCTGCTGAAATCCACTTGGGTTAAAAAAACCCCACAAACTTATTCCTTTTTCATCACTTCAGCCCTTTAGCTCAAATTCCACCTGAAATCAATAAATATCTTAATAAGTCCATATACACTATAAAACATATAATAAACTAAATATAAAGGAATATAAATAAATAAATATTATGCACTCATCAAATTCCCCCACACTTAGCCTTTACACGTCCTCGTGTAAATCAAAAGTTTGATTTCCAGAAAAATTCTATTCAACCATAGTGTCAAAAGATTTTAAAATCAAATTATGATTATCAATACTAAACCCACAAAAACATAATTAACGTTCATCAATCAACTCAAGATAAGCACCTCGCCACTTCACCAATGAATTTCATTAAATTAAATTGTAACCACATAAGTCATCTTCTATAATCCACACACTTACTCAACTTAGTTACCATGAAGCAAAAACCGTGCACACCACTCAAGACTCAAAAATATATTTTCATGCTTTAATTTTTTCAGGACCCTTTTATTTTTTTTCCTCTTTGTGTCCGGTGAATGCATTTTATGCTCCGTTTCACCTTCCTCAATCATTCTTTTGTAAGTGAGTGCATTTTATGCTCCATCTCACTTATTCGCACGTGTTTATGGGAGAGTGCGTTTTACGCTCCATCTCATCCCACCACATGATTTCTCTTTTGCTTGTTTTTCAATAATTTCATTGATTTTTTAACTTTGAAATTTCTTTTTTTTTCACATGGTCCTGCAAAAAAAACATAAGCAGTTCAATAGTTCTAGAGCATGAGATTAGTGCACATAGATAACTCCACAGATAACTTAGTCAACTAAGCATATATCACATGTTCAAGTACTCATGAGATACAAATTCAATTCAAATCAATTATTATGGATAATGACTTAGTTTTTCTCAATCATTAACCAATTAAGGATCAAACAGATTTTGAATTTTTAGCATTGATTCCCATTTGTTGACTTTATCCTTCGAACACATAGGCAAATAGAATCAAGGAACTCAACTTTTTAAAAAAATTCAAAGGGCATCAACTTTTCAAATTTCCCATCAAAATCGGAGATCAATATCCCTAAAAATAAAATAAAAACCTAAATCTTCCCCCCACACTCAAACCTGACATTGCCCCCAATGTAAGAAAATCATGCAAAGCAGAAAAAACTACTACTATCAAATTAAAAAGAAAAGGGATAGAAAGATCTAATCTGAATTCTAGGGTTGCCTCCCAAGCAGCTGCCCTTGTTTATTTGTCATTGGCTTGACATCTTTCTCTCTTTTATGTAATTGGACTTGTGAACTTTCAGTGGACTGGTAGCAGTTTCATCCTTAATTGAGGAATATTGTATACTTTATGATCTTGCTCCTTTCCAGCCACCAAATCCTCCTCGTATAATTGTATTCGATCAAAAGATTCCTGCACTAAATAATCCACAACATCAATAACAAAAACAGATTTAATATTATCAAGATACCTTTTAGCCTGATCTGCGTTGAACTGGAACTTTGCATTGTCCAATTCCATGGTAAAGGTACGATGGTGTGTAGCACTCCTTGTTTCTGTTAATTGTACTGATGGAGATGAATCCACGTCTTTCTTGTCGAGATTTGCAGAATTTATCAAATTATTTTTCTCTTCCTCTTGTTCCTTCTCTTCATCAAATTCCATATTATAGTCCGTTCCTGGAGTAAGCACTGAATCCTCCTGCTCCTCTTCGTTAAATCCCATTGTACTGAAGTTCTCAACAAACGGAGGAGGTAACTCCCCGAAGCCTTGAGATTCCAATCTCCCTACTATGGTTACAAGCTGACCAACTTGATCCCTCAGATCTTGAACAGAAGTTCTTGTCTCCTGCTGGAACTGCTGTGTCTGACTCATGAACTGTAGTGTTTGGCTCATGAATACCTTGAACATATCCTCTATAGATGTCCCAGAATTGACAGGTACTTTGTAGCTCAAGTCGTGATGATCTCTCTATCTGGAATTGTGAGTTTCTGCCCAAGGATCACATTGATGTGGATTTTGTTCGAAGCATGTCCCCACAGCATTAACTTGATGAACAATTACATCCTCTTGCACTTTGGGACAATCATTTGTTGCATGCCCTGATTTTGAGCAAATTCCACATACTTTTGCAACCGGTACGTTTTCTGTTGTTAATTGTTGCACCACAACAGTTAAGTTAGAAATCTGTTGTACCAATTCACTCGTGCATACCTCATTTACCCTTTGTGGAGCATGATCATTCCTTGTTCCGTATTGTTGTGAGTTAGCAGCCATGTTTGCAATCAGATTTCTTGCTGCCTCCGGTGTCTTGTCTACTAATGCTCCTCCACTAGCCGCATCGATTATACTTTTTTCCATTGGTATCAGTCCATCGTAGAAGTACTGAATCAAGTAATGATCATCAATCCCGTGAGGTGGACAGCTGGAACACAACTTCTTGAACCTTTCCCAATACTCATAGAGATTTTCTTCATTAAACTGCCTGATTCCACATATCTCTTTTCTTATATCGGCAACTCTTGAGGCAGAAAAATACCTCTCCAAGAATAACCTTTGCATATCAGTTCATGATCGTATCGATCCTGAAGGAAGATAGTATAACCAGTCTTTCGCCAAATCTGCTAAGGAGAATGGAAAAAGCCTAAGCTTTATCTGCTCATCTGTCACTCCTTGTGATTCCATAGTGGAACACACCACATGGAACTCCTTTAGATGCGTATATGGATTTTCAGCTGTAAGACCACGAAAAATAGGCAAAAAATAAATTAGTCCGTAGTTAAGTTCAAAAGCAACATCTAAGGTAGGATATTCAATACACAAAGATGGTTGATCAAGGTCTGGAATAGCCAGTTCTTTTAAAGTCCGATTGTTGTTCGGCACCGCCATCTTTTCCTTTTTAAGTGTTGAAACAAGTGTTTCTTTTGCATCTGCAGTTTTCTCTATCTTTTGATCAAAATTTAAGTTAATAGAGTGAGAGGATTGAGTCATAAAACAAAAGAAAAATAAAAAGAAAATAATAAAGATAAATGAAAACAAAGAATAGACAAAAACAAATAACACTCCCCGGCAACGACGCCAAAATTTGGGAGCTGTCGTTTACACTCCTAAATTAACCTCACTTTTGCTTTACGAATTCAAACAATTAGCACAGTAGTAAGCAAGGATCGATCCCACAGAGAGTGATTTATTTTATATTTATCCTATGATTTCTAATTAAAGGGGGTTTTGAATTGATTAAACTAAATTATTAAGAGTAAAGTAATAAGAATTAACAATGAATAAAAAGTTTCAGTTCTTCAGTTCAGTATCACCTTTTCACAATTATGGATTAATCAAGTATAACATTATTTATCCTTCAATGAAATTAATAGCCCTAGGTAACAACAAGCTCTGCTATCCGAAACTCTCCTTATATTGTCACTCAATGAAACAAGCTCTTCACAAGATTCTAACCATTATATAACCTAGAACAAGCTCTCTAGATTTAATATAACAGAAGCATTAAGAAATAGAGAATTAGGCTAATCTAAGTAACAAACACATAAGCTCGATTTGTTTAACTTGTCTTCTAATAATCATAGCAATACTCAAAAGCTTGTCCACAATCAGGTATTACTAATTGCTACTTGTGATTAGGAACAATATCAATTACACGTAATACTATTACTTGATCTAGCATATGACACCAATTTATTAATTTAATCCTGCAGAATCACGTTAGTAAATTGAATAGCATACAAGAAGTTAAAGTAGATTATCAAAATAAATCTCATGCAAGAAGGAATAAATAAAATAAACTTGATCAAACCGTTAATTATGAATAAGGTTCAACATCCCCTCCGAACTGAATTGAAAGAATTAATTCATAACTCCAAATAAACCTAAATCTAATATGAAAGAAAATAATAATAAGATGAAATACAAGAGAATCTGGATCCCCCAAATATGTTATTAAGATAGCAGTTGCCCTAATATTTTCCCTGCTTGCTGTAGCCGAATCCTAGTTGGTAAAGGAAATTAATGGCTGATTTTTCCGCCTCCCCGCTGGAGCGGGTCCTTCCATGTATAAATCCCTGCTGGGGCGGTATAACTTATTGCCCAGCAGCTTATGAATTCGCATATTCCTCTTTTGCAAGCTTGCTAGGAACCAACATGGCTGCTCCTCAATCTTAGCCCACTTAGCTGCTAAAAATCCTTTCTCCCATCATATAATCCGTGAGCTACTCCAATTAGGAATGCATGTGCTTGCATGCGTGGCCCACTAGGAATAGGCAAGCAAACCGTGGCCCACTTGATTATTTCGTGAGCTGCTAGGAGAAGTTCCTTGGACTTGTATGAAACCTTCTCTAATTTGGAAAGGAATCATGAAAGCCTTCTCCTTTTTCAAGCTGGAGACGTGGCTGCTCTATTTGAAATAGGAATGCATGTGGATGCCCACTAAGATTACACTTTGCAAGTTGCTTGCCACCTTGGATAATAGAATCCCTCCAATTTGTAATCAAATCCGTGGCCAGCTTAGAAAGGAAATCTGCTACCATAATTCGTGACCCACTATATGATTCTTTTATTTGTATTGAATCCTTAATGTATTCGGAAAAGGGCCTAAATCTGGCGAAACATTTCTCTTGCAAGCCTTGGAAACCGTGGGCCTCCACTTTGCTTCCTTTGAATTGCATGAAGCTTCTAGGAAATATTAACCAATCACTAATTGCATTGCCCAAGCTAAATCCTTGTTAAATTCGGAATTGGCCCATGTAACATTTATTCAACCTAGCTGCTGAAATCCACTTGGGTTAATAAAAACCCCACAAACTTATTCCTTTTTCATCACTTCAGCCCTTTAGCTCAAATTCTACCTGAAATCAATAAATATCTTAATAAGTCCATATACACTATAAAACATATAATAAACTAAATATAAAGGAATATAAATAAATGAATATTATGCACTCATCAATGATAAATCGTAGGAAATTGTGTCACTCAATCAATCATGTGATGTAAACCATATATTCCTCGTGGCGAATCATTCCCCATCAGAGTGAGTGAGGAAAAAAATAATAATTACTAAATGACAATATGTTGTAGTACCAACTTTAGGCCCCCATTACCATTATGGGTTGTGGTCCATTAATGATGAAAATTGCTCGGGAATTAAAGGCCACTGAATTAATAATGCCATACTTGTATACGTACAAACAGTGGCGAAGTCACATAGATACTTGTAGGGTCAATCGATTCTACTGAAGAAAAAAAATTTGTTTTGTAATGTAAGATAAATTTTAAAATATTATATATATATTGTCCCCACTGAAATTTTATAAATTTTCTATTATACGAGATTAAATTAAAATTTTATAACTTTGTCAATCAAATTTATTCACATATTACTCATATCCTCTCAATATATGTATATCTCTCTTTAATATTTTAAATTAAATAATAATCTAATTTATATTTTTTTAAAAATAAATAATGAATTACTTATTTATAAATTAAAAAAAATCTATTATGAGTCAATATAGTGTATACATACCATATATTATTACTTATTATATTTTTATTGTAATATAGTGTAAATATATGTGACCCGAAAACATAAAGTATTTAAAAAAATTGGCTCGGGGGCAATTTGTAGCTTAGTAATAATTTCGCCCCCACTGCCGCAAGTTTCTGGCTTCGCCACTGTGTACAAAGAAACTATTCTACATTCACATCACATGCATGGTGTCTAAATAAATATATATTGAATAACATAATATTGTTGAGTAGTAGGCGTGTGTATATATGTGTGTGTGGGCGCGCGCGCAGAAGAATTTGGGTATTGTTTGTTCTGTATATATTTATTTGTCTTGCTACTAGTGAGTCAGTGACAAACAAATAAATACTACTACTATATTATATATACATCTAGGCATCTAGTGTCCAGTTACTACTAGTGACAAATAATTTATTGGACGAACTTGTCACATTTTTTTTATAACTTTTTCTTACATTGATAATAATAAATGTTATATATATATATATATATATATTAATTCATTAATGAGTGTAGAATTAAAATACAATATTTATAATAATAAATAAATATAACAAAAAATTATAAATAAATTTCACGGTGCACGCGCTCAAAGTCGCTGACTCCTCCCGCTGCTCAGAAGCTTATGCTGCGTTTGGATTAAAGGAATAAAGATAGGAATGGAATGACTCATTCCTATAGAATAAAAAAATTTATGTTTGGTTGCGATTGGAATGAATTAAACCAGCTATTTTTTTTTGTTATTTTCGACTGAAATTTAACATTTTTGCCCAAGATTTCATGTCCAAAGCCTTGTGAGTAATTTTTTTTATCATTGAATCATGAGGGTCTTGGACAGTGACGGAGCCAGGAAATTCGGTCGGTAGGGGCCAGAACATAACATAAATTTAAAATATTTAATTAAAATAAAAATTAAATTAAGATAAAAAACTATTAAATAAATTATTTTTCCTACAATAACATCCTTCGAGGTGCCTTATTTTGGAACCTTTCAATAATGTCATCAATGTCAACAGAATTCATTACATCTTTCTCAATATATGAAACCAAACAATCATTCAGCAAGTCATCTCCAAGTCGATTGCGCAATGAATTCTTGACAATTTTCATTGTAGAGAAAACCCTCTCAACACTTGCTGTTGCAACAGGTAAAGTCAAAGCTAATTTCACAAGATGATACACCAAAGGATATGCACGATACTTCTTCATTTGAACCATTTTCCTCAAGAGATCAGAAATACCCACAAGATTAGCAAAGTGATCATTTGAGCACACATCAAGAATATAACAGTCAAGTTGGTGCCCAAGTGACATCAACTCATATGCTGAATAGTCACATTATTCAAGAAATAAACAAGAAAGAAAAAAGGAAAAGCAAAATGGAGCATCCGGTCAAACAAAACAAATACTTAAAATAAAAAAAAATTAAAGGATCCAGTGGGGTTCATGGCCCCCACAGGCTCCTTAACAGCTCCGTCACTGATCTTGAGGGAAGGAGAGTATGAAATAACTCATTCCAATTAGAATAGAATAAATTATTCCAATATTCATTCAATTCCTTCTATTCAAAGACAGCATTACGGTTTCATTGGGACTCCCGGGTTCTTTTACTATTTCGTTATCGGTTGTCCAACTCGACTGCAGCATTGATTAATGCAGTATTGGTGTCACCGCCCTGCCACATTGTTCAGCTGCACTTATATATTTTCAGCAGCTTGTTCCAATACCCATGGAGAACTGGACCCCATGGATATATATATATATATATATATATATATATATATATATATATATTAGTTACTCCCTATAGTACTACTGTTCTCTTTCAATAGCCAGGTGCAGTTTCAGATCCTCCATATATACATGATTACGATAGGTGCATGGATTCACACACACACACACACACACACACACACACACACACACACATATATAATATATATATATATATATATGAATACAATAAATCAGAGACGCACATGCATGGAGACAAAAAAGAAGCCCTCACTACCCAGCTTGAGTCCAGACAATTATTTAGACAGGGTAACGCATATATGGTGTGGAGATTGCAGGTAGGGTCCCACGTACGTGGGGAAGATATGTCGTTCATCGATTATTTTTTTATCGAATTAGTTTAAATCGTATGAAACTGGTTATCCAATATTTGGAAAATATGAATACTAATCAGTATGTGTCGGGTCGATATAAGGACGGTATAGATAATATCGGTAACTTACCGATTTTATTTTTATTTTTAATAATTTTATTATTAATATATACTCATAATTATGAGCTAAAAGAGTAATAAAAGTATGCATGCATAGATGATACAAGCTTTCTTTTTTTTGCTAGGCAGTAAGCTGATCATGTGCCATTATATTATATGCATGAATTTTCTTTTTATTTTATTTTTTTATACTTTTTTGCTCTTTATGTTAGTGGTATTATATAGAGTTTTTTTTTGGATAGTTTTTAAATGTAAATTTCACCAATAATCTTATTTTTTTTAATTCCTATAATACTTCTTGATGAATAAATATAAATATAAATATTTATACTATACAGTATATATAGTATAACCGGTATATATCGGTTTGGTACGGTATATACTGTTTAGAAAAAAATAAATACCCATACCGGTTAACCGATATATACCAATTTTTTGTACTTTTACCGGATCGATTTTAAATTTTATCGTTATACCGAACTGGTAGGTACGGATAAAAAACCCATTGTACCGAATTAGTAATATATATTTAATAGTTTTTGAAAAAGGTCCATTTTTAAAATTTTTTGGTCTAAATTTGTTTGATTGATCTTTTAATATTTATTATATGATTAGTATTATATATTTATTATATGATCAATAATATATATTTAACAAAAAAATCAACATTTTGTTTGAAAGTAAAAATTAGTAGACACGTTACAACTATTTTTAGAGGTTACATGGACGTATCTTACCATCACATGTTCACTTAATTGGGTCTATAAAAATTATCTATTCAATTTGGTCTCCGATTTTCATTACATAATTCATATTTTCATAATATCATAGATTTTCCTTAATATTTATATTTTCTCCTCTATTCATTTTTTCTTTTTCCTTGATTTATTTTGCGTGTCACATGAGTTGGTCAAATTTTCAAGTGTCTCATAATTTAAAAGAGAAAGAGAGACAAAAATTCATCAAAAAATATTATCTGTGTCCTTCATATATATTATCCAGAGCCGGTCCTGGGTTTTCTAAGGTACAGGGCAAATTTTCTCAAGTGTGCCCCTTTATACAAATTATTATTAAAAAACAATGAGAAACACAACAAAGTGCTAATAATAATAATAATAATAATAATAATATTTAAGTGCAACCATATATATTTCCACAAAATCATGCAATCTGCTATGTTTTTTGAGTTTTTGGACAGAAATAAAAGAAGAAGAAAAGAATGCACTCCAAAATAATAAATACTGTGCGTTATTTATTTGAATACATTACTGTTAATATACACATATGAACTATGTATAACATCCCAATATATAATGTGTGCAACAACAACTATTATATGTATGTATTAACACTCTAGTCAAATTCTCCTTCACATTTTTTTAGTTCGTTCCAAAATTAGATATACATTTATATTTTACAATTATAAAGTGATATAATATTCCTAATTTGTCATTATATTTTACTATTATTTTCAATATTAAACAACCACGGTTGAATTCTTAACTAATATCAAGATTATATGATGTCTAGATGACTTGTTAAATAAAGGGTAACTATATGTTGTGAAACTCACTATAAAATATTAAAATTAAAATCTTTCTTGTCTCTAAATTATTCTATTTCTCCCTCTATATTTCTAATCAGTAACAAATGGCAATGGAATTTTCTGCTTATGTGACTGTATGGACAGAACAATTCGTTGCAGCTAAAAAGCAAATTGATCCTAAACCAGAATTAGAGCATCAATTTTGTAGTACTGTATGCTTGAAAATTGCAAGATGTTTTTAATTGACAAACAGAATAAAGTAATCCATTAACCTAACTCTTGTTATTAATTTAATATAACACTAATATATTATTATTAGTATTATTATTATTATTATAAAACATTGAGGGACACAACAAAGTGCTAATAATAATAATAATAATAATAATAATAATAGATTAATTTAATATATACACATATATATACAAATTTTTGTTTTATTTTTTATTTTTTTATACACATACATAAACTTATAAAAAAATTTAGGCCCCCCTCAACTGTGAGCCTTGGGCGGTAGCCCTGGTGGCCCTCCCCCAGGGCGGGCTCTGATATTATATCATTTGACCTTTTAATTTCTATATAAGAAATTAAAAATACTTGAATAATAGTAAAAAAAAAAAAATGACCTTTAATTTATATATATAAAAAAAATACTTGAATAACAGTAAAAGAAAAAACATGTTTCAATGTGGGAAGTTTTGAATTCTTTGTCCTGGGACTTGCTGATTTGATTTTTTTTAAAGCTTTTTGTTAAAAAAAGGAGCTTAGACAGTGTTTGTTTATCACTTGTTGTCTCTGAATAGACTGCCTCTGATTCGGTCAGAGGCAGTGTGCTGTTTTTTTTTTTACCTCTTAATGCGTCTAAATGGTTGAGATAGAAAATCAAGTCTAAAGAATTAAGAGGCAAGTCTGAATGAGAGTTGCTATTTTTTGGACAAAAATACCCTCATTAATATTATCATTTTCCTTTCCTATCCACCAACCAGATCTACCACCACACCACCACCACCACCACCACGCCTCCACACCACCACCACACCGAACCCTCTGCAGAAACCTCATCACATCCGATTGCTTCTTCCTCCATAGCTCCGACACCGAACCCTCCATTGGGGCGGGGGACGGGGCAGAGGAGGGGGGGAGGGCCGGTGGGGATGGGGGAGGGGGGCGGCAGGGAGGGGGAGGGGGGAGGCCGGAGCAGGGGGAGGGGGAGGGGGAGGGGGAGGGGCGGGGAACGGGGCAGGGGAAGGGGAGGGTGGCCGGCGGGGATGGGGGATGGGGGATGGGGGAAGGGAGGGGGGCGGCGGGGATTGGGGTAGAGGAAGAAGAAAGAGTTTTGTTTTTTTATTTTATTTTATTTTATAATTTTGTTTAGAAGGTTAAAATGGTAAAATATTTTTATTCAGACATTTTGAAAAAAGTAATAATCAAACAACATTTTTTTATTCAGATACAATTCTATTCAGATACTCTATATTATTCAGATATCTAAACTATTCAGATCTTAATAACTAATTTTATCAAACACCACCTTAGTCCTTATCCCACCAAAATTAAGAAGGAGAAATCACCCACTAATCAAAATTTGGCTTTTATGCTAGTCAGGTAACAAAATGAAACTTTTTTTATTTATGCGGATAAATTCTTAGTTTAGTGGTTAAGACTGAAGTTATACTATGACATTTAGGTCTTATGTTCTAGGGATATCAACTATACACAAAATTGGTGCACACACATTATAAAAAAAAGTGAGGAAATAGGGAGTGAGACCTATACTTTAATGTTTTACACATTTTCATTGGTAAGAAATTATACACGAGTCCTATTTTTAGTGCACAATTTTTTTGTGTATAGTTAGTGCACATAGTATTATCCTAATAATAGTAGTTTTAGAGGGAAAAAATTATTTTAATTATTTGAAATGAGCCGATTTGGATCAGGATCCATATTGTTTGATCAAAATTCAAATGGATCATAGGGCAAACTAATAGTCCATTGCAAATAAATAAATTAATTCATTATCACACTTGTCAGAGCTTATTAAATCTGACTATAATTTGCTCTTATCAAGTCATTAGCAAGTCAGCTATTCACTTTCAACGGATTCCACATCTAATTTCATTTGTTTAAGTTTTTTTGACGTTTTATATATTCTGGGGGGGAATTAATCACAATTTTTTTAAAATTATCCCTTATGAAAAAATGTTACAGATGACAGAGAAAAAGTATGAGATATAAGTATGGTAAAGAGTATTATAGACAATTGATATTATACTAGTATTTAATGTTATACAATCACTTTTTTAATTCTTGTGCATAATTCTAAAATAAAATTTCTTAACATGTGCCCTCAGGGCATATGCTAAGCACACAATTCAAAGAAATATTCCCTTGAATTGTGTGCTTATTTTCTTGAACTTGGTGCAAATGTAAAAATTAAGGGAACATGCATACAATTCAAGAGAATATTCTCTTAAATTGTGTGCTTAATATGTTTTCTTAAAATACATGTTAAGAAAATTTTTTTAAAATATTATTAATTTATTATGGGACCGAGGGAGTAATAAAGGTTCAATAATAGCACCTTTTTGTTCACATGCCACATGCCAAACACTTCAACACCCATGCCTTTAATTTATATATTGACTTCTCGTGTGCGCTCAATTTCAAGATAGCACCTTCGATCTGCGCCATATATATATATATATATATATATATATATGGGGAACAAGTAAATTTTGATTATCCATATATTATGGCACGTTAAGTTTCGAGTAAATTTTATTAGCTAAGCTCAACAGACAACATGAGGCAAACGTACGTACACAAGAATTAAATATATATATATATATATATATATATATATATATATATATATATATATATATATTAAATTGGCGCATGCAATACCATTATGAATGTTAATATAGAGAGCAGGGGCATGGTCAAAAAGGTTGTACTTAATGATATATTAAGAGCCACGAATGAGCTAGGCTTGGGAGTGGGCTGACTCCTTTTCTCACACGGAGTGGTGTACGATAATAATAAAAAGGCTGCATATATATAGAATAAGGGGGACTGGACCGAACCTATGGGGGGAGAAAAGGCGGCAGGAGCATAATATATATATAAAATATTAGATAGTTTATTTATTCTAGGAGATTAGTTTGAGTTTAGTTTTAAAAATAAAATAAAATAACCCTAGTTGAAAGGAGATTTGGAGATTAAAGCAATTGGAAGCCATTGAAGGGCAAGAGTAGGAGCAAGACGGAGCTTGATGATTTGCTGATCACAGATTTCTCTACTTTTATTCTGATATTTTAATGTGTATTTAATTGTGGATTCTTAGCTTTAATTCAATATCAATGAAATAATTCTTTATTTGAGTTTACAATGGATCTTATTGTGTAGTTTACTTTAATATGCTTCTCTATCAATTGTTATGATGTATCGGTGTGAATTGTCTATTGTGATTTGGAATAACGGTTTAATTGTCTAATTATCAATTACCGTGATAATTTATATGAAATCGAGAGAGGAGTATAGATTTAGATCTGATCATAATAGCATCTGTTTGTGATTTTTGCGTAGATAGAATTCATGATTCGTGTTTATGATATAGATATACCTTTACGCCAATATCACTTGTCAAAAAAGAAGTTTGGTTTCTTAAAGTTAGGAGGTCCAAATTAGAGCACCTTTTCCCATTGAACAAACAATCTTGAATCAAAGTTATGCCCTGTCAATTTTCCATATGCCTTGAAAGAATCTTGTGACAGTGTAGTTACTAATTGCACCACGTTGTTGCAGATAAAAACATCTCTTCAGGTTTTGGCTTTCCAGCGTGAGGGTGATTCAGTAAGTTGAGATTTATTTTAAAGAAGTATTTTCTCCTCTATTTTTATGCATCTTATTAGTTGCCAACACTATCGTTATTGTGCCCAACTCAGGTCGATGTTAGAAAACAGAGAACTGCATTCCCTCCAAATTTTGTCCACTCTCTTGATAGTACACATATGATGATGACTGCCGTTGCCTGCAGGGATGCTGGATTGCAATTTGCAGGTTTGTGGTTCCCAGCATTTCATTCTACTCTAGATAAGATTACCTACTGGAAACCTCCCTCCCTCACCCACTCCCCCAATGTAACTATATGCTCATCCTAATACACAATTGAATTTGAAATGTTGATGTATGTGTGAATATTTTCTATTGCCAGCTCTAGAACCAAATTGATGTAGGAAATACAAAATGAATGCTGGCTGGAGTTACATATGATGGATTTGGTTTATATTGAAAGATTAGAATGCTGGATTCTGTATATAATGTTGAATATCTTGGTTGGTTAAAGTTTGGAGCATAGTGACATCCAAAAAAGAAAAAAAGAAAAAGTTTGGAACAGAGTTTTTGGGGGTGAGGGTTGGGTGCTCGGGCTGCATGTAGATATTTTATTGGAGGGTGAGACTTGGTTATCGGAGTAGGATTTTTATTTGGTGATTGTAGGCAGAATCCCTTTAGCATCGTACTTGTAGTTAAAGTTGCACTAAAATCCCCATAGTCCCCCAAAGATTTGTCAATATATTCTTTACTGATCCTTGTGAAATGTAAGAGAGCATACTAAATATAGGCTGATTGCTTTTCCTTGCATCAGAATTGAGGTGATTCAGGACAAGTCTAGGATTTTTTTAAAAAAAAATTTCGTAATAAGTTTAGGATTTTTGTTGTAAAACACATTTAAATTAACTTCCCTTTGGGGGAGGGAATGGAAATGTAAACCCATTTAAACTACCTAAAGCCTTTTTTTTCCCTTTTTTTTTCAAGAAGTAACTGAAGGCCATATGTATCCAGTAACATAAATTTACTCAAATAAAGAGCATAGTGCAGTAGTTAATTCCCATAGTGTTCAAAATACCCTCGATTTGTGGGGCTTAATTAAGCACAACTTTGATAAGAAAACAACAGTGAAGCATCAGGTCCCTGCTTATTGTTAAATTCCCAAACCACTCTTGGTCGTGATTCAAGCCACACCAACTGCACAATTCAACAATACATTCTTTCCTTTTTCCCTTTACCGTAAAACAGATTAGTGAAGACAATGAATTAACATTGGCTTAAAATTGATTGTAAGACCTCAACATGAGCTAAAACTTGATTATAACAAATTTTGTATGGGTCAAGTATATATAATGGCTGTAATGATTAGAAGAAATCTTTTGCGGTACAAGTATATTGGGGACTGCATAAAACTGATGTCGAGCACATTGAGTTTTTTCTTCCTGTTACGAACATTTGCTTTGAGATGCTGGTAAAGAAGTAAAGCTTCTTAAAAGCATCACCCATAGAATTTGTTAAAGTTTTTATTAAAGGCCAGTTGAGTTCCCAAATAAGTAAATTTTTGTGTTTTTGGATCAAGTTCGACTGGCTCTGGAGTTGTAGCTTTTCCTGTTAAATTGTTTTTTTCCTTTTCCATTAATTTTTATGTCTTGTATTGCTATGCATTGCCCTTTAAAAGTTAAAGTGCATGTTGACAAGTTTAATCTTTTGTGATTGGTAGCCAACTAGCCATCTATTTGATATTATTACCATTGGTTAAAAAATTAGATCATTAGTCAATCATGCATTTAAACAAGCCGTGTTTTAAAAGTTGCTAGGCAGACCTAGGCAGCAGAGGGTGTGCTTTAGGCGTTTTCATAGGCTATCTCATCTATTTATTTTTCAATTGTTATACTATACTAAGCATATAGTACATGTAATTTTAAAAATTTTACATTCAAAAATACTGAAAAAAAACAATCTTTTTAGGGTAAACATATTCATTTCAAGTATTATAGAGCTTCAAAACCTTTGTTAAATCGATGCAGTAGAGGCCGCCTAGGTGCCCATCCAAATCGAGGCGGTAGAGACCTAGTGTCTAGGCGGGGTTAAGTGGACCTAGACGAGGATTTTTAAAACACTGCAAGCAATTTATTTTGTTTCTCTATTCTTGGTGTTCTATGTCTCATTGTTAATGTCAGAGCTGATACAACGGCTTTCTTATATGAATTTACTTAATTATGTTTGAATTAGTACTCTTCTGTTTTGAAAACAAGAAATATCTGTTGAAGCTTGCCTTAGTATCTACATTTCCAAGGCTTTGTATCCCCCTAATGGTGATAATTGATGAAATTCATATAAACAATGAATATATTTCTTGTGATGACACTGCACCTTTATCACTATTCAATCCATGCCATATCCTAAGATTTCTAACAATCAATCTTTGCCCAAAGCTTTTAAAGCTATCACCTTGATTGATATCTCTAGTCTTCAGAAGATTCAAAAAGACACCAAAGATAATTCATTGTCTTGTAAAATATATTGCAGGGGTGCACGATTCTTTTTGGACCCATGCATGCGATGTTGACGAGATGAATCAAATACTAAGGAAAAAATTTGTGGAGCTCTATAGTATGCCAATACTTGAAAATGTAAGCATCTTAGATACGCATGTTAAATCCTTTGTGGTTGTGCTTGAATATCTCAATATCCTTGCAAAGATTTCTTGGGTTTATTTCCTATTCTTATTTACTTTAATTGTTATGTATATTTTGCAAGTATTGATGAAAGTATGGAAGGAATATAGCACTCATGGATTGTAGCTTTAATGAAATCCTTTTACACTGATCTATATAATCAGTCTTTTACTTGTCCTGTAAAACTGTTGCAACCTGTCACTTTGGTAATTAATGGAACAAATAAAATTGGCTGTAATTTATAATGATCTACTGAATAGGTATTAGTCAATTGTTGTACTTTCAACTGAAGCATTAATTTTGTGAAATCTTTAACGTTAGAACATGACAACGACATACAAACACTGATTTTTGACTCTTGTAATCAGTTGCTTGAGAGCTTCCAGATATGATATCCAGAATTGACACTGATTTTTGACTCTTGTAATCAGTTGCTTGAGAGCTTCCAGATATCATATCCAGAATTGACATTTCCTCCACTCCCAGATAGAGGCGACTTCGACTTGCAAGATGTTCTTGAATCTCCATACTTTTTCAACTGACCTCCACATTTCAGGAGCATATATGGATACTACAGGCGCCAAAAAGCATCAAGGGGTTACTGAAGTCTGTTTCGGAAAAATAGGTCATAGTTCTCCCAGATTGAGAAGATATAGAGGAAAGAAAGCTCTGGCTTCTCCTGGAGAGAATGAATATATAGGCTGTAGTAATTTCTTAGCATCTATGCTGAAGGGGCTTCGAGATGATGGTTGATATATCAACTATCAGAATAACAAGGCTTGATTGAAGTTTGCTGGACGAACTGTGCTCGCTCAGGTATTTAACAACGCACCACGGCTGCAAATCCCGATTACACAGCTAGCACTTGGATTTGAAGCTAAAGCTGCCCTGGCTGTGCTTTGTTATCTAACCGTGTTACACCAAAGATTTGGAAGTTGGCTTCTACACCGCTACCAATTAGATTTGGAAGCAAGCTAAAGCTACCTCAAATGTGCTCTGTTGACTAACTATACAGCAAAGAGGAAGGAAGCTCCTTGGTAGTTGCATGGGGACTTGGGAATATTGAAATTATTATATCCCTGTTTCTCTCGGAGAGAAGATTGGTAAATAGATACGGCACTAGCTGTTTTCTGCTGTTGCAGTTGTTGATATCACAAAGTTCAGGGATGGCACATGCTTGCAGACAGATTTGGTTCTAGTCAGGAGATTTCTCTGTGTTGTACAAAAAAAATAATGCTACTATCACATAAAGTTTACATACACATACATGTATACTGTGAGCCCCACGTGACAGGAGGGGCTCATAAATATGCATGTGTGTGTATGTGAGCTTTATGTGACCATTTTTTATGTGATAGTAGTAGACGTGACAATTTAAGTTGAAAACTATATAGTTAACCAAAACCACTTGGATATATTGTGTTGGTTAACTAGTTTTTAAGTGATGGATTGGTTTAGTTTTGGACCCATATTTTATTACAAATATGGGTTAGATCTAGTTTAACTAGTTTTGACCCATATTAGTCTATAATAGTTTTTTGCACTTTGTAGAGTTAATACATCAACATGTATGCATTAATACATTACATTCTTATATAACACATATACATTATACATATTACATTATATACATATTACATACTTTTGTAATTTATACATTTGTAATTATGTATAAAAATCATTTCATTAATTATTGAATTAATTCATAATAAAGTTAACATTTTTAGTGTAACGAACTACTAATTTAAATAATTAATATATTCTCCCTTAATTAATTAAAATAACTCATTTAAATTATACAATTTATATTATATAATTAAATTTTATTTTCTTTTTCTTTTCATAAATTATTTTATATTATATTATATAATTTAATTTAATTTCCTCCACCCTACCCCCACCCCCACCCTCACCCTTACTCCCCAAACCTACCCCTCACCCCCTCCCAAAAAAATTAATATTTATTGATTATGTACCTCATTCACCCACCCCAAAAAAAATATTATTTATTAATTATGTATACACACGCCCCCTACCCCATCCAAAAAAAAAAGTTTACTCATTATATATACACTCAAAAAAAATAATATTTACTGATTATTTTTATAAAATTCTCAATAATTTCATTAATTTTAATTAACATAATAATTATTAAAGTACATTTTTTTGAAAGTGTCTATAATTACAAAATTAATGTTTTTAATACTCTAATTAGTCACATCAATTAAAAATTTTAATTTTAAACTTGGGTCTAAAAAATTAAAATAAGACTCTTAGTATAACAGAAATTAAGATTTAAGTGAAATTATAATTTAAAAAATTGGTCGACCTGAATTCGATCCATAACCATTTAAATTTAAATCGCATAACCCATATTAAATATAGGTAATATGATTTTGGTTATAATTATAAAATCAATCCAAACTTATTTTATATAATCTAAAATCGACTAAAACTTATTTTTTGTCGGGTGTAGATAGTAACATTGTTGGTACAAAAAATAGAAGAAAAGCATATTTCTGTATCATGGAGTATACAAGGGAAGGATGTAATTTTAAAAATGGTCACATAAATCATAGATTATGATGGTAAATCGGAGGAAATTGTGTCACTCAATCAATCATGTGATGTAAACCATATATTCCTCAAGGCGAATCATTCCCCATCAGAGTGAGTGAGGAAAAAAATAATAATTACTAAATGACAATATGTTGTAGTACCAACTTTAGGCCCCCATTACCATTATGGGTTGTGGTCCATTAATGATGAAAATTGCTCGGGAATTAAAGGCCACTGAATTAATAATGCCATACTTGTATACGTACAAACAGTGGCGAAGTCACATAGATACTTGTAGGATCAATCGATTTCACTGGAAAAAAAAATTTGATTTATAATATAAGATAAATTTTAAAATATTATATATATATTGCCCCTACTGAAATTTTATAAATTTTCTATTATACGGGGTCAAATTAAAATTTTATAACTTTGTCAATCAAATTTATTCACATATTACTCATATCCTCTCAATATATGTATATCTCTTTAATATTTTAAACTAAATAATAATCTAATTTATATTATTTTTAAAAATAAATAATGAATTACTTACTTATAAATTAAAAAAGTCTATTATGAGTCAATATAGTGTATACATACCATATATTATTACTTATTATATTTTTATTGTAATATAGTGTATATATATGTGACCCGAAAGTATAAAGTATTTAAAAAAATTGGCTCGGGGGCAATTTGTAGCTTAGTAATAATTTCGCCACCACTGCCGCAAGTTTCTGGCTTCGCCACTGTGTACAAAGAAACTATTCTACATTCACATCACATGCATGGTGTCTAAATAAATATATATTGAATAACATAATATTGTTGAGTAGTAGGCGTGTGTATATATGTGTGTGGGCGCGCGCGCAGAAGAATCTGGGTATTGTTTGTTCTGTATATATTTATTTGTCTTGCTACTAGTGAGTCAGTGACAAACAAATAAATACTACTACTATATTATATATACATCTAGGCATCTAGTGTCCAGTTACGACTAGTGACAAATAATTTATTGGACGAACTTGTCACATTTTTTTATAACTTTTTCTTACATTGATAATAATAAATGTTATATATATATATATATATATATATATATATATATATATATATATATATATTAATTCATAAATGAGTGTAGAATTAAAATACAATATTTATAATAATAAATAAATATAACAAAAAATTATAAATAAATTTCACGGTGCACGCGCTCAAAGTCGCTGACTCCTCCCGCTGCTCAGAAGCTTATGCTGCGTTTGGATTGAAGGAATAAAGATAGGAATGGAATGACTCATTCCTATAGAATAAAAAAATTTATGTTTGGTTGCAATTGGAATGAATTGAACCATCTATTTTTTTTTGTTATTTTCGACTGAAATTTAACATTCTTGCCCAAGATTTCATGTCCAAAGCCTTGTGAGTAGTTTTTTTTATCATTGAGTCATGAGGGTCTTGGGCAGTGGCGGAGCCAGAAAATTCGGTCGGTAGGGGCCAGAACATAACATAAATTTAAAATATTTAATTAAAATAAAAATTAAATTAAGATAAAAAACTATTAAATAAATTGTTTTTCCTACAATAACATCCTTCGAGGTGCCTTATTTTGGAACCTTTCAATAATGTCATCAATGTCAACAGAATTCATTACATCTTTCTCAATATATGAAACCAAACAATCATTCAGCAAGTCATCTCCAAGTCGATTGCGCAATGAATTCTTGACAATTTTCATTGTAGAGAAAACCCTCTCAACACTTGCTGTTGCAACAGGTAAAGTCAAAGCTAATTTCACAAGATGATACACCAAAGGATATGCACGATACTTCTTCATTTGAACCATTTTTCTCAAGAGATCAGAAATACCCACAAGATTAGCAAAGTGATCATTTGAGCACACATCAAGAATATAACAGTCAAGTTGGTGCCCAAGTGACATCAACTCATATGCTGAATAGTCACATTATTCAAGAAATAAACAAGAAAGAAAAAAGAAAAAGTAAAATGGAGCATCCGGTCAAACAAAACAAATACTTAAAAAAAAAAAAATTAAAGGACCCAGTGGGGCTCATGGCCCCCACAGGCTCCTTAACAGCTCCGTCACTGATCTTGAGGGAGGGAGAGTATGGAATAACTCATTCCAATTAGAATAAAATAAATTATTTCAATATTCATTCAATTCCTTCAATTCAAAGACAGCATTACGGTTTCATTGGGACTCCCGGGTTCTTTTACTATTTCGTTATCGGTTGTCCAACTGGACTGCAGCATTGATTAATGCAGTATTGGACCGCCCTGCCACATTGTTCAGCTGCACTTATATATTTTCAGCAGCTTGTTCCAATACCCATGGAGTACTGGACCCCATGGATATATATATATATATATTAGTTACTCCCTATAGTACTACTGTTCTCTTTCAATAGCCAGGTGCAGTTTCAGATCCTCCATATATACATGATTACGATAGGTGCATGGATTCACACACACACACACACATATATAATATATATATATATATATATATATATGAATACAATAAATCAGAGACGCACATGCATGGAGACTAAAAAGAAGCCCTCACTACCCAGCTTGAGTCCAGACAATTATTTAGACAGGGTAACGCATATATGGTGTGGAGATTGCAGGTAGGGTCCCACGTACGAGGGGAAGATATGTCGTTCATCGATTATTTTTTTATCGAATTAGTTTAAATCGTATGGAACTGGTTATCCAATATTTGGAAAATATGAATACTAATTAGTATGTGTCGGGTCGATATAAGGACGGTATAGATAATATCGGTAACTTACCGATTTTATTTTTATTTTTAATAATTTTATTATTAATATATACTCATAATTATGAGCTAAAAGAGTAATAAAAGTATGCATGCATAGATGATACAGGCTTTCTTTTTATTGCTAGGCAGTAAGCTGATCATGTGCCATTATATTATATGCATGAATTTTCTTTTTATTTTATTTTTTTATACTTTTTTGCTCTTTATGTTAGTGGTATTATATAGAGTTTTTTTTTGGATAGTTTTTAAATGTAAATTTCACCAATAATCTTATTTTTTTTAATTCCAATAATACTTCTTGATGAATAAATATAAATATAAATATAAATATTTATACTATACAGTATATATAGTATAACCGGTATATATCGGTTTGGTATGGTATATACTGTTTAGAAAAAAATAAATACCCATACCGGTTAACCGATATATACCAATTTTTTGTACTTTTACCGGATTGATTTTAAATTTTATCGTTATACCGAACTGGTAGGTACGGATAAAAAACCCATTGTACCGAATTAGTAATATATATTTAATAGTTTTTGAAAAAGGTCCATTTTTAAAAAATTTGGTCTAAATTTGTTTGATTGATCTTTTAATATTTATTATATGATTAGTATTATATATTTATTATATGATCAATAATATATATTTAACAAAAAAATCAACATTTTGTTTGAAAGTAAAAATTAGTAGACACGTTACAACTATTTTTAGAGGTTACATGGACGTATCTTACCATCACATGTTCACTTAATTGGGTCTATAAAAATTATCTATTCAATTTGGTCTCCGATTTTCATTACATAATCCATATTTTCATAATATCATAGATTTTCCTTAATATTTATATTTTCTCCTCTATTCATTTTTTCTTTTTCCTTGATTTATTTTGCGTGTCACATGAGTTGGTCAAATTTTCAAGTGTCTCATAATTTAAAAGAGAAAGAGAGACAAAAATTCATCAAAAAATATTATTGTGTCCTTCATATATATTATCCAGAGCCGGTCCTGGGTTTTCTAAGGTACAAGGCAAATTTTCTCAAGTGTGCCCCTTTATACAAATTATTATTAAAAAACAATGAGAAACACAACAAAGTGCTAATAATAATAATAATAATAATATTTAAGTGCAAGCATATATATTTCCACAAAATCATGCAATCTGCTATGTTTTTTGAGTTTTTGGACAGAAATAAAAGAAGAAGAAAAGAATGCACTCCCAAATAATAAATACTGTGCGTTATTTATTTGAATACATTACTGTTAATATACACATATGAACTATGTATAACATCCCAATATATAATGTGTGCAACAGCAACTATTATATGTATGTATTAACACTCTAGTCAAATTCTCCTTCACATTTTTTTAGTTCGTTCCAAAATTAGATATACATTTATATTTTACAATTATAAAGTGATATAATATTCCTAATTTGTCATTATATTTTACTATTATTTTCAATATTAAACAACCACGGTTGAATTCTTAACTAATATCAAGATTATATGATGTCTAGATGACTTGTTAAATGAAGGGTAACTATATGTTGTGAAACTCACTATAAAATATTAAAATTGAAATCTTTCTTGTCTCTAAATTCTTCTATTTCTCCCTCTATATTTCTAATCAGTAACAAATGGCAATGGAATTTTCTGCTTATGTGACTGTATGGACATAACAATTCGTTGCAGCTAAAAAGCAAATTGATCCTAAACCAGAATTAGAGCATCAATTTTGTAGTACTGTATGCTTGAAAATTGCAAGATGTTTTTAATTGACAAACAGAGTAAAGTAATCCATTAACCTAACTCTTGTCATTAATTTAATATAACACTAATATATTATTATTAGTATTATTATTATTATTATAAAACATTGAGGGACACAACAAAGTGCTAATAATAATAATAATAATAATAATAATAGATTAATTTAATATATACACATATATATACAAATTTTTGTTTTATTTTTTATTTTTTTTATACACATACATAAACTTATAAAAAAAATTAGGCCCCCCTCAACTGTGAGCCTTGGGCGGTAGCCCTGGTGGCCCTCCCCCAGGGCGGGCTCTGATATTATATTATTTGACCTTTTTGATTTCTATATAAGAAATTAAAAATACTTGAATAATAGTAAAAAAAAAAATGACCTTTAATTTATATATATAAAAAAAATACTTGAATAACAGTAAAAGAAAAAACATGTTTCAATGTGGGAAGTTTTGAATTCTTTGTCCTGGGACTTGCTGATTTGATTTTTTTAAAGCTTTTTGTTAAAAAAAGGAGCTTAGACAGTGTTTGTTTATCACTTGTTGTCTCTGAATAGACTGCCTCTGATTCGGTCAGAGGCAGTGTGCTGTTTTTTTTTTTTTTTTACCTCTTAATGCGTCTAAATGGTTGATATAGAAAATCAAGTCTAAAGAATTAAGAGGCAAGTCTAAATGAGAGTTGCTATTTTTTGGACAAAAATACCCTCATTAATATTATCATTTTTCTTTCCTATCCACCAACCAGATCTACCACCACACCACCACCACCACCACCACCACCACCACCACCACCACCACCACCACCACCACGCCTCCACACCACCACCACACCGAACCCTCTGCAGAAACCTCATCACATCCGATTGCTTCTTCCTCCATAGCTCCGACACCGAACCCTCCATAGGGGCGGGGGACGGGGCAGAGGAGGGGGGGAGGGCCGGTGGGGATGGGGGAGGGGAGGGGAGGGGAGGGGGCGGCAGGGAGGGGGAGGGGGGAGGCCGGAGCAGGGGGAGGGGGAGGGGGAGGGGCGGGGAACGGGGCAGGGGAGGGGGAGGGGGAGGGTGGCCGGCGGGGATGGGGGATGGGGGAAGGGAGGGGGGCGGCGGGGATTGGGGTAGAGGAAGAAGAAAGAGTTTTGTTTTTTTATTTTATTTTATTTTATAATTTTGTTTAGAAGGTTAAAATGGTAAAATATTTTTATTCAGACATTTTGAAAAAAGTAATAATCAAACAATATTTTTTTATTCAGATACAATTTTATTCAGATACTCTATATTATTCAGATGTCTAAACTATTCAGATCTTAATAACTAATTTTATCAAACACCACCTTAGTCCTTATCCCACCAAAATTAAGAAGGAGAAATCACCCACTAATCAAAATTTGGCTTTTATGCTAGTCAGATAACAAAATGAAACTTTTTTTATTTATGCGGATAAATTCTTAGTTTAGTGGTTAAGACTGAAGTTATACTATGACATTTAGGTCTTATGTTCTAGGGATATCAACTATACACAAAATTGGTGCACACACACTATAAAAAAAAGTGAGGAAATAGGGAGTGAGACCTATACTTTAATGTTTTACACATTTTCATTGGTAAGAAATTATACACGAGTCCTAGTTTTAGTGCACAATTTTTTTGTGTACAGTTAGTGCACATAGTATTATCCTAATAATAGTAGTTTTAGAGGAAAAAAATTATTTTAATTATTTGAAATGAGCCGATTTGGATCAGGATCCATATTGTTTGATCAAAATTCAAATGGATCATAGGGCAAACTAATAGTCCATTACAAATAAATAAATTAATTCATTATCACACTTGTCAGAGCTTATTAAATCTGACTATAATTTGCTCTTATCAAGTCATTAGCAAGTCAGCTATTCACTTTCAACGGATTCCACATCTAATTTCATTTGTTTAAGTTTTTTGACGTTTTATATATTCTGGGGGGGGGGGGGGGGGGGGGGGGAATTAATCACAATTTTTTTAAAATTATTCCTTATGAAAAAATGTTACAGATGACAGAGAAAAAGTATGAGATATAAGTATGGTAAAGAGTATTATAGACAATTGATATTATACTAGTATTTAATGTTATACAATCACTTTTTTAATTCTTGTGCATAATTCTAAAATGGAATTTCTTAACATGTGCCCTTAGGGCATATGCTAAGCACACAATTCAAAAAAATATTCCCTTGAATTGTGTGCCTATTTTCTTGAACTTGGTGCAAATGCAGAAATCAAGGAAACATGCACACAATTCAAGAGAATATTTTCTTAAATTGTGTGCTTAATATGTGTTCTTAAAATACATGTTAAGAAGATTCTTTTAAAATATTATTAATTTATTATGGGACGGAGGGAGTAATAAAGGTTCAATAATAGCACCTTTTTGTTCACATGCCACATGCCACATGCCACATGCCACATGCCACATGCCAAACACTTCAACACCCATGCCTTTAATTTATATATTGACTTCTCGATGTGCGCTCAATTTCAAGATAGCACCTTCGATCTGCGCCATATATATATATATATATGGGGAACAAGTAAATTTTGATTATCCATATATTATGGCACGTTAAGTTTTGAGTAAATTTTATTAGCTAAGCTCAACAGACAACATGAGGCAAACGTACGTACACAAGAATTAAATATATATATATATATATATATATATATATATATATATATATATATATATATATATATATTAAATTGGCGCATGCAATACCATTATGAATGTTTTTAATTTGTAGTGGGCCGTGGGCGGGCGGGCATGCATTCACGTAATTTAATTTACTTCTGTAATGCAGTAACAATGCAGCTCTTAGTCCATCTTCAGTTGTGAATCCATCAGGAACCCTAACAACAACATCTTGAATCATGAAATCATTTATGGCGGACATGTTTACTTGGTGGACTTGTAACTCCAGTTCACGTACCGCACACATCAATTTTGCACCCGGATACTCCGCATTCTTCCACTGGATTCGGATCCTGGCGACCGCCCCGACTATCTTAATATCAACTTCCAATGTTACCCCAGCAGCAGGAGCTGCAGGTGATGGTGATGGTGGTGAAGAAGTATTAGGCCTTGTTCGGTCAACAGAATTATTGGTGGTATCACATTCTAGTTTTGATGATGATCTCATCTTAGATTCTTCTTTGAGTTGAACTAGTTGGGACTCCAACTCCTCTACTTTGGCTTTCATTTCATTAATGTAGGATAATGCATCAGCAAGCACAGACGCCTTGTCCATCCTTGTCACGTGGGGGACAACCGACCGGAGCTCGTAGAACCGGATGTTCAGCCTCTCCCTCCGCTGTCTCTCCGCCTCTACATGGTTGTTCGGATTAATAATGTCCTGCTGGCTACACTGCAGGGCCGGCTTTCGGCCCCTTTTCTTGGCTGTTTTTTTCTTCTTATCCACGGCCGCAGGTACATTATTATGAATGGCATTGGCAGATTCAAACTGAGGAAGAAATTCGGAGTCCGAAAGCTCCATGTTCAGATATGATGACCACTCAGCATTACTGTTACTAGGGTTTGGATGTTTTGAGATGAAGCCATTAATTATGAGCTCGGATCCGAACAGTGACTTAACTTGCTGCACAAGGCTCAAATTTTCCTTGACGACACTGCTTGAGCCCATTTCAAGGACTCCACCAGAAGTTGGAATACAAACCAAAGTTTGAATACCATGAGCTTGTGCATCTTTAGCTCTTTTACACTCAGAAACCTGAAGTTGATGACCACCACTTAGCCAAATATGAGCACCCGAGCTTAAGGCCTTCGCGGGAACAACAGATCCATCCTCCGCAGGAAATGTACGGGCCAGGGACATGACGTAAAACCATTCGGCATCCATGAAATCGTCATGGACGACGTCCATGTTATTGATTTGATCCCTGCTGGGAAAGATTATGGGTTTGGTGGTGGCTCGGAAATGGCCGTCTCCCCAAGAGAGGAGGAGACCACCATTATCGGTTTGCCAGAAAATGACATACGTCCAAGATTCAGCAGGCTGGCTTTCAACTATGTATTGAAGTCTCTGCTGAAGGGTAAATAATAGTGGATGTTGTTGTTCTTGATGAGGCAGAGAGTCAGATGGAGAATTAGAAGTTGAAGATGAGGAGACAACTAATTCCTCCATATGGACTCCAAATTCTTCTCTTAGAAGGAATTAAGGGCAAGAGATAAGCACAGAGATAGAAAGAGTATTTGTAGACTAGCTAGGGAGAGCTGGACCATAAGAAAATGTTTGGAGCTAGCTGAGTTCTCAATCATATAATATTAAAAGAATTAAAGAACCCCCAACTTTAGTAAAACGCCCTATAACTAACGGATGTAGACACACACACACACACATATATATATATATATATATATATATATATATATAAGGGTTGCATCCACAGCAATCGGTTGCTGGGAGCAACTCTTTTATATGGGGTTTGAGAATCATTATTATCATGGGGTCCACTGTACTTGGGGGATAAATTAAGTCAAAAACTCTTACAAGGAGTGAGATAAGGGGTTGCTCCCAGCAACCGGTTACTCCCAGCAACCGGTTGCTGTGGATGCAACTCCATATATATATATATATATATATCGGGGCGTTTTACTAGGGTTAGAGTTTGTTTAATTCTTGTAGTAACATGAAATGAGTCAAGTACTTGATATATCGTAATCGCATTAATTATCTAACCAGATACAACGTAAAGTAACTGCATGCCAGAGAATTAATTACCAATAAGTCTGAGATGAAGGTGAGTGTTGGCCGGTAAAATCTTATTTATTTTGGGTTTTTCGGGTTAAATTTATTTTGCCCTTGGTGCGTTGGGCTATTTTTTAAATAATTATTTGGTTTAGGCCGGAGCTGGTAGTGGGTGACAGGTGGCAGCTTATAGACTAAAGATTATTCCTAATATGTGGGATTAGCATACGGCTGATTGAGGTGATGGGCCCAGCCGTCTTTAGCCTCCTTTATTAATGTGGAGTTGACATAATATTGACTTAGTGGAGAGCAAGGTACGAAAAAGCCTGCATGCAGCCGGCTGACGTAAGCATCGAAAAAAAACATGCAAGTTGGTGAAATAATATATGGGTACAGGGCACTACACGAGAGGGGTAACAAAATATTTTTCTCTCCAGACACTAGAGCACACTAACCTCCATTGTTGAGCCTTTTCTCCGACCTGTACTCATTCTCACACCGGAGCAATCCCCGGCGGCCCAAAGCCGTCGAGATCCAGTGCTGACGTGTTCATTGTGCAGGATTAGGTGCGCTTTTCGTGATTGGGGCGCGTGACGAGATCTTGGCGTTAACATTGGCGCTAGAAGGAGGGCTCTTTAGTGTTTTTAGTTTTCAATCACAACATATTGAACGACTTACATTGGAAGTCATGGTGAAAGCAAAATGATTACAGTCGAAGGACAACCGATGACAGCAAGTTCTTCCCATCTGAGGGTTTCCGTGAAAGATAGGCTAGGTCCTTTAAAAGTGTTCATGAAAGGCTTGGGTTGCAGGATGTTCCAGAGAAGCCACGGGCAAAAAATCATGGTGGTGTTAAAAGGAAGTTGTTTGCTACTCCCGATAAAGAACTTGATAATGATCGAAAAAAGGTAGAAGGTACACCACCGAGAGCCCAACACCAAGAAGGACGGTTAGACAAGACATCCACTCTGGCTAGAATGGCACAGGAAACCGACATAGCTTTGAAAGCACTTCTGCAACAAAAGGAGGAGATTGCCAAACAGATGGTTCTCATGGCTGAGATGGAAGGGGGGCCATCCAGTTATACTAAACCTGAAGAGCCAGGTAGATCTAGGGGTAGGCGGACAAAGGATGATGAAGGTTCTATGCATTCGAGAAATCGGCTGCGAAACCATTCCCCTGTCCGAAACAGAGGAAGACGTCATGTTTCTGAAGATCCGAAGAGGGCCTCTCGCCATAAGGATTCTTGGGACGAGGGTAGTGACAAAAGACGAAGTAGACCCAGAAGCCGCTCTCCCGAACCCCCAGAAGCCGCTCTCCCGAACCCATAATGAAGGTACCTCGTATTGACTATTATTCTCAGTACAGTGAAAAGGACAGTAGCCGAAGCGTGTCGGGTGGTCATTCCCCAAGGAATATAAAGAAGGTATGCCACCCTGAAGATTCTCGCCTCGATCGGACTGAACAGAAGAAGAAGGGCTCTCTGAAGAGGGAAATTTTGCTGAAGTCGAAGCCAGAAAGACTCGAGCTCTTGGCCGCCGAGATGAAGGAGCTTCGAAAACAGCTGGCGAGAGTTCAACCGGAGAAGGAAACTCCGGGTAAGAAAGCTTCTCCCTTCTCTTCGGAGATTCTAAAAGAGAAGGCAGATCCTAATAAGAAGCTTCCCCACATGGAAAGTTATGATGGTTCAGGAGACCCATACGACCACAGTCAAGCATTTGGCAGGCTGATGGATTATTACGATTATTCGGATGCAACTAAGTGCTAGAAATTCGGATTGACGTTGAGAAAAGACGCGAGACAGTGGATGGGGACTCTGGCTTTGGGATCGATTGCGTCATGGGAAACTTTATGTGACAAGTTCCATGCTCGCTAAGAGAAGGGGAAAGCCCACGGGATCGTTGGCTCAAGTAAAGCAGTACTCGAGCGAGACTCTGGGGAAATACGTGAAGAGGTTCAGAGAAGCTGTGGGGCAAGTATCGGATCTTAATGACCTTCAGGCTGTAGGTTTGTTCCATAATGGTCTGGACCTGGTGAAGTCTGAGAAGTTGGTGAAGAAATTGATGTTCAAGCACCCGAAGAGCTTGGCTGAAGCGTTTGATAAAGCCGAAGGCTTCATCGTGGTAGAAGAGGCCATGGCTAGTTTGAAACAGGGTTCCTCGGGGAGAGCAAAGGAAAAGGGGAAGGAATCAACTGATGGTAGTCAGAGGAAGGGTGGCGGCAATAATAACCGATCTGACAGAAGTCAAAAGAGATATAACAATAACTGGACACCCCGGGGAGATCGTCTGCCCGTTCCAACCCAGAAGGTGAATAAGGTGTACACGCAGCTCAATACAGATCGGGCTACTATTCTGGAGCAGATAAAGAACCAGTCATACTTTGAACGACCCCGGAATAATCCTAGGCCAGGATCAGGAGACCCTGCTAGGTATTGTGATTATCATCAGGCAGTTGGGCATGACATTAATTCTTGCTGGAATCTGAAGGAGTTCATTGAGAGAAAAGTTCAAAGTGGTATTCTGGTACAGTATGTAGCAGGACGAGAGCAGCCGAGGAATAGGGAGTTAGTGCAAGTCACCCAACCAGTTCAACCTATGCCAAACCCGGCGGCAAGGCATGTTGTAGATATGATCTCTGGGGGTAACATGAGCCAGGTTGCAGGGAAGAAAAGACGAGGGTATCTGGACTCGGTGATGACTCTGGCAGACAAGCCTCTGAAGGCTAAAAGGGCATACCTGGGCTCTGTAATCTCTTTCACAGATGAAGATTTCCCTTCGGAGCCTATCGAGCCACACGAAGGAGCCTTGGTAATCACTGTACAAGTCGGTCCGGTGGATATGAAGAGGATGATGATCGACAATGGCTCTTCGGTAGATATACTATATGCTCATGCTTATCATCGAATGCCTCTAGATGGTCAGAAGATGGAAATTGGGCAGGAGGCCCCTTTATATGGTTTCAGCAATGATCCAGTCAAAGTGGCAGGAACCATTGAACTGCCGGTTGTCTTCGAAACGGTACCCCAATAGGTTCAAATCATGTGTAAATTTTACGTCGTACATGTAGATTCAGCTTATAATGCTATTTTGGGGAGACCTACCTTAACAGCTTTGTAGGCAGTTACTTCGATTCCCCACTTCAAAATCAAATTTCCTACGTCTCATGGAGTTAGCGAAGTCGCAGGAGATCTAGACCTGGCAAGGAGATGCTATCGAAATGCTATGATCACTTCGGGAGTTAGAGTCAACAAGCAGAGGCATATTATGGCCATTGAAATAGAGCCATTTACAGAGAGTGGAACAGAACCATTAGTCATGCCAGTAGAAGAGACCGAAAAGATCGAACTGATTCTGGGAAAGAAGGATAAAACTGTGAAAATCTGTTCGGGATTGCCAGAGCCTTTCCGAACAAATCTGATGGAATTGCTGCGGTGTTATGCCGATGTCTTCACTTGGGTTCCTAGTGACATGCCAGGGGTAAGCTGGAAAGTGGCTGAGCATAGATTACAAGTGGATCCAGCTAAGAAGCCAGTTCGGCAGAAGAGAAGGATTTTTGCACCAGAGAGACAAAAAATAATTAATGAGGAGATCACCAAGTTACTGGATGCCGATTTTATCTTCTAGATTGATTATCCCGGGTGGATGGCAAACATGGTTCTGGTGCAAAAGCATAATGGAAAATGGCGAGTTTGCATAGATTATACTGATATGAATAAAGCATGTCCGAAGGACTTCTATCCTCTGCCTCATATTGACCAACTTATTGATGCAACTTCGGGGTATGCCTTGCTTAGCTTCATGGATGCTTTTTTGGGATATCATCAAATTTCTATGTGTAAGGAGGATATACCGAAGACAGCTTTCATTACTTATCGGTCGGTGTATGCCTACAAGAAAATGACATTCGGTTTGATTAATGCGGGAGCTACTTATCAGAGGATGATGAACCACGTCTACACGAAGCAGCTGGGAAAGAGTATGGAGGTTTATGTTGACGACATGATTGTGAAGAGTATGTCTGTCCGGGGTCATCTGGACGATCTAGAGGAATGCTTCCAGACAGTTCGTCATTATGATTTAAAGCTGAATCCGACTAAATGCACTTTCGGACTGGGAGCGGGTAAGTTTTTAGGATATTTGGTTAGCAAAAGAGGTATCGAAGCCAATCCAGAGAAGATCCAGGTTATCTTAGACATGAAATCACCCCAATCATACAAGAATGTCCAGCGTTTAACTGGTAGAATAGCATCGTTGCGGTGATTCATGTCTAAATCGGCAGAAAGGTGCTTACCGTTCTTTAATACATTGAAAGGGCCGAATAATGCAAAAACATTCCAATGGACCCCGGAGTGCGAGGAACCTTTCCAAGGAATCAAGAGGTACTTATCTTCGACACCTCTGTTGGTGAAGGCAGTTCCTGCCGAACCTTTGTATTTGTATCTGGCTGCAAGTTCATTGCTAGTAGGAGCAGTTTTGGTGCCAGAGGTTGGGGGTAAGCAGCACCCGGTTTACTATGTAAACCATGCCCTTAGGGACGCAGAAACAAGGTATCCAAACCTTGAGAAGTTTGCCTTTGCTTTGGTCATTGCTAGTAGAAAGCTTCGGCAGTACTTCCAAGGTCAGATAATAGTGGTATACACAGATCAGCCACTAAAGAAGGTGTTGGGGAAGCCAGAGATTTCGGGGAGACTTGCTGCGTGGACGATGGAATTATCACAGTTCTTCATAGAGTACTATCCACGAATAGCCATTAAAGGCCAAGCCTTGGCCGATTTCGTGATAGAATGCTCGTTTTCCGAAGCTGATAGGAACCTAAATGAAGTGGAGGGATCTACGAAAATGGTGGCTACACTTCAACAGGCACATGATTATTGGACCTTATATGTCGATGGATCTTCTACTTCGGATCTTGGTGGTGCTGGGATCATTCTGACAAGTCCGGAAGGATTCAAAGTGCAGCAAGCCATCAGGTTTGAATTCAGGGCAACGAATAATGAGGCTGAATACGAGGCGGTCTTAATTAGCAAGGTTGCGTTTGGCCCAAAGTCTGGAGGTTCAGAAGTTGATTATTTACAGTGATTCTCAGCTGGTTATCAAACAAGTTTCGGGGGAATATGAAGCTCGAGGCTCTAAAATGGTTAAGTATCTTGCGGAATTGAAAGATCGACTTCAACACTTCGGCTCGTGTGAATTTCAAGGTATTGGTCGAACTGATAATTCAAACGCTGATGCATTGTCAAAGTTGGCTACTACTGAATCAAGCGCTTTTGACGGGATAGTTTACTTGGAAATCTTGAAACAAGCCAGCATCCAGCATGGCGAAGTAATGTGCGTGGAAAGATCTAATTGTTGGATGACCCCATACATAAACTATCTAATAGATGGCGTACTACTTTCAGATCAAATGTTAGCCAAAAAGGTAAAATATAAAAGCGCAAACTTCGTGCTTATTGATGGAGATCTGTATCGAAGAGCTTATTCTTCTCCATTGTTGAAATATTTGGTTCCGTCTGAAGCTGAATACGCCCTTCGGGAGGTTCATGAAGGAATCTGTGGTGATCACATGGCTGCAAAGTCGTTAGGATATAAAGTGCTTCGACAAGATTTTATTGGCCAACAATTTTCAAAGAGGCTACCGATTATGTGAAGAAATGCCCGAAATGCCAACTAAATAGTACAATCCCACATCAGCCACCAGAAGAGCTATACTCGGTTTTATCTCATATACCCTTTGCTGTCTGGCGGGTAGATATACTGGGTCCACTCCCGAAAGCGAAAGGTCAAGTTATTTTTGTTGTAGTGGCAATTGATTATATGACTAAGTGGGTAGAGGCGAAGCCGCTTCGACTGATAACGGAGCAAGAATACTTGAAGTTTCTGAAGGAGGCAGTAGTATTCCGATTTGGTATTCCTATGGTGGTAATTTCAGATAATGGACGCTAGTTCGTGGGATCAAAATTTGAGGCATTCTTAAAGGAATTGGGGATTCAGCATCGGAAGACCTCGGTTGCTCATCCACAATCTAATGGGCAAGTTGAGGTGACTAACAGAATACTCCTGAATGGGATCAAGAGAAGGCTGGATGACGCCAAAGAAAAATGGCCTGAAGAATTACTTAGCGTGCTATGGGCTTACCGAACTACGCCAAGGACTACAACGGGAGATTCCCCATTTAGACTGGCATACGATTCTGTTGCTCTAGTTCCGGTGGAAATTGGATCTACAAGTCTTCGGGTCAGTCAATTCAAAGAATTATATAATGATGAGGGACTCAAGGCCAACTTAGATTTGCTCGAAGAAGTTAGAAAGGTAGCCTTGGTAAAATTGGCTACATATCAACGTCGTGTGGCTAAGTACTACAACAAATGGGTAAAGCTTCGGAGATTCGAAGTTGGGGATTTTGTTCTTCGGGAAGTAGAGGCTTCTACACCTTAGAATATGGGTAAACTCATGCCAAATTGGGAGGGCCCTTATGAAGTCATTAGCGTACCAAAGCCCGGAACTTATCGGTTGCGAACCTTAGATGGGTCTGAGATTAAGAATACTTGGCATGCCGAAAGGCTCCGCAAATATTTTCAGTAGAGTCAGTGTCAAAGCCCGGAAGTCTGTAACTACTTCGACAATTATCAATAAAAGTGGCTTTTTTCTCCAATGATGGCTTTTCTTCCTGACAGTTATAAGGTTGGATCCCTACAACTTTTTTGACAAGCGAAGAGGAATATTTTTTGGGTTGAACCTGTTCGGCTCTCGGAGAGAACGAGGTTTCCAGCTTGGTATAAGGTTGGATTCCTTCGTCTCCTCGTAGCGAAGTGAACTATTGATGGTCCAACCCGTTCGGCTCTCAGAGAGAACGCGGTCAGCAGTTATAAGGTTGGATCCCTTTGACTTTTTTGACAAACGAAGAGGAATATTTTTTGGGTTGAACCTGTTCGGCTCTCAGAGAGAACGAGGTTGCCAGCTTGGTATAAGGTTGATTCCTTCGTCTCCTCGTAGCGAAGTGAACTATTGATGGTCTAACCCGTTCGGCTCTCGAAGAGAACGCGGTCACCAGTTATAAGGTTGGATCCCTTCGACTTTTTTGACAAGCGAAGAGGAATATTTTTTGGGTTGAACCTGTTCGGCTCTCGGAGAGAACGAGGTTGCCAGCTTGGTATAAGGTTGGATTCCTTTGTCTCCTCGTAGCGAAGCGAACTATTGTTGGTTGAACCCGTTCGGCTCTCGGAGAGAACGAGTTCGCCAAGTTATAAGGTTGGATACCTTTGTCTCCTCGTAGCGAAGTAAAATATATTTTTGAACAAGGCTGGATTCCTTCGGCCTTAGAACGGCGAAGTGAATATTTTTTGGTTAACCTCTTCGGCTCTCAAATATTAACGGGATTATCAAATCGTTATGATACTGGATGACATCACAAGTTCTTCGGAACTGATATTCTTATCGAAAGATAAGTGAATTATTCATTCTAACAATGGTATATGGCATTCTTCGGTAATAAGTAAGTCTCGTCTTATATTATTACTTGACTTTGTTCGAAGTGTTGAAGTTAAATCACATGCTAATTGGATAACAATATAACTCAGACTGGAAAGAAATAAAAAGGGATAAGATATATTTTATTAACCATAATAAAGAAATTATATTAACATTAAAATTTATACAAGTTTATGAAGAATAAATTATCTTCGGCATTACTCCTCGTCTTCGTCTTCAGAAGAATCAAGCAGCAACAGATTTACAGCAACAGCGGCCAATTTAGCTTTACCTTTGCTCCGGGCCGCCTCGTAACCCTCCGCATACATTTGTATAATTTCAATAGTTAAGGCAGGAGACTTCCGGTACTCATTCTGAATCTCCTTGCGAAGCTCTTCGGTAAGAGGAGGACCCATCAGCTTTAGGTCACGAAGCTCTCTTTCAACTTTCCCTCGAAGATCCAGATGACGTTCTTCGGATCTCTTAGCGTCTGACACGGCTAAGGATAGGTTCCGGTTATTATCAGCCAACTGTTCATTGGCACGCTGAAGTTCTTTATTCCGTTGCATAATTGCGTTTTGTGAAGCTTCAGACGCGACCAGCTGCTCTTTCATCCTGGCAAAGTCATTTTGAAGACCCTTACAGTTGAAGCGGATATTTTCGTGTTCACTCCTTTCTTTCGCCAGTGCCGACTTTAAGATAGCATTTTCCCTCCGGGCAGCCTCCTCGTCAGCTTCAACTTATTTATACTTCTGATAAAGACGCCCGAAGACTCCATTCGCCTACAGTTATTCATGGTTAGAAGAAATTTCAAGAAAATATCCATGAGTTAAGGCAGACAAGAGATAATTTACTTACCCTAACTTGATTAACCATGCCCTCTTCGAGCAGGTCAGAAACAGAATTGTTGCCAAATCAATGGTTATCTGTATCCAGAACGAAAGAGTTATAGAGGTGCAGAGGGAAGTCTTCGTTCTGGTCAGGCCATAGGCTGGGCGATTGGGAAGCTCCAAGCTTCGATCCGAAATAGGGAGAAGATGGTCGTGGCGGTGAAGTTATCGTTTCTTTAAAAAGAGGATGGTCAACTGGTGGAGGTGAGCGGCCATCAGAAGTGTGTTTTTTCTTTCGAATAAGAGGAGAACTGGGTTCAACCTCAAATTCATCAGCCTCGACAGGTTTGGGAGAAGATTAGGTAGTTTCAGTATGTGGTACTCTTAAATCTTCAGCGGTGAGGGGGATAATTTTTGCCTTGGCCTTCCGTTTTTTGGTATGAAGGATCTTGGTTCTTTTTTCGATAGACATGTCTAAGAGACTTTCGGTAAGGGATGGGGCTAGGGAATGTTGGGATTTTTTAACAGCCCTTTTCTTTCGGCGAAGCTGGCTGGCCCCTTCGACAGGGTTTGAATCAGTAACTGGGGGGTCAGCAGCTTGGTCTTAGGCGGTTTGTTCTTCGATGTCTTGAGCTTCAGGAGGATCTTGGGTTGGTTTGGCAGCAAGATATTCCTCCAAATCTCTTATCTCGGAGGAGGTGGGCTTGATAAGAGATACTACAAAATTGAAAGATGTATTTCAGATTAGATAATAAAATAAGATTGAAGAAGCTACACAAACGTTGACTTCGGACTTACATCTGTGATTGTACAGCCATGCCTGCTTGCTTAGAAGGACGAAGCTCCACTCTTTCATAGGAAGCTTTTCCATGATCTTCGCTATCTCCCGTACACGCTCCTCTGGGATATCACTGAGATCTGAAGTAACATGAGCGGCAGTGGTCCAGTCCGGGATGGAGGATATTTCAGGCCCCTTGACGAAAAACCACTTCTCGTACCATTTCTTATTACTTGACGAAGTATCTATCAGGGGGCGTTTATCAAATCTAGAGTTAGGCTTTGGAGCCTGTTTGCCTAAAACCTTGAATCCCTTTTCGCGAGACTTGCTAGAAGTAAAAAGAGTGAAGAACAAGTCAATAGAAGGAGAAATCCCTAATTCGCTGCAAAAGGCGATGAAAGCAAGGATATGAATGTAGGAGTTGGGAGCTAATTGGGCGAATCCAACACCCATGAACCCTAAAAGGGTAATGACAAAGGCATGAAGAGGGAAACGAATCCCCTTCTCAAAAAAAATGATGGGCATAGCAGTCCAGCCCTCTGGACGTTGATACATTCGCTCGGCTGGAGTCGGCACTCTCAGAGGGTGAGTGTCAGGGATTTGGTATCGTTTTCGGATGACGTCGAGATCATCCTCTGAGAAATTAGAGGGAGTATTGGCGATGGGGTGTTGCAGCTCGTCTGAAAAATTGAAAGGAAGGATCTCTGGAATAGGGAGGGGAAGACTTTTACCAAATGAGGGCTTTGGTTTGGGATTCATCTCCGGAATGGTGTTATCGAAGTTTTGAGCAGCCATTGATGACGATTTGACTAGGAAGAAGAAAATCAGAGAAGGGAAGAAAGCTAGAGAGTCTTTAAAATTCAAATGGGTTGATAAAGCTATCTAAGTAGGAGATTCGGGGGTTTTATAGGAGAGTCTTTTCAATAATTCACGAAACCCAAAGGCCGCGCATTCAATAAATGTAATCATAGAGTTAACAGCTGGCGGTTTCTTTTTGAAATTGAAGAGTTGGCATCTGACAGTGGATTTGAGGAGTTGGGGGTCCGTATTCATTTTCGGGTTCTCTAAGTGGACTTGGCAGAGTATATTCAAATTCTTTTTAAGGACCCCGGCCGAACTTTGGTATACTATTTCGTCAAACACTTTGTTTGACAAAAGACTAGGGGGCAATGTTGGGCTGTGGACATTTGGGCCGGTCAAATCTTATTTATTTTGGGCTTTCCGGGTCAAACTCATTTTGCCCTTGATGCATTGGGCTATTTTCTAAATGATTATTTGGCCTGGGCCAGAGCTGGTAGTGGGTGACAGGTAGCAGCTTATAGACTAAAGATTATCCCTAATATGTGGGATTAGTATACGGATGATTGAGGTGATGGGCCCAGCCGTCTTTAGCCTCCTTCATTAATGTAGAGTTGACATAATATTGACTTAGTGGAGAGCAAGGTATGAAAAAGCCTGCATGCAGCCGGCTGACGTAAGCATCGGGGGAAAATGTGACGCCCCTAGAATAGTTTCAGTCAACCCATCCCATTCTGAGTCGCCAAATACATGGTACAGAATTCAAATACAAACTTCATATCATACGGTCGTGCAAAATACGACCACACAATTGTGAGTGTCAATACAAATATTTAGAAAATATTAAGATTCAAACTAAGTCCTCATTATAATTATTATCACACTATTTATCAGAAATAGTGAGAACTACTACTGCTCTAACTCGGACCATCACTCTGTCCCCCGACTAGTCCCCGCAACATTCTCATTTCCTGAAGAGGACAACAGATGAAAAGGGTGAGCTCAACTAGCTCAGTAAAGAATATTATGACTAAGATAATGGAAAATAAATTATCGTTAGTCTTCAACAGTTCAGATAAAATATTATTGACAACATGTTTTAGATCAATATTCGCAGCGGAAATAACTGTTCATCATCAATATTTTATCCCTGTAACATCAATCAATATCCATCTCATCAAATATTCATCTTTGCACTACAGGCCAAAGATATTCATTTGTATCATCAGTGGTCATGTTCATCTCAACACCTGTCATCTTTGCACTACAGGCCAAAGATATTCATCAGGTAATCATTCATCTTTGCTCTACAGGCCAAAGATATTCAGTTACATCACCTTTTAGGACTGAGGATGATGAAAAATATTTTAAAGAACGAATCCAGTGAGATAAAAGACAAAGATTAGGGATTCGTCATTTAGTTTATCCAAATTCAAGAATAATCCATAAAAATACTTTGTGGAGCAAAATTCAAGAATAAAGCCCAAAACTTGGATACAATCAAAGATAGTAACCTTAACAGACAATTTGGACAAATAGAAGAAAAATAAATTTTCCCATGAATAGTGCCGTATACGTGAATAGTGTCGTATACGTGAATAGTAACTCCGACGGAAAAAATAAGAATTTCAACATAAAATCCATGACAATATTTCTGTATAATGATATTGTGAAGAATAACATCACTTACGAAAGAAATAACATCCCTTACCTCAAAAGAACAGTATCTCTGACTGGAATATCGGATATAATACCGACGAAAGCTTGTACTGAATAGTAATACTCAAAGTATTGAAATACTCACAAAAATACGCTCGATATTATAGAGAGAGAAAACTTCTGATTCTGGTGTGATTTTCAATTCTAACCTAAGCACCCTATTTATAGGAAAAGCTTAGGATGCCAAAGGAGACTAAAATAATAAAATATTATTATTTTTAAATAAAAAAAAATTCTGCCGCCGGCTGCTATGAAATCAGGATTTTTCAACCAAGAAACAAAAGTGGGGCCCACCATTTTATTAAAAAAATATTTATTTTCCGAAACTTCAATAATTCATAATAAATAGCCCCTTTGTCAGAAAAATACAAATTCTATGTCCTTTCCATAAGAAATTTAATTCTCTACAACTTTGTAGAAGGAAATTTGGCCAAATTCCAAACATAAATCATCCGAAATCCATAAACAGATGATTTTTCACACCAAAATACTGATAAAAACACATCAGCACTAATTCCTTCTTTAATATCCACAAAATAAATATTTCCTTATCATATAAATCAATAATTAATTATTCACAAATAATATTATAGAACTACAATATTAACAACTAGGTCGTTCCCAGGACAGAGGGGGCCTTCCGATAAGAACTTCTCCTTACTGGCGCGCAATTAAATAACCCCTCCTAGACAGAACTTCCTTAGACATTGTCAATAATGCTATCTAATAATATTATTCAAATAATATGAATTATTGAGTTGATAACGTGAAATACTGTGCAACGATAATTATTGAATCAATACTACAAAATATCAACTGTAGTCATTATTGAATCAATCATATAAAATGGCAACGTAACAATTATTGAGTCAATAAAATATCAATGTAACAATTATTGAGTTAATAATATAAAATATCAACGTAGCAATTATTAAGTCAATAATATAAAATATCAACGTAGCAATTATTGAGTCAATAATATAAAATATCAACGTAGCAATTATTGAGTCAATAATATAAAATATTGAACAGTAATTACTGTAACAATAATTGAGTAATGGCTTCTCACGTAAGACTTAATAATTCGAAATACTGTGCAATACCGTGTGCTACTATGCAACACCGTGTATCACTGTATTTTAACCACCGGGTATTTCAACAATACTAACGGTAATAACCACGCCGTTATTTTGTAAAAAAATTATTTCTGTCGCTTTCTATATCCGACAGTTATTCCGTTGTGGGGTCCATAAATAGCTGCGCCGTCGTACGAATATTCTCCGACAACAAGAATATTCTACGACCAAACGAATATTCCCCAACAACCAGAATATTTTATAACCACTTGCTCATTTTAAAATATTTGCACATTTCACCCATAACTTTCACATTTATCAATCAACACCTTACTATTTCGAAATAAAGAAAATTAAATCTTTATTCATAAAAGTTGGGGTCTTACAGAAAATATGCAAGTTGGTGAGATAATATATGGGTATAGGGCACTACACGAGAGGGGTAACAAAATATTTTTCTCTCCAAACACTATAGCACACTAACCTCCATTGTTGAGCTTTTTCTCCGACCTATACTCATTCTCACACCGGAGCGATCTCCGGCGGCCCAAAGCCGTCGAGATCCGGTGCTGACATGTTCATTGTGCAAGATTAAGTGCGCTTTTCATAATTGAAGCGCGTGACAAGATCTTGGCGTTAATAGTGAGAATCCGACAAATTCTTAAATCAACATGCATGTGGCGTCGGTATGCAAATTAAGCGGGTAGGGTCCGCTAATTAAGAAGCTGCAGAAGCAGTACAGTTGGACAAATTAAGACCCAAAATAAGTACTATTAAATTAAGACCCAGAATAAGTACCATTTAAGATTTGGGAGCGTCTGCCCCAATATTCAATAGCATTGGAATTAAAACAGGCCAAAAGGCCGTAAGATTTACTAATATTTGTAAGTCTGTTAATTCCACACCATATCAAATGTCATGTTTGATACAGGGAATTAAATACCAAAACAGAGGGAGGGGTCGGGGTGTAAGGTTGTGTTTGATAAAATTAAATATTAAGATTTGAACAGTTTTGACATTTGAATAATTTAGATCATTTATTTAAAAATATATCTGAATGAAAAAAATATTATTTGATAATTAATTTTTTTAAAATATTTTAATAACAATAATTTACCATATTACTCTCTGAACTCATTTTTCTTTCTCATCTTTACTCTTTTATCTGACATGTTCTTGCAATTTGATTGAACCATTTCAAAAACTCTTTTTTCTTTCTCATCTCTATTCTCTTATCTGATTTGATTGAACCATTTCAAAAACTCTTTTTTCTTTTTCATCTTTGTTCTCTTATCTTGTTTAAATTTAATGTGGTTTTTTTTTCTTCTAACTTTTCAGTTCTAGCTGATTTGAATGATTTTTTTAAAGTTCTTCTTATTCTTTGGGATTGATTATAAAGTAACTGATTCAGTTGGTAATTTATTTATTTTTTTGTACTAAAAATTCCATATTTTAAGCAATGCTTGTGACCAAAATGGGGAGGCTTGTAATATCGATGATGGGTTCTTATTCTTGTGGTGCTGGGCAGCAATAAGCAGAGTACATGAAATACAAGGACCCAAAAGAGAAAATCCAATCGGAAGGCGAACATTACAGAAAACCCGATTATGACGGCGAAGGGTGTTGCGGGAGAGGTTCCGACGGAGGAGCAACGTAGACGGTTGGGTAGAGAGAGGGAGGGGAGGGTGAAGGAAGCAGGGACGAAATATATTAGAATGTGAGATGATAATGATAAGAGAGACGATGATAGAAAATAATGTGCTAGAATAAACTCTCTATTTCATTTAAAATTAAAAAGATTCTAGTCCCCCCTCTTGATGGTGTTGAAAGATCCAACACCCCCTCATTACGTGTGGTTTAATTTTATGTCAAACACGTATACTCTCTCCGTTCTTTAATACTCCTTCCATCCTATAATAATTATCGTTTTAATTTCATGCATATGGATTAAAAAAATCATTTCATGTTATCATTTATTAATTAAAATTTGTGTAAAATTTCATCACTACCCTTTTATGGAAAGTTGAAAACTATTAATACAAGAGAGAGAATTTTTTGGGACAATGAAAGAAAGTAGGGGTGATATAGGAAAGTAAATAATTTATTCTCCTAGAAAATTATAAACGACAAATAAATTGGAAAAAAAAATTCTAAAACGACAGTTATTATGGGATGGAGGGAGTATAAATTGTTTTAGAATTTCTTATTTGTCCTTAATTATTTAACGTTTGTTAAAATCTAGGAGAATTTCTCATAATTCTTTCAAAATTATCCCTTATTATTCTACCTAATTTTTTTGATAAACTAAAGAATTGGATAAGTTGTTTGGGTCCTCTTAACATGTGTACTAAGGGCACATGCTAAATACACAGTTCAAGAGAATATTTTTTTGAACTGCGTGCATATTCTCTTGATTTCTACATTTATAACAAGTTCAGGAGAATAAGCACAGAATATTTTTTTTGAACTGTGTGCTTAGCATGTGCCCTGTGTTAAGAAATTTCAAGTTGTTTTATGGAGATGGAGAGAGAGACCAATAAATAAATGAGACTAATGAGTTTTTTTAGGAGAAAATGTGTGAGAAGGAGTATGAAATAACTATGATAAGATAAGATTTAAAGGTATTATAGTTAGATAATTGATACTATATTTAATAATTTTTAATCATTATCTTAATTCTTGTGCAACACTCCAAAACATCCTATATTAGGGAACGGATGAAATATTATATTGAAGTAGTATATATTCAATTCATAATTAATTGACAATAAATAAAATAATCTCTTAAATTATATTATTTTCATTCCATAATAACGGTCTTTTTAGCTTCATGTATATGAATTAAGAAACTCTTTTAATACTATCATTTAATAATTAAAATTTATAGAAAATTTCATAACTACCCTTTTATGAGAAATTAAAATTTATTAATACAAGAGAAAAAATTTATTAAAACAATAAAAAAAATTAAAGGTGATATAAAAAAATAAATAATTTATTCTCTTAAAAAGTTATAAACAATAAATAAATTAAAATAAATTTTTTCTTTTAAAAAAATAATAGTTATTATGGAATGAATGTAATATATGTTAAATCTCCGTGTATTAATTATCCCATGTATTCGGATGCTCATCCCACGTGAAAAAAGAATCACAATGAATCTTGATAAAAGTCAAAAAGTAAATTACTAGTATAGGTCATTTCTGTTTCTTTTCCTTTCTTTTCTAGAATGGTACGTATATATTACTACTACTTCCGTTCCACAATAAGTGATTTTTTAAGTTTAATATTTTTTTTCAAACTAAATGATGTGTTAGAATTTTAATACAATTTTTATAACATTTTTTCATATGTGCCCTTATGCAACCAATGGTATTTATTGCGTATTTATTGGGAAGTTGAAAGGTTGAAGAAAAAGAAAGAGAGACCAAAAAGAAATAAAAAAAAATCTCAAATAAAACAAAAAAAAGTATATTAAGGATATTTTTGTCATTTTAACTTGTGTATTGATATATGTGATTTAAGCTAAAAAAATACTTATTATGGAATGGAGATAGTACTATATTGCTACTCAAATAAATCCAATTAATTAATTAATGGATGTGATTGTGAACTTACTTGGTGCAGTGAGGGACCACGTAAATTATATGGCTCAACTTTAAGTCATTAAGAAGTGATGTACATATCTATTGAAAAACCGGTGGCTGAGATAGAAGAATTAAAGAAAGGAATTAGATGATGCATGGAATATACTACTACTATACATAAAAGTATTTTTTTTTAAGAATAATGTTAGAGATATAATTTATTAATGTGTTATATTTTACCTCAGTTTTTACGTGGAGCCGAAGATTAATTAAAATAATTTATTCATCAATATACTGAGATAGAGTATGCCACATCAGCAAATTATAAAATAATTAGAATAAGTTGTGTCCACTACTCTCTTCTTATCATGTGCTTAGCATGGTGTATATATGTGTAGCTAGCTAGTCATACATCATCATCTTTTTCCATAAACCTGGCAAAATTGGCCCGAGCCCAAAGGCCCGGCCGGCCCGTAGAAATTGGGCTTGTATTTTTTAATCCACAAAAACTTGGGCCATTTTAGTTCGGCCCAAATTTGGCCCGGCTCGTTTTGGCCAGTCCGCGGGCTTTTCTAAAAAAAAAATAAAAAAATTGGCTGGTTTATTTGTTATGCCTTCAGTATGTTTGATTTTGCAAGTTTTAAATTTATAAAAGAAGTATCATGCAACAGAAAATGTTCATGCAAGGATTATCTGGAGACTTAGGTGCTGTTTGTTTACATCTGATTGTCTCTTAATGGACTGCCTCTTATTCGTTAAGAGGCATGATGCTGTTTGTTTATTTTTTTTTTACTTCTGAATGTCTCTTAATAAGTAAGACAGAAAATAAAATCTTAATAATTAAGAGGTACTTTTTAATGAAATTTATTTGATAATTTTTTTTTATATAAATATATTCAACAATATTATTAACTCATTTTTATTAAATTGAATATTTAAAATTATTAAATAAAATTTTACCCTTTAAAATGGTAAAATACTGTGATTAAGAGACAACTTACTTTTTAGTTATCAAACAGTTTTTTAGATTCAGACCTCATAACATTTAGATGATCTAATTTGTTAAGACATCATAATCATTTAAATCTTAATTCCCATGTTTATTAAACACAACCTTAGAAGCTGCACATGCCAAAGCCACACAATTAGCCGGGGAAGCAGAGGCAAATATGAGGAATGTTACTGCCTTCAATTCAGAATCCAAGATTGTAGCCCAGTTTCTAGTTTATGCTTCATATGCCCTTGGTCTTTGGTACGCCTCGTGGCTTGTAAAGCATGGGATATCCGACTTTGCAAAAACAATCCGGGTTTTTATGGTTCTCATGATCTCTGCAAATGTCAGATTTAACATGTCAGATTTCCATAGTCTTTCTCAATGGGATTATACATCGCCATCAATACAAAAGGATCCTTGCATGAACATTTAGCTTATGCGAGAGACCTTGTGAAATATAAAAGTACAGTTGATTCAAAGCTATGATCTCCGGCCGTTGGTCTTTCTTGGGATAAAAACCCGTGGGCTGGCCCGACTCAATCCGGGGCCACGGACCTCATATTTTCAGCATAAAAAAAATTGGACCATTTTGACCAGACTCAAATTTGGTCTGGTCTGCCGACGGCCCGACCTGTTTGTCAGGTTTATTTTTCCAAGTGACATGTCAACACACATGTCAATCAAAAAATATTACTACTAATTACATTCACGTATAGTGATAGCTCTGAAAATCATCGACACCAGACACAAAATTAAAACGACATATTAACAACTATACAGAAAATTAAAACCACATATTAACAACCATATATGGCATGTTATTCCGTCCGTTTCTTTTTATTTACTACTTCCGTTCCATAATACGTATTTTTTTAGCTTAAATTACATATATCAATACACAAGTTAAAATGACAAAAATACCCTTAATATATTTTCTTTGTTTTGTTTGAGATTTTTTTTATTGTCTTTTGGTATCTCTTTCTCTTTCTTCAACCCTTTCAACTTTTCAATAAATACGCAATAAATACTATTGGCTGCATAAGGGCACATTTGGAAAAATATTGTAAAAATTGTATTAGAGTTCTAACACATTACTTATTTTGAGAAAAATTATTAAGCCTAAAAAATCACTTATTGTGGGACGGAGGTAGTATTTATTTATTTTAAAGAGTAAAATTTATTCCTTTTTATTTGTTATTTTTAAATTTTAAAAAATTTATTAATGACTCAATTTTTTATACTCCCTTCGTCCCTTAATATAAGATTTTTTAGAGTTGTGCACAAGTATTAAGAAAATGATTGTATAGCATTAAATATAATACCAAATGTCTGTATTGTCCTTATATTAGAAAAATAAATTGTTATTCATTGAATAAAAAATAGTGAGAGAACTAAAGTTATATTTAATACTTGGAGTAATATTGAAAACTAAGTAATTAATACTTACTTAGAATTTTAAAACGTCATATATTAAGAGACAAAAAAATTTCTCTAAACGTCTTATATTAAGGAACGGAGGAAATATTATTCTTCTATTAAATACTGACTTCTTTCTCTTTCATCGTTTTCAATTAATTTTAGAATGATTCTTTTGAACTTTTATAACCGTTTTGGTCAATCAAAAAAACATTAATTACATTCTTTAATTCTTAAAATTTTCTACGTTAATTAAAAAAGAACGAAGAGACACACGTGTAATTAATAGGGACAAGAATGTAGTTGTTGATTACAATAATTCAGGTTCTTTTATACACATCCACTCATATATAGACTCCCTCTTCCGTTTCATAATATTTGACGTTTTAGATGATTTTATTTTTTTAAAATTATTTATTGTTTTATACTCCTTCCATTTCATAATAATTGTCGTTTTAGAAGAAATTTTTTTTTCCAATTTATTTGTCGTTTATAACTCTCTAGGAGAATAAATTATTTACTTTCTTATATCACCCCTACCTTCTCTCATTGTTCTAAGAAATTCTCTCCCTTGTATTAATAGTTTTTAATTTCCCATAAAGGGGTAGTGATGAAATTTTACACAAATTTTAATTAATAAATGATAGCATTAAATGACTTTCTTAATCCATGTGCATGTAGCTAAAACAACAGTTATTATGGGATGGAGGGAGTATAATTTAAGAAAATTAACTATAATTTTCTCAAAATTACCACTAATGAGAAAATGTTACATATGAGAAAGAGAGAGTATGATATAATTATTTTCAACTTCACCATAGTGAGTTGTATGATTTTGTCATACAATTTTAATGTATTGGTAACACATTGGTGCAAAGCCATACAACTCAAACTTTACTATAGCCGGATGGTAATTATGAGAATTTAAGGGTATTATAAACCATTGATATTATATTTAATGCTATACAATTATTTTCTTAATTAAGGTCATATATTATGGAACGGGGGAGTATTATTTTTCTAACTATCAAGAAAAATGAAAATAAGAAGGTAAATAAAAAAATAATGGGATATGAACAATTACCTTGGATTTGCTCGTTTCAGTCTACAATTGTTTTGCTTCTTGTTAATTTAACTAATAATATAATATAATCCACAGTATTATCTGTAATTAAGTGTAGATTCTGTGTGTTGTAAAATTAGAGTTAAAACAATCATCAAAATATATTATCAGTTAATTTGCAAATTAAGGTAGTCTAAACTTGATTTGAGTTTACATATATAGTAATATGAATGCAGAAATTACAAGCACAAAATAAGTAGTAAGCCTCGTCAAGTCGAGAAATTAAAGACGCAAACTAGCTAGATGAAAGTAGCACAAGCTAATCCACAGAGTGGGCATGAATTAAAATTGGGCAGCCTTTGATATACGCAATCTCTATGAAACACATGCAAACAAGGCAATTTAGCAACCACCGTTGGTGTCAAAACCCTACTCCCACAAATCGAACACATGCACAACTCCAGTTCACCATCAAACTCCTCTATTTTTACCGGAGGCCGTATTTTTTCAAAATCTCGCAAATGAAGCCACAGTTTTGCTTTGGGTTGGGCCAGAATTTCCGGCGTCTGAATTAGAAAAGGCATCAATTCGCATGCAATTTCCATTATTTCAGAGCTGCTACGACCCTCCTCCTCCTCCTCCTCCATTAATGCTGCTGCTGCTGCTGCTGCTTCTTCTTCAAGTAGAATATTTTGGTCTTGTTTTTCGTCGCCAAGAATTTCGTCCAAATATGATTGCATGCAGCCTCCTAAATATATATCGTCGTGTTGGGTCTGATCAGCTTGAAGTACATTATTATTTTCCTTTTCCTTTTCCCCTTCCTCGGGCGTGTCGGTGGTGTTGTAATCTACAACTCTATTAAGATGAATAACAAACAGAATTCTTGATCTGTCCGGGCCTAACAAGGTGTCGGTGGTGAAGTGAAAATTAAGAAGAATGTATGCGGATATTTGTTGTGCTAAATATTGGACGGTGTCCTGGAAAAAAAGGACCGGTTGATGAAAGAGCAGAGGCAACCAATAATTGTATAGAATTTCGAGACAGTAAATCGGCGACCCTGAATCCGATGACCTTGCTAATATTCTTTCTTTTTTCTTCAACTGCTGCTGCTGCTGCTGATGATTTGATCAGAATATGATTAGCAAGGAGAAACATAAAAAGTCCGAATTCCGAGAAGGTATCCTTGAACAGCCTTTCATCCTTCCACTTGAATACTCTCAGATTTGCATCTTCAACCCGTTCGCTTATGGTTACCATGATCGATCGATAGATAGATAGATTGCACAATCGCTACCTAGCTAGCTGGAACGGACTAGATGCTAAACTTGGCTTACAAATCTCTTATTTATACGCACTGAATTACCTATTAAGCAATCCTAATTGAATTCGGATATTGGACGAGCAGGAAGTATATTATTTTCTAACCTTGTTTTAGGCTATTGATGAATGATAATTAAGTCATAAATTTTTTTTGTATATTAGTTGAATCCCTGTAGGATTTTATTTGTTACATATATTTTAGCTTCTTATAATTAATTGTATATTTTTTCAAAAGGATCTTGTTTTTAGTTTTATATTTTTCTTTTTTATAAGGATTATGTACTTAGAGCATCTCTAGCATGCCGGCGTGCACAAATCCTAGACTAAATTTAGTCTAGGAACACAGATCTCGCTCCAGCAGATGGACTAATTAAATATAGTCGATCGAATTTTCCAGCGAGGCACAAAGACGATATCAAGGAACAAGAGTTGGTGGACTATATAATTGTGACTATAATTTTTAATATATTTAAATGGGAGAGATGGTTGAAGAAGAAGGAAAATGGAGATGCTGAAGAAGTTGAAACAGCGGAAGAAGAAGATGAATGGCCAGGGCTACTCTAATTGATATAAAAAAAATCAAAACGACAAAAAAAAAGATTGGTCAGAACGGTAATAAAATAGCAACGGATAAAAATTGAAAATGTTAATTGTAAAATCTATAAATATGTACAATGATTCAATATATTTTACCATTAATTATTTTAATCTTTTAATTGCAATGGAATTTTTTTGCATTCATTGATTATTTTAATCTTTTTATATTATAATCCAAGGGATATTCCGTAGTATAATCCATCTGCTTAAATGATTGAAAACTAACATATGGACTAAATATAATCCATAGAATAATCCATCTGCTAGAAATACTCTTAATAATAATATCTATAACCGTTGGAATTTTAAATTTTATGTTTAAAACATGATCCATAGACACATCGACATATAATAATATTTTGATCATATGATTATGAATTAATGTTGGCTATAGACCAATTTTAAGTTTCTAGAAAGATTAGGACTTTAATTTCTTCAAGGATTTGGAACTTCAAGTTTTTACAATAATGAATCACAACTGATTCAAAATCAGTTTTGTTATATGAGTGTCCTGCTATGATGCAATTCTGTTCATAATCAATTTTGTTTCATTATCAACATGGGGAAATCTGAAACAAAATTGTGTAGCCTAGCAAACAATACAGTACTTGAAACTCAAATCCAAATGCTTCCAAAGGCTTCTTCAAGTGCCCTTTTCTTGCTCAATTCTATGCTCCACCCTCCAGCTTTACCGCCTCTCTCTGCTTTAAGTTTCATCATTTCTTCATCATCAAACTGATAACCCAGCATTTCATGTCCCGATCCGATTGGGATTGGTTGTGCAATGGCGCCTCCGGCAATTGCGGGGGCATAATTCCCACTGGCACCAGCTGCACCCTGGGAACTCTGACCCATGGACTGTAGCAAATAAAGACAAGAATGTGATAGTTGTCCGAGACACCTCGGGATACTGGATAAAGAATAAACCCCACAGCCAAAACCAAATTCAATCACTAGCCACTAAGAAAGAAAACAAGAGGGACGAGGGGTTGTAACCAAAGAAGACCGATAGTCAGAAAGGCCAACCAAGAAAACAATATATAAAGAAGACTTTCTCATGCTGCTCTATAACTTTAGTTATTTGTTTTTTTCTCCTTTTTTCCTTTGATTTGTTAGAATTCCACCAATTAAGTGAAAAGTATAACACGCATAAAAGCTCCTGATTCAGCCATGGTTTACGTGTTTTTGCCTGCTAAGTTGCATATGCAGGAAGATCACCTCCTTCAACAACCGAAAGGTAATATAATAATGGAGTGGAATACCCATTTCCCTAACCTCTTAACTTCGCTTGCTCAGCTTCTAATTTGCCCTGAAGGAAGTATGATTTATCTAAATTCAGATAATAGAACATAAAGAGTTCTTCTGTCGTGTTTTAACTTCTCTTATTCACTTCCTCAATAAGCACAAAGCAGTAAACAAGACTCCTGTCCCACAACTCTTAAACAAGGGAAGCAATGTGCTATTTTCAGGGGATATGCACCTTTCCAACAGCTTTCAACTAGTTTCACGATAATGTTAAGAGGGTAACAATCCTCTACTAAGATATGGCCAACTCCTACCATATGCAATAGTAGACATACTCTTCAATCACCATAAGCAACAAATTGGCACTGTATTCATCACTTACATTATTAGCGAACTCCACCTACAAGCTGAAAAGCTGAAAACACGCTATTAAGTATTAACGTAACTAAATTATCACCACTAGAATTGACTCCTACAACTTAGATGATATGTTGAAGCTCTTTCTCTGTCATATCACTGAAGTATTATAAAAATTTTATTAAAAAAGAAAAGAAAGGACTAAACAATTGTTGGCATTGTGTTGATGTGAAATAGTATGAAAATTAATAATTTTTTGTCAAAGTCGATATGACGTATGTTTTGTTTTATAAAAATTTATGTGCGTGATTATACTCGCATAAATACAGTGTGCACCAATTGGAAAAGTGTCTAGATCTGCCCCTGCTCACCCCTTAAGAGCTATTACGAAACAAGTAATTGCCTTGAATATATCACTACAGTTTTGATTCACCCTACAGAACCATACAAAACTAATTACTATACTCCTTGGTTGTAACAAGTATGCTACTATTTGATAAAACTGAATCAAAAGTTCTGAATGTATAAGAGAATCTGAATTAGTTGAATGAAGTAGAAACTCTAAGTATAGAATGAAATGACGTGTTTGATAACTGTCTGTCTAAAACATCTGAATACGTGTATTTCCCAATTCTAACCTTCTGAACTATTATAAACAAATTTATTATGTAATTATAAATAAACAATATTATATAAGAAAAATTAAATATAAGCTTGTGAAAAATTATACTATTAGTCATATAATTTTAAGAATAAACATTAATTTTTTTAATAACATTCTATTAGTCCTATAAAATCAAAACAAAAGACTACAACAATATTTATTAAATTGAATATTGACCAATTTGTTAAAGAAAAAAATTTAAAAATTTTTTTGTAAATAAAAAAAAAATCACAATAGTAAAAAAATATGGAATATTAAATGTAATTTTTAATTGTACCCTCGTAGGTAAAAATATAATTCAGCACTATTTCAGCCACAATTTTCTAATTCCAGACACATTCAGATGCATTCAGAGCATGCTTATCAAGTCATCGACTAAGACGACGACTATGCGTCAAGTCGGTAAAGAATTACAAGGCGACAGGACGACTTGGTGGGAGATTAGATAGTCGAGCACTCAGACACCGACTTGGACGATTTCGAGTGACTTGGACAACTATATTGGTAAGTGGTCGACTTGTCGGAGCGGGTTTGGTCCGACCAGAAGCTTAACTGGGTTAAAAAAACTAAAGATCGATTGAACCTAATCGATCGCTCACTTCGGAACTTCAATTCATCAATCATCACAGAGGGAGAAACGAAAAGAGGAAAACAGAGATTAAGACAGACCCAATCGATCGATCGATTACGTCGAGCAAACAGAGATTAAGACAGATTGGGTGAGTACTGAGTACCTCAAGTCCTCGACTGACTCCGGCGAGCGAGTTCGGCGACTTATAGGACACAGCTTCTTGTCTTCTTCTCTTCTTCACGTCTTCTTCTCTGCTCATGACTGCTACTGTTGCTGCTAATTTTTTTTAATATGATAAGGTTCTGCTTTGTTGACTCATGACTGCTGCTGTTTGGTTTTGTTTATTCATTAGGAATTATTTTTGTTACCCACTAGTATAGGGGACATATGACCCATGTTATTCTATTCAATGAGACACGTGTTCTGTTAGCAAACTAAGCACTCAACACAAAGAATAATGCAATATATATATTGTAAACTACAACACATAGTTTACATTAATATTATGTTGTATGCATGATAAATAAAAATTAATATTATATATACAACTACAATAAATTAGTATTATATTTTTTTGTTATGTATTGTACTAATATTGTATATCATAATATATATTTCTTACTTATATTATAATATATTTTATTTACTAATATTGAAATTTGATATGCTACAACCTGCATTATGAATTTATGAATATAGTAAATTATTAGAAATATAAATATATAAATATTCATATAAATGTTAAATGTATATAATTTTATACGAATAAAATTTATATTGTTAACGACTTGTTGACTTGTAGACGACTAGTCGGGCGCTTTGTCGAACTAAGCGCTTAAGCTCCCGGCTGTCACCTCGCTTCGACTTGGCTCCTTGATAACTATGATTCAGAGTTTAAAAATTATAAAACAAACAGCTTGAATAACTTAATCGGTCAAATTCAGACTCATTCAGATATAAACAAACAACTTTAAGATGATGAAGCTCCACACTAGGATGATAATAGTGCGAATTTAAGAAAATTTTGTATAAAGGTGTCGGGGATGCTACTTTAGTAACCTAAGAATGCGCTTTGAGCCAAAGAAAATTTTGGACCTCCAAGAGTGTTTACTTGTCTACTAGATCGAGAATAAGTAAATCTCAATTAAAAGTCGATCAAAGTAACATATACTAATGCCACTTGAGAAAATTTTTTGAACCTATAAGATTGTCTACTTGTCTACCAGGTCGAGAATAAGTAAATCTTCTGCTAAAAAAGTAAATTAAATCAACATAAAACAACCAATATTCACCCATGAGCAGACTATAATAACCAAGAGAGTTGTATTGAAATACTAGTGCCACTTCATGTTAAATGCAAAATGTTTGTGAATGCATTGCACAACCACCACTTGCTGGAGACATGAAATGAAATTCTATAAGATGACTCACCGCATCATAGTCAGTATGAACAGGCAGCCCCTTGCTTGCTGCCAATGCTGCTGCATACTCTTCAGCCTACTTGACCACAGAAACCACGATGAGAGATGAAGATCACAAATTTTAGCACGAATGATTAATATTATTACGCTGAATATAGTCAAAAGTTTAATATTTGAAGAAACAGATTTTTTGAATGGAACCTTCCGAGCTTGGGCATTCATTATTTGCTCAGCATTTTCTTTTTGGTACTGTGCAATCTTTGCTTCAATAGCCGGAACATCTATTCCTTCAACCAAGTTTACAACTGCAAAAGGAGAGCTTTTCATGAGAACGTATCCATTGTTAAATGTGGTTAAAGGGTGTCAACTCATAGAGACTTCACTTATCATTTGTCAATGAGTAACCTTAGTCTAAAGTAATTATTAACTTTATTTCAATTATATATCGTTTGATTATCAATAACCAACTTAAAAGTTAAAAAAAATTTAAAACAGTAAAATTCAGTACTTGAAGTTTCAGTGTCCAGTTATCATTAGTTTAATCTAATAACGCTGGACACATTTGGAAAACTTACTCATGTCTTCCACTTCCTCCAGGTAATCATTGTACTCCCTTAATGAAGGAAAATCATCCTCTCTTTTATTAAATCTGTGGAATGGTTATACAAGTAGAAGAATTAGTACTCACTAGTTTCTGTGCTAAGACCTTGGACACATTGGCTACAGAAAATAAAAATGGTAAGCAAAAGCAGCGAGCTTGATGCAAGAGATGTTTGTTATTTTTATTTTATTTTTTTTTTCGGGGGGGGGGGGGGGGGGGGGGGGTTGTACACTAATCATTATAATCTTGTATATCAAGTTGTTATCATGAATATAACAAATAATTATATCGAATAGAGCATTTTTTAGCCTATTCTAACTCATAATTGAAAGGTTTCCACTTCAACGAATAGAACTTCAAATGAAATTATGATAAATAGGAGTACTTGTTTCTTGTTTTTCCTTTTCACTTGATAAATATTTTTTTTTAAAAACACCCACTTAAATAAATACTCATATACATATTGTGTCTACTAGAGTTCTACGAATCTTAAGACCTTTTTCGTCATAGAAAAATTATACCATGTCTAACCCTAAAAACCAATTAACTAAAATTCAATCTATTGATTTAAAAAGAAAAAATCACCTCAATAACTAGTCAAAGTCAATCATCCCAGAGATAGATAAAGCGATAAACTTTAAATATTAAATATGTATTACTACTCTCTGATTACTTAAAAGATGAGAATGTATTCCCAGAACAGAATGTATTTTTTTCATAACAAAAGTTAAAAGAATTGAATTGCAAAGACAGAAGGAAAAAGCCCATTACATATATACTCTCTCTGTCCCATAATAAACGTCCTAACTTGACTTTCATGGAAAAATTGACCATTTTTAGAATTATTAATTAAAATATTCATATAGAATTTTCAAATTCCGAAACTTGACACTAGTAGTAAATTATCCGTAGTAGTTTATTATAACTATAATCAATTGGCGTATATTTTTATTTTTTTTAAGATTTATTAATTTAAAAAATAGTTAATTTGACCATGAAAGTCAAATTAGGACGTTTATTATAGAACAAAGGGAGAATATGTTTGTATATATATAGGAGGCTGATTCGTAACCACAATTGTAAATTTAGGTTTATCCTTACAACAAATCGTAACTGTCCAATTTAAGATCTGATTGATAAATTATTATCCATCCGCATTTTAGTTTTGGAGAGCCCACACAACTAAAGTACAGACCCAAAAATACCCAACATGCCCCTCAAGGATCCGCACTTTAGTAGTGCGGACAATGAGTTGCCAATATAGAACCTTCATGGTGACTTGCTTTTATTTGCTCCTCCACAACACTCGGCCTAAAACCCTCAACTTGGACACTTGCCATCTCTTTTTCCAAGTCCGAGTCCAACAATCCATGCAAATTAGTATCTTTACTACTTTGCCAAAACAACAAACTGCCATATGTATCTTCCAAATATCGCCCAATCTCAATTAAGGGGATGTAAACCACAAATAAAGAATTGCAAACATAGGTGATAAAAAAGGGAGAAACACCAGCACCAACAACTGATTGAACAACAAAACTAGCCAACAATCAAGATAATCGCAAGCAACAATTATATATGTCAAACCTAAACTCCATCTCCAAAATTTACTTCTCATGTCTTTCAAGCTCAAATCCAAATAAAACTACCATTTAATGCCTCTTAAAATATGCAAGAATTCAACAATCAATAAAATTCTCCAACTTAGAACACCCATATTACAGAATATGCAAAACCTTGCATTGTTCTTGATACGCCATCACCAATGAAGAAATTCATGCTCTTCATGCGCCACCACCAAAACCAAGACCATAAACAAAACAAAAACAACAAATTGATTCGAATCGATCAAAATTGAAACCGAGGCTTTATTCTAGGCGAGAAAACCCTCCCATTTACGACTTTCCCACAATCGGCTCCACCAACACCAATTTGCTCGCTAAGCGTTCTTCTCCACTGCCTCTCGTTTTTGACTCAGCCTCTCAATTTCCAACGTAAATTTTGTAGCTCAATCTAAACTTGATCTGACTCGAAGTAAAACTATTTTCGTTGGTTGGCTGAGGTTATGATGGTGGAATTAAATCTTTCGTCGATTAAAACGTTTTGGTTCCTTGGCCGAGAAATCTCACCGGCAAATAAAAAAAAGAAGAAAGTTTCGAATTTGTTAATTATAATGGTAAATTCTAGTTATATCTACTGTCTGCACAACTAAAGTGCGGATGCTTATATTACAAAAATGTCGCTGCTTTTTAATATTTTAATAATATATTAAATATTTTAAAATCACCGCCCGCACCACTGAAGTGCGGATCCTAGAGGGCATTTTGGTCAGTTTTTGAGTCCGCACTTTAGTTGTGATGGCTCCCCCAAACAAAAGTGTGTACGGATGATATTTTTATCTGTAGATTTGCAATTGGACGACCACGATTTATTGTAAGAATAAACTTAAATTTACAACTATTGTTATGGATCAGCCTCATATATATATATAGACACACACATTGAGGGAGAGAGGATACATATTGGCGATACGTTTTCGGATGGCCATCTCCTTGGCGAAAGTAGTGGAACCGGGGGCCACCACCACCATTATTTTCTTTTTTGCAGCCCTTCCGAAAGGCCTTTTGTTTCCTCCCTCCTAAAATTTCAGCTCTCTACAACTTTTCTTGCAATACTCATTCCTGTGTGTTCATATGAAAGTGTTAGCAAGAAATTATGTACACAAAGATGGAAAATATTGCATGTGGTCGGTCGCACGTTTCATTCCCGAAAAGGTCAGCTGCTGCTCATTTAGGCACAGGTTGGGAGGAAAAAAATCAGATATTAAGCATTTCCAATTTCCAACATGCATAAAGTCTGTATTATTTCACATCAATATTAACTTCTTGTTTGGAGTTGCATAGCCAAAAAATTCCAAAATTGGGGACAACTGATGCTAAATATGCACTTATATATTAAAATAGCAATAGTGGTTCCAAAGATAAAAACATCACTAATAAATTACAATATCATTCTTCGGTTTTTATTTTTTGAAATAGTTTGCACAATAGCTTCATCACTGATGGAGTCTAATATATCTTTCTTTCTTAATGCAAGTCCCAAAGTCCGTAAATTCCCTAGTCCCTACAGAGGTTCTAACACATTAACACACAAGGGCAATTAACTTGTATCTTTCTTTTTCTACTAGTAATAGGATAAAGATAGTAATAAGAAACTTGACATAAAGTTTAATCATGAGCATCAAAAGGCCTCATGCTAATATTACACTTAAAATCAAATTTCTTAACAAATAAGAGTGAGCATATATAGCATGAAGATATTAACAAATCTTCTTTGTTCCAGATTTTAGTAATATTTAACAAGTCTGTGAGCAATTTGACAAAACTTTCATCTACCGAGTAATTTACAAAAATCAGTTGTCACATTACTCAATGTGATGCCATATAAATAGTGCAGCAGAGTCTTGGTTCAAACCTGAAATTTTTAGCTGAAGACGCAGTGTGGGTTTCATTTTTATATTTTATTTTATTTTTAGGTATCACCACTGGAGACCAGGACTTAAATAATCCTAATCAACAACAAATTAAACCCTAGAAAATCAAAATAGTGCGATAGAGAGAGAACTCAGTGATCTTGAGTCTTGACAAGGTCGCCGTCACGAGCTAGGAGAAAGTTGGAGTCGTCCCGTCGGGGAAGGAGTGGAGCCGTCAACTGTGGAGGTAAGACAAACAGGCAGTGGTCGGCGGTACAAGTGTGAGTTACAGAAGAGGAAGGATATCGGAGACGAAGAGAAGAAAAATGAAGGGAATTGGCTTGCCAGTTGTGGCCCACGGCCCCACTTTCACTTTTTTCCTCAAATAACTAATTAATGTTGCGTTTGTGAGGTTGGGGATGGGATGGGATGGGAAAGTATAGAAGGGGAAGGAATTATAGTTTTCATTTGTCATGTTTGTGAGCTTTAGAAAAGAAGGGATGGGATGAGATTTTAATTAAATTTTCTCTTGTTTGTGAGTTTAGAAGTAAGGAAGGGAAAAGAAATAATTCTTATTTTTAAACTACACTACTATTATATTACCCTTACATATATAAATATAAGAAATGATATGATTTAATAATGTCTATCTGTTAGAATTATTTTGTTTAGTCTTTTTTTTACACACATATATATTATATATATATTGTACTTACTTGTACTATATTTATTTTTGTTAAAAAAACATACTTGTAATTTGAATAAGCACAAAAATCCAATTCAACAAGAAATTAGAAGAATACATATATCTAAAAAATAATAACAATAATTTTATCAATTACACCCCAAGAAACAAACAAGCATAAAGTTTGTTTTTCGAGAGATATAGATGAAATTAAATAAAACAATTAATCTTGGACCAAAATCATATTCAACAACTTAAGTTTAACATTGTTAAAAAGAACTATTGACAATCAATAAAGAATATTCATAGACAATTGTCTAAAAAAACTCCACCAATCAAGTTTAAAAGGAAATAGACATTAAAAAAACAAAAACAAAGAAACTACATGTCTATTTTAAAGTGTACTCCTTAAACAAACAATTTCAAGTTGGTTGAAATGAAACTTCAACATTTAGAGATGTTCATCATTTTTTCTAAAGTCATCTTCCGCTTTTCTTGTGGATAACCGAAGAATTTTCTCACCATATTATCATTCTCTAGAAGCCAGTTGTAAGCTTCTTCAAGAAAATGGCTCCTCAAGCTCCAATAACATCAATTCCTAATAAATCTCATCCAGACACTGCTCATGTATGACTTTCTACTATTATTGGACAAGTCCTGTATAAAGTACTCAAATATTATATACGATAGTACCGCAAGAGAGATAATCATTTTCTAACTCGGTCAGGGTCTTTAATTTGGCTCAAGCCTTACCAAGCTTATGTTACAGTTCCATGCGTTAATTACTCATTTGCAGAAGTTGTGATAACACAGCTTCTAGATGGCATTTACCACCCTCATTATTTAATATATTGCACAACTTCATAAAGGCTTAGGGTTTCATATGAATAATTTCTCTAACGTCGTTATTTGTCGTTATTTCAAGAAGTAGCTCTTCTCTTGCTCTTTTTCTTAATGCCGATATTGCCTACTAGGTTTCTCTCCATGTTTTCGACTGTTTAGCTTCCGTTTATATTCACCAAGCAACCAAAGCATTCAGACCATATATAATTGTTGCAACTTAAAATGATGAATTATTATCATCATACGAATCTTCATCACCTCTTCTTCAGTAGTCATCTATTATTTAAAATGAACAAATAACAAGTAGGTAAGAATATGCACATATACAATACAAGAAATTTGCAAAAAAAATTGATTGCCTAGAAAAGATTACTCGAGAAAACAAATATTTAGAAGTATGTATTTCTGCCACTACGACTTCAAGGAAAATAGGAAACATACTATAACCTTCAAAGATATTTTTTACCTCTTAGTCAAGAGATCTAGATTCAGTAGCACAATGATATGTTTTATTAGCATGAGCTAAAACATTGATTCAGTAGAGACAATTCGATCAAGCCAGGAGGCTAACTACCATAGTAGGTGCACTTTTCATTTTAGTCAAAACTCACAAGATTTATCTCATTCAAACAAATAAGTTTCACATTTTTAAATCTATAGTGAGAAAAGTAAAAAGGTAAATTTTTCTGTAGTCTCCTATTACATATTGAAAACGCAAAATAAACTCACAAATTTCTCTCGCAGAACTTAGTACTACTAATTACAAGTAAGAGTACCACCATATTAGAAGCCTAGTGTTTCTTGCAATTCTCTCTCACCTACCCATCATGAATTGGGTTACAAGATTAGCAGTTACAAGATTTACAGTTACAAGCATTATGGAAATGAAATAGCTAGATGGTTGCCTAATTAGGTTGCCCCTCATTCCAACACATCTACTGTTTTTCTCTCGCAGTGTGTATCAGTCCATACTCGACTAATAAAAATGACCTATTACTCAAGTAATACAAATGACCTAAACCTTACAAGTAATGTCTCTGTATCAAGACTCAGACTTAGAATCCTAATTTTGTATCAAGTTACAAAATATAGTTGGACGAGTTCACAAATTATTAGGTGTAATCTGTATATAAACATATACATTTTTTATACATATCATCTAACATCAACATCAAAAATAGGGCAAAGCACATGAGACGAAGGTCTAGCAGAAACTTTAGGGGGGGGGGAATGAAAAAAAAACTACTTTGGCATCACGTCTAGGTATGGCAATTTGCTATTGACTGGAATTTGGAAAGAAAATATTTATAAGGAGTTGATAGATTAATTAAGCTCAAAAAATCACAACTATCACCTACCTCCCAGCTTTTGATCAAACAGCTTCTTTTGATTAAGATAGATCTGTGATATCTAGTCAATATTAGCCTACTCCCTTGCCCAAATTTGATGCGCCTATTTAAAAACAGAACACAAAGAACCAAATCCAAAAAGAACAACCAAACACAAACAGAACTGCCACATCACACAAATAATCAGAAACTTAAAGAAGAAAACTATAACAACATGATATTCATAATTCAGAAACTTGTAAATAATGTGCAGAGCAAAAACTCTTCAAACTTGCAATAGATGCCTTTTCAAAAGCTCTACTATTCATGTCTGGAAACAAATACAACAGAGATACTTGCCAAACCATTTAAACACAGATTGACATCCTCCTATTTCACAAACAGAGGCTAAAAAGTTCATTTCACAAGTAAACCTTATCAAGTAGGAACTCCGATACTCATGAAAATAAACTGAAGTGAAATCTAAAGCCTGGGAAATTAACAAGTACTCCCAATTAAAAGAAGTTAAAATCTACTGCAGGACCATCCACAACAATTGTATGCAAAAAGAATGGTTCACAAAAACTTGGTATCTTCTAAAGACAAAAAGAAGTTAAAATCTATTGCAGGACCAAACTATATGTTTGCAGAGGGTACGGCATTCTGAGGTCAATCTCATAAAGGTGTCCCTATTTAATGCCCCTATCAGTCTATTGTGCTAAACAGACAAAACTTACCATGCCAGCCCTTTAATTTTCCGTCACTGCAAATTCCCAGATTCATACAAAAAAAAACAAAAGGCATAGACAAGGTCGAAATACACTTCCAAAAACAGCAAAGAGAATCAACGGATGAATTTTATGTAGAAGAGAAAACATGATTAACAGAAATCTGAGTATTATCAATTTGAAAAAATTAGGGTCCATGATTTGGGGATCTTACCAGAGATTTCAACATAAAGAAGCAGATCGAAAAAGTTGACAGAGGACAATAGAACCACAACGGCGGCGGAAGCCGCGGAAGAACTCGGCGAGCAATTGCTGAACTCTGCAGTGTAGAGAGAGGAAATTTCCAGCAGAGTGTAGAGAGAAAAATGAAAGTTTCAAAACCTCAAAAATACTAAAAAAAATACTATGTAATTGAGACTTATAATACTGTGGACAAAATTGTCGTATTATTTATTTTAAAAAGTTATTTTTGATAATCTGAAATATCTGATTTTTCTAATTTTTTCTATCCCTCCGAGTTCTTTCACTTTCGAGGATAAAATTTTGTGTCAAAAATTGAATTAATTTTACTTCTAAATCTCTTTTAAATTTTAATGAATTTTAATTATTTTTCCTTCTCTTACATAAAAACTTATAAACGATAATTTATTTACACTTCTTATCCATATATATTAAAAAAATATATTTGTTTGTCTTATAAAAAACAGCTCATTATTTATATTTTGTTTTCATAAAAAATTCTATTTTCATAAATTATAATGAAAACTGGACAATATTAAATGTCTTCAAATGTAAGTTCTTAATTTTAACAAATTTTCAATTTTTTTATCATTCCTAATTACTCAATAATTTTTAAGTTGTTCTTGAATTCCCACGTCCCAGTGTGCTTTATGTTAATTAACACTAAAGATAAAATATGTTGTAAAATACACGAAGACCATATCATTAAGTGGTTTTTTTGTTATTAGCATTAATAGCAGTAGCTTTGGTGTGTTTGCGTTTTAAATAAGTTAATTTTAGACAAATAAATTTTTTAGTGTCTTTAAACTTCTAAACCCTCCAAATATTTATAACAAAACATATACATATATATGTATGTTATAAGATATTTGCTTTTGCAGTATAAAACAGAGGAATTAATATTTTCACAAATTAATTTGATATTTTTACAGATGAATCTTATTTTTAATTAAATCAATCTTTTGTGGGGTCAACTAATTATAGGATTTAATTATTATGTCTTACCCCCATTTGATAAATAACTAAATATCTAGTTGCTAAACTTTATTTGAAGACACTTTTTATTTATTTAATTATTATGATAGTAATAATATTAATAATAACTAGTGATTGAACCCGTGCGATACACATGAATTAAAATTAAACTATTTCACTTGACTAATAAGATAAGCAAATTAATTGCATATAAAAAAAATTTAGAGTACCAAATTAAAATACTTTATTTATTTTATTTCATGTTCTAAGATTTTATAAATCGTTCCGACCATCCAAACATGGATTAAGTAATATAAATATTATCCAATATCATTCAAGGAAACATGTTACTACTTTAGTTTGTATTTAACAAAACAAATATTGGCTAATAATGTTTCAGAACAAAAAAAACTAATACTGATCCATTCCTGTTGATATAGATTATATGGATAACAAAGTTTAATTTCACACCTTGTTACAATACCTACCAAAGTATAATTATTCTGGCCATCCAAACATGGATCAAGAAATATAAATATTCTTCAAGATAATTAAAGAAATATAATACTATTTTAGTTTGTACTTAAAAATAAATATTCACTAATAATGCTTCAAAACCCAAAAAGAGTAATATTGATCCATTCCTGTTGATAAATAATATGTTTAGAACTATTAAAGCCATTCATATGTCAACTCAAGTGTAAAGTAAATGTAATTTCTGTTAGCTCACTACTTTTTGTTTCATGTCACAGCAAAATAGTCATATTTGTCTCGCACAATGTTAGATCTTGAGGCTCCCTTTCGTCCCAACAGGAAGAAGATCTTGGTGGATTACTTTGTTAACTTCCACTGGATTATTGTTATCTTTGTTGTACTTCCCATTTCCTTCACATTGTACTTCGTTACTTATCTCGGGGATGTCAGATCAGAGTGGAAGTCTTTTAAGCATCGTCAAAAATAACATGAAAAGAATGTCAAGAAAGTTGTGAAACGCCTCAAGCATAGAATGATTGCCAAAGCTGATCCTCTAGTCAATATGGTGTAGATCACCGAGGTGAGCAGAGCTTGATGATCTGCTTTCAATATCTATTAAAGTACTTATATTGTTAAATAATCAGTTAAAATCAAATTTGACAAAAGAATAAATGAACTATTCAATCATTTGAAATTAAAGTTCGGTATAGTAAATTATTACTACCTAGTATGACTCATATTAGTAGTTGCTTCAACCATCGTCTAATAGCTCCAAACCAAAAATAAAACAAAGAAAGCACAACAGAGTTCAGTGCACCTGAAAAAGGGCAACGACAATAAAAGGATATATGTTTAGTGAATATTTCGAAATGAAAAAATAATAATTATTGAATATGTAACAACTCTATCAAACAAATAACTCAATAAAAGAATTGAACTTTGGAATTGATCTGGTGTGCAAAAAGAATAAGAGATTATAACACAACTCACATCTCATCCATTCTAGTTGCAAAACTTTATTTGAATACAACTTTTATTTATTTAATTATTATGATAGTAATAATATTAATAATAATTATAAAATAGTTAGGAAATAAGTGAGAAAAATTACTTGCACTTAAAAATTAGGATATAAGGCTTTCTTCCACCAGAGAAAAAAATTATTTTCAAAATTTCTATTATCATATCATATTACTGAATTAAGATTTTTATGAAACAAATTATACTTAAAATGTGTAAACTTTTATATATAAGACTGTATAAAAATTAATCTTATAAGACTGTAAAAAACAATTTAAGTTTGACATTAGAACTGCTCATCTGAATTAATCTTATAAAAATTGATGTAATAAGATAAAATAGAAGTTTAAAATTATTTATTTGTTCGGAGTCTTCGGATCACAAAACATGTAAGTTTTTATCATCTTATGATCCATCGGGCAGCCTAATATACATTTTATATGTATGGAAAAAGACTTATATATAAAGTTTACACATTTATAAAAATCTTAAGTATAATTTATTTCATAAAAATCTTAATTTAAGTATAATTCGTTTACACGTTATATTTTAAGTATAATTTGTAAACAAATCTTAATATAGTAATATTGTGACGCCCCCAGAATAGGTCCATTCAACCCAACCCATTCTGAGTCGCCAAATACATGGTACAGAATTCAAATACAAACTTTATATCATACGGTCGTGCAAAATACGACCACACAACTGTGAGTCTCAGTACAAATATGTAGAAAATATTAAGATTCAAACTAAGTCCTCATTACAATTATGATCACACTATTTATCAGAAATAGTGAAGACTACTACTGCTCTAACTCGGACCATCACTCCATTCCCCGACTAGTACCCGCAATATTCTCATTTCCTGAAGAGAACAATGGAAGAAAAGGGTGAGCTCAACTAGCCCAGTAAAGAATATTATGACTAAGATAATGAAAAATAAATTATCGTTAGTCTTCAACAGTTCAGATAAAATATTATGGACAACAAGTTTTATATCAATATTCGCAGCGGAAATAACAAATCATTAGAAGAGTTAAGCAGAGAATGAAGTCTACTATATTCTATGATTTAAAGTCCATCATCAATATTTTATCCCTGTAACATCAATCAATATATATCTCGAATCAAATATTCATCTTTGCACTACAGGCTAAAGATATTCATTTATATCACCAGTGATCATGTTCATCTCAACTCCTGTCCATCTTTGCACTACGGGCCAAAGATATTCATCAGGTAATCATCTTTGCACTACAGGCCAAAGATATTCATCAAATAATCATTCATCTTTGCACTACAGGCCAAAGATATTCATTTGTATCATCATTTAAGACTGAGGATGATGAAAAATAATATAAAAACGAATCCAGTGAGATAAAGGACAAAAATTAGGAATTCGTAATTTAATTTATCCAAGTTCATGAATACTCCGTAATAATCAATTGTGGAGCAAAATTCAAGAATGAAGTTTCAAACTTGGATCCAATCAAAGATAAAAAAAAAATATTTTTTTTTTACCGTGAATAGTAACTCATGAATAGTAACCCGTGAATAGTAACTTGTCATAAAAAAAAAAAAAATTCATAACAAGTTCAGACCAATATTTCAGTGAAATAATATTTCATACGAGTATGAATGAATATACGAAACTGTAATTGGATTTTCACCCGTCATGCGGTAATCCGCGTAGACAGATCATTTCCACAATTTAATAGAAATGAATACGAAGGGTGATTCACCACGCATGCGGTAATCCGCGTAAACAGATTATTCCCACAGATTATTAAGGAATTGAATGAATACAAAAGGTTTTCACCAGGCATGCGATAATCCGCGTAGACAGGTTACTCCCACAGATCAATAAAGAATGAATACGAAGGGTTATTCACCATGCATGCGGTAATCCGCGTAGACAGGTTACTCCCACAGATCAATAAAGAATAGAGTAACAATCCTTACGAGTATTGAAAGAAAATAGCATTCTTTATGAATATAAAAGAAATAATACCCCTTACCTCAGTAGAAGATTGGATACTGGAGTAGTGTAGTAGCAGAATACTCTTCTTCTTTTTCTCTCTATAATTTTTCTCACTATAATAACTTTGTTCTTCAAGAATGGTGAGAAATGAATGAAATTAGCTTGCTATTTATAGGCTAGAAAAAGGTTGGACAATTACACTTTAGTACCTTCATCTTTGCCTAAATTTTTAATTTAGTCCCTCAAGTTTATAAATCTTGCACCTCCACCCCTGCAACTACCCACCAACTATTTATTATCCACCAATAAGTGGGTCCCACATGTTAACCACCCATTAATTGCTCATTTATCTGATTAATTCTCCGTTAGGTCAATTTAACATCCGAAAATCAACTATTATCGAAATAAATGTCGATTTCTACTAACATTAATATTTCCAACACAATGAAAATATTTTTATCAACCATTCATCAATTATTATATAAATTAATATTACATAATCACAATAATGACAACCAGGTCGTTCCCAGAAAAGAGGGGGCCTTCCGATAAGGACTTCTCCTTACTGGCGCGCAATTAAATAACCCCTCCTAGACAGAACTTCCTTAGACATTGTCAATAATGCTATCTAATAATATTATTCAAATAATATGAATTATTGAGTTGATAACGTGAAATACTGTGCAACGACAATTATTGAATCAATACTACAAAATATCAACTGTAGCCATTATTGAATCATAAAAAAATAGCAACGTAGCAATTATTGAGTCAATAAAATATCAATGCAGCAATTATTGAGTCAATAATATAAAATATTAAACAGTAAATACTGTAACAATTATTAAATACTGAGTGACTTCTTACGTAAGCATCAATAATCAAAGATATTGTGCAATACCGTGTGCTACTTTGCAACAATGCGTATTACTGTATTTTTATCACCGGGTATTTTAACAGTTTAACGGTAAAAGTTTTGCCGTGAAAATGTTATTTCTGTCGCTTTCTATATCCGACAATTATTCTGTTGTGGGGTCCACCAATGGCTGCGCCGTCGTACGAATATTCTCCGACAAAAGAATATTCCCCGACATAACGAATATATTATGACCACTTGCTTACTTTGTAAAATTTGCACATTCCATCCATAACTTACCACATTTATCAAATCAACACCTTACTATATCAAAATAATATATAGAGGAAATTAAATTTTTATTTATAAAAGTTGGGGTCTTACAACCTCCCCTCCTTATGAAATTTCGTCCTCGAAATTGACGTACGTACCTGGTATGTCGAAAAGGTGAGGATACCTCGCTTTCATTTCCGATTCTAACTCCCAGGTCATTTCCTCGATATCATGGTTCCTCCACAAAACTTTAACTTGAGGTATAATCTTCGAGCGTAGGACATGTTCCTTCTTATCCAAGATCTTGACAGGTACCTCCTCGTACGTTAAATCTTTGGCTATCTCGTCTGGTTCTAACTCAATAATGTGATTTAGGTCTTTCACATATTTACGTAACATGGATATGTGAAAAACGTTATGAACACGAGACATGCTTGGAGGTAAAGCGAGTCTATAGGCCACCTTTCCTACTCGATCAAGGATCTCATATGGACCAATGAATCGTGGATTGAGCTTTCCTCTCTTCCCGAATCTCGTAACTCCTTTCCATGGAGCAACACGTAACAATACATGATCTCCGACATTAAATTCTACGTCTCTTCGATGAAGATCCGCATAACTCTTTTGTCGATCTTGTGCCGTTTGTATACGTTGTCGGATTATTTGAATCTTTTCCGTAGTCATACGTACTAACTCTGGTCCTAACAATGTTGCTTCACCCACCTCGTCCCAACATACTGGAGAACGACATTTTCGTCCATACAACGCCTCGAATGGAGCCATGCCTATACTTGCCTGATAACTGTTGTTGTAGGAGAATTCCACCAATGGTAAGTACTTGTCCCAACTCCCTTTGAAATCTAGAACACAGAGTCTCAATAGATCTTCAAGAGTTTGAATAGTCCTTTCCGATTGCCCGTCAGTTTGAGGATGATATGCAGAACTGAATCGTAGATCAGTGCCCATAGCTTTCTGCAAACTGACCCAAAATCGTGAAGTAAATCTTGGGTCACGATCCGAAATTATGGATACTGGCATGCCATGCAATCTCACAATCTCATTTATGTACATATGAGCAAGACGTTCCAGTGAATAAGTTTCTCGTATAGGCAAGAAATGAGCAGACTTAGTTAATCTATCGACAATAACCCAAATTGCATCTATGCCTTGAGAAATCTTGGGAAGACCCGTAACGAAATCCATGGTAATGTGTTCCCACTTCCATTTTGGAATCTCAAGTGATTGCAATGGACCTTTTGGCACTTGATGCTCTGCCTTGACACGTTGACATGTTAAACACCTTGAGATAAACTCCGCAATCTCTCTCTTCATATTGCTCCACCAAAATGTATGTCGAAGATCACGATACATTTTAGTACTCCCAGGATGGATCGCAAACGGTGTGTTGTATGCCTCCATCATGATTCTATACTTCAAGTCAGAATCGTTAGGAACACAAAGTCTGGAGTTGACTCGAAGTATTCCCTCTTCATCGATTCTTGCTTCTGGAATTGCACCTTCTTGCGCCTTCTTCTTCATCTTCATCAACTCCGGATCTGTAGATTGAGCAGCTTTAACTTTATCAATTAAAGCTGGTTCTACGCGTAAACTTGGCATCATCATGTGGGTCCCCGGAGTCTTGAACTCTATCTCCATCCTTTGTAAGTCACACAAAATGGGCCTTTGTGTTGACAGCATCGCACTCATTCCCGCATATGATCTTCTACTTAACGCGTCTGCTACCACGTTTGCTTTTCCAGGATGATATTGGATGGTATGGTCGTAATCTTTCAACAACTCAAGCCAACGTCGTTGCCGCATGTTAAGTTCCTTCTGGGTAAAGAAATATTTGAGGCTCTTATGATCTGTATAGATCTCCACTTTCTCCCCATACAGGTAGTGTCTCCATATCTTCAACGCAAAAACGACTGCTGCCAACTCTAGATCATGAGTAGGATAATTCCTCTCATATTCTTTGAGTTGTCGTGAGGCATAGGCTATGACTTTCCCATGTTGCATGAGAACACATCCTAACCCTTTGCCCGAAGCATCGCTGTAAATGACAAATCCATCCGAACCAGATGGTATTGTCAGAACAGGTGCCGAAATGAGTCTCCTCTTGAGCTCTTGAAAGCTCTTCTCGCATTCCTCGTTCCATACGAATTTTGTATCTTTCCGAGTCAGCTGAGTTAATGGAGTAGCAATTCGAGAAAATTCTTCCACGAATCTCCGATAATAACCAGCTAAGCCCAGAAAGCTACGTATTTCGGTCACCGATTTAGGTTGTTCCCAACTTTGTATTGCTTCAATCTTCGCCGGGTCAACAGATACCCCATGTTTTGATACCACGTGCCCAAGGAATGCTACTTCCTCAAGCCAGAACTCGCATTTCTTCAATTTGGCATAAAGCTTGTTATCACGAAGCCTTTGAAGTACCATCTTCAAGTGGTGGTTATGATCTTCACGGCTTTTAGAATAGATGAGGATGTCATCAATAAAGACAACCACAAACTGATCTAAATATTCTTTGAATACACGGTTCATCATATCCATGAAAGCAGCAGGAGCATTAGTCAATCCAAAAGACATGACTAAGAACTCATAATGCCCGTACCGTGTTCTGAAAGCAGTCTTTGGAATATCCTCAGCTTTAATCTTCAACTGATGATATCCAGAACGAAGATCGATCTTTGAAAAAAATTGCGCTCCTTGCAACTGGTCGAACAGGTCATCAATACGAGGTAACGGATACCTATTCTTAATGGTGACATGGTTCAACTCCCGATAGTCAATACAAAGTCGCATACTCCCGTCTTTCTTCTTTACGAATAAAACAGGAGCACCCCAAGGAGACGTACTAGGACGAATAAAATCGATATCTAACAACTCTTGTAATTGGACCTTTAACTCCTGAAGTTCAATAGGAGCCATTCGATATGGGGTTTTAGAAATGGGCTTTGTACCGGGCTCAAGGTCAATAAAGAATTCAACTTCACGTTCTAGGGGTAGACCGGAAAGTTCTTCGGAAAATACATCAGGAAACTCATTAACAACGGAAATATCATTCAAATCTGATGTATTCTGATTTAGATCAGTGACATGAGCTAAGAAAGCTTGACATCCGTTTTTCAATAAACGAATAGCCTTAGGATTTGAAATGATATTGACTGATTTTAGTGGTTTGGTGGTTTGTATTCGCACAACAGGTTGATTAGGAATATGAAAACTAACAACCTTACGAAAACAATCAATTTTGGCATGATAAGTGGTTAACCAATCAATTCCTAAAATTACGTCAAATGCAAGTATTTTCAAAGATATAAGATCAACAGGTAAGGTAAGGGTACCAATCTGAATCAAGCAAGATTTGTAAACTGTAGATGTAACAAAAGTTTCTCCTAACGGAGTTTCAACAGATAAGTCAAAGTCTAACTTTTCAGGTGTCAAGTTCAAACGTTGAGCACAAGCAGGTGAAATAAATGAATGGGTAGCACCGGTATCTAACAAGGTGTAAACTTCGCAAGAGTTTATGATTAGCTTACCCGTAATAACCTCTTTCGGGTTCCTTGCTTGCTGGGCAGTCACGACAAAAGCTCTTCCAGGAACTACCGACTTTGACTTGTCCGGAACAGCCTTAGGGATCACTACCCCTGCTGGACTTGGTTTCGCCACAGGACACACTCGAGCTATATGTCCTTCCTTTCCACAGTTATAACACACCTTAGATTGTTGTGTGCAGTTAGGACTGATGTGTCCCTCTTGCCCGCATTTATAGCATACGACTGGCGGTCGTTCTCCGCCCCTAGAAACAGTTGGTGCTGCTGTTGACGTCTTCACGTTCTCATTGTTGTACCTTCTCTTCTTGAAATCTCCCCCCGACTCACTTCTTCTATTATCATGGCCACGATTACCACCGGAGTGGTTACCGCTTCTGTCATGATGCTTTCCTCCCTGCTGGTTGTCATTGTTTCGATGACTGCTGCCACCGGTACGACCTTGGTTGTTGTCCTTTGGTTGAACGTAATCACTATCTCGTTCTAATAACTGGGCCCTGTTCACTACATCCGAATATAAAGAAAATTTGTGAGAAATGAGGTATTGACGAATCTCGGGTTTCAAACCTCTCAGAAACATCCGCGTCATACGTTCCTCATTCTCCACCAAATGAGGTGCAAACCGGGATAACTCCGCGAACTTAGCCTCGTACTGGGACACCGTCATGTTGTTCTGTTCTAGTCTGATAAACTCTACCTCTTTCATGTGACGAATACTTTCTGGAAAGTACTTGCCATTGAACAATTTCTGAAACGTCTCCCAAGACATCTTGAGTGCGGCAGGCTGGGTACGCTTCACAGATTCCCACCAGTAATCTGTCTCTCCACGAAACATAAACGTGGCGAATGAAACCTTCTGTTCCTCCGTGCATCCCAAGACATCAAATATCTTGGTAATCTGCTTAACCCACGTCTCTGCCTTGATTGGATCTGGCTTTCCCTGAAACTCTGGTGGTCCCAACTCTTTAAACTGCCTGGCAGTGACAAGCCGCGAGTTATTATTTCCATCTGTATTATGAACACGAGTCTCTCTCGTCTGGTTTTGCATGAACTGCAAAAAACTTTTGAACATCCCGTCATTTATCATTTCTTCGGTAGGGTTGTTTACAGGAGAATTGTTGCCTTCCTGTTGTACGTTCTCTTGGTTGGTGATTAAAGGTGTCTCAACGGTCTCATTCACTCCATTGTTAAGATTTTCAGCTGCCATTCTCAAATACTGCCATAAAACAAGGGTTAATCAAATAAATTAACATATCACATATCAACCCTATGTTCCGACCGACAAAATAAATACCACATAAGCTTAGGTAGGACAAACACTAGCGAAGGATTTACTCGTCTCTCCCCTCCTAGTTCTATTCCCAGATCTCCGCCAGAGATCATATCCCTAAGCTCTGATACCAACTGTGACGCCCCCAGAATAGGTCCATTCAACCCAACCCATTCTGAGTCGCCAAATACATGGTACAGAATTCAAATACAAACTTTATATCATACGGTCGTGCAAAATACGACCACACAACTGTGAGTCTCAGTACAAATATGTAGAAAATATTAAGATTCAAACTAAGTCCTCATTACAATTATGATCACACTATTTATCAGAAATAGTGAGGACTACTACTGCTCTAACTCGGACCATCACTCCATTCCCCGACTAGTACCCGCAATATTCTCATTTCCTGAAGAGAACAATGGAAGAAAAGGGTGAGCTCAACTAGCCCAGTAAAGAATATTATGACTAAGATAATGAAAAATAAATTATCGTTAGTCTTCAACAGTTCAGATAAAATATTATGGACAACAAGTTTTAGATCAATATTCGCAGCGGAAATAACAAATCATTAGAAGAGTTAAGCAGAGAATGAAGTCTACTATCTTCTATGATTTAAAGTCCATCATCAATATTTTATCCCTGTAACATCAATCAATATATATCTCGAATCAAATATTCATCTTTGCACTACAGGCTAAAGATATTCATTTATATCACCAGTGATCATGTTCATCTCAACTCCTGTCCATCTTTGCACTACGGGCCAAAGATATTCATCAGGTAATCATCTTTGCACTACAGGCCAAAGATATTCATCAAATAATCATTCATCTTTGCACTACAGGCCAAAAATATTCATTTATATCATCATTTAAGACTGAGGATGATGAAAAATAATATAAAAACGAATCCAGTGAGATAAAGGACAAAAATTAGGAATTCGTAATTTAATTTATCCAAGTTCATGAATACTCCGTAATAATCAATTGTGGAGCAAAATTCAAGAATGAAGTTTCAAACTTGGATCCAATCAAAGATAAAAAAAAAATATTTTTTTTTTACCGTGAATAGTAACTCATGAATAGTAACCCGTGAATAGTAACTTGTCATAAAAAAAAAATAAAAATTTCATAACAAGTTCAGACCAATATTTCAGTGAAATAATATTTCATACGAGTATGAATGAATATACGAAACTGTAATTGGATTTTCACCCGTCATGCGGTAATCCGCGTAGACAGATCATTTCCACAATTTAATAGAAATGAATACGAAGGGTGATTCACCACGCATGCGGTAATCCGCGTAAACAGATTATTCCCACAGATTATTAAGGAATTGAATGAATACAAAAGGTTTTCACCAGGCATGCGATAATCCGCGTAGACAGGTTACTCCCACAGATCAATAAAGAATGAATACGAAGGGTTATTCACCATGCATGCGGTAATCCGCGTAGACAGGTTACTCCCACAGATCAATAAAGAATAGAGTAACAACCCTTACGAGTATTGAAAGAAAATAGCATTCTTTATGAATATAAAAGAAATAATACCCCTTACCTCAGTAGAAGATTGGATACTGGAGTAGTGTAGTAGCAGAATACTCTTCTTCTTTTTCTCTCTATAATTTTTCTCACTATAATAACTTTGTTCTTCAAGAATGGTGAGAAATGAATGAAATTAGCTTGCTATTTATAGGCTAGAAAAAGGTTGGACAATTACACTTTAGTACCTCCATCTTTGCCTAAATTTTTAATTTAGTCCCTCAAGTTTATAAATCTTGCACCTCCACCCCTGCAACTACCCACCAACTATTTATTATCCACCAATAAGTGGGTCCCACATGTTAACCACCCATTAATTGCTCATTTATCTGATTAATTCTCCGTTAGGTCAATTTAACATCCGAAAATCAACTATTATCGAAATAAATGTCGATTTCTACTAACATTAATATTTCCAACACAATGAAAATATTTTTATCAACCATTCATCAATTATTATATAAATTAATATTACATAATCACAATAATGACAACCAGGTCGTTCCCAGGAAAGAGGGGGCCTTCCGATAAGGACTTCTCCTTACTGGCGCGCAATTAAATAACCCCTCCTAGACAGAACTTCCTTAGACATTGTCAATAATGCTATCTAATAATATTATTCAAATAATATGAATTATTGAGTTGATAACGTGAAATACTGTGCAACGACAATTATTGAATCAATACTACAAAATATCAACTGTAGCCATTATTGAATCATAAAAAAATAGCAACGTAGCAATTATTGAGTCAATAAAATATCAATGCAGCAATTATTGAGTCAATAATATAAAATATTAAACAGTAAATACTGTAACAATTATTAAATACTGAGTGACTTCTTACGTAAGCATCAATAATCAAAGATATTGTGCAATACCGTGTGCTACTTTGCAACAATGCGTATTACTGTATTTTTATCACCGGGTATTTTAACAGTTTAACGGTAAAAATTTTGCCGTGAAAATGTTATTTCTGTCGCTTTCTATATCCGACAATTATTCTGTTGTGGGGTCCACCAATGGCTGCGCCGTCGTACGAATATTCTCCGACAAAAGAATATTCCCCGACATAACGAATATATTATGACCACTTGCTTACTTTGTAAAATTTGCACATTCCATCCATAACTTACCACATTTATCAAATCAACACCTTACTATATCAAAATAATATATAGAGGAAATTAAATTTTTATTTATAAAAGTTGGGGTCTTACAAATATGATATGATAATATAAATTCTGAAAATAATTTACACATTTAGTAATATGATATGATAAAGTTTACATAATCTTATATATAAAATTTACACATTTTTAATTTACACAGTCTTATATATAAAGTTTAAATTTACAGTGTCTTATATATAAATTTACAGTCTTATATATAAAATTTACACATTTTAAGTATAAATTGTTACATAAAAATATTAATTTAGTAATAGGATGATAGCCTGAATATAATTGTTTTCCCCTGGTGGGAGAAAGTCTTAGCTCCTAACTTTTATGTGTAAATAATTTTTATCACTTATTTCATAACTATTTTCTAATTATTATTAGTATTATAATAATTAAATAAATAAAAGTTGTCTTCAATTGAGTAACGCTAATAATCAAATAAAGTTAAGCAAGTATATGTTTAATTATTTATAAAGTGGGAGTAATTTGGATATAAAAACTAAATTACATAGTTAGTTTACTATACAAATGACTAATTTAGTTAAAAATGAGACTCACTTGTGAAAATATCGAATTAATTTCCTAAAATAATACTAACTCCCTTAAGATACATTTTGAAATTGAAAATTGATATAAATTACCTTCAAGATACAATTTAACTTTAAGAAGTTTACTTTAAAATTTTTAAAATTTAAAATTGATATAAATTTAAAAAATTAAGAAAAATGCCAATTAATTTTACTTTTTATTTAGAGGGTGTTTGAATACATTTACAAGTAGTAAATCCTAGTTAGAATTAGTTAAAACAGAATATAGAATTTGACTCGAGCAAATACCAAATTTAATAGAACAATGGTGTAAACGTTTAGGGTACAAAGTGTACTTTTGTCTTTTATTAATTCAGTGATAAGAAAAGCAGCCAAGCATTATTTGTATTCTTACAAAACTTGATTGTGGAGGAAAAACAGAGCAGAACCGAACAACTTTCTGCTGTCCCCTCGACCCCGGTGGTTACTTCCGGCCGAAGCTTCTCTACAATACAATACTACTGATATTATATTATTTCATCATCGGCGAAGAAGAAACTCAGTCTTTTCTCTCTATATATATACACGCATAATGACGAAGCACACAACACGTATCGTGATAAACTTGTTATTTAGCCAATTCTAAGTTAAATCAATCTCTCCGTCTCTCTTTCTCACGAAATCGTTTTGTTTTAGAACTCTAATTATTGGTCTTTGAAGTTTGAACCTATTTCCCCAAACTTCTTATCCTGTCTGATTTGGTTGCTTATCAGAAATTTTCTCCGTTTGCTCTTGAATTTTGTCTTGTTTGGGTTTCCGTTATCTGGTTGTTGGTATTCGCTGATTTTTTTTTTAGTTTTGACGAATTGGGGTTCGTCGGTGATAAATTTAGGGTTCTGTCGGGAAACTGACTTGTGGGTGTGTTGACATTGTGGCTGATTAGGGTTTTGTTGGGTAAAGTTTTCAGACTTTTCGGTCTGTTTGGGTGTTCGGTTTTATTGAAGATCGTTGTTGTGGGTTGGAAATAGGTAAGGTTTTTATCAAGGATTAACCTGTAGAATTGCAGTATAATAGATAACATTCTGTTTGGATTTGTTTGGGTTCGAGCTTGTCCTTTCTAGATTTAATGGTGGGTGTAGGATTTATCACGAATTTGATCGAGAAGTGGGAGCTTTCCCTTTGGGTGAGGTTTTTTTTTTGTGAAGGGTTAAAATTGGCCTATCTGATCGCACACTGGTGGGTTTTTTGTCTAATTACTTTTGCATTTACTGGAAGATTCAGTTGGTTTTAAATTGGTGGTTTGATTTATTGAACTAGGTTATTGTGAGCACATAACACAATTACGAGTTAAAGATGAGCTCAAGTGTTTCAGAAGGTTTAGTTCAAAAGGGAAAGCTTCTAGTGCATATAGCTGAGAATGGACACTCATTCAAGCTTGATTGTGATGAGGATACCCTAGTTGAGGAGGTCCAGCGATTCCTAGAATCTGTTTCGGGGATTCATTTAAATGATCAGCTTCTTCTGTGCTTCGACATGAAGCTGGAGTCACCACGGCAGCTTTCAGCATATAAACTTCCATCCAGTGATCGAGAAGTGTACTTGTTCAATAGAGCTAGAATGCGAAGCAATTCACCAATTCCTTCACCAGAGCAAGTTGAAATAATTGAAACTGCAGACCCACCACCTCCATCATCCTCTAACAATCCTCATCCATTAGATGATGCTTCAGACCCTGCCCTTAAGTCTCTGCCTTCGTATGAGAGACAATTCAGGTACCATTACCAGCATGGACATGCAATTTACAGCCGCACTTTATTGAAATATGAGACTTGTGAGCGGTTGTTGAGAGAACAAAAGGTGCAAGAGAGGGCATTGGAAATTGCTCGGGTTAATCTGGAACATTTCTATAAGATGATATTGCAAAACTATACAGATTTTGTGAAGCATTATTCTCTGCAGCATCGGAGCCATTCCAGTCTTCTGGTGAATTTTGGAAAGAATATAGAGAAATTGAGATCTTGCAAGCTTATCCCTCCTTTACAAACCGGGAACCGCAAATGTTTGCTGGATTTTGTGAAGGAAGAGAACTTGCGGAAAATGGTGGAGGATTGTAGCAGTTCCCATAGGCAGTTTGAGAGTAAGGTTGCTGAATTTAAGCGGGAGTTTGGAGAGCTAAAGCTCAGCACTGAGCATTTGTTCTCTAGTAAAGCCTTGGTTCTTATTCAGAACTTGGAACTCACAATCAAGGACCATCAACGATATATTAATGAGCAGAAAAGTATAATGCAGGCTTTGAGGTTCTTTCTCTGTCTCACACACTCAGTTCTGTCAAATTATAGGCTTTAAACTTTTTTGCTTTGAATAATTCATTTTGTCTATTGGTTTTCTTGGCCGTTTGAAATATTTTGTGGGTGTGTACAACCTATTTATAATTGATATAATCAGTATTGTTAAAAACTTTTGATGCATGTTACTGGACTTTTGTGATCCACGACTTTTGTACTGATTCATCTTCTCTTAGGACTTGGTCCATAATTGTTCCAAGTGGTTTGAGATACCCAATGTTCCTCATAAACACGGCTAAGTTCAATCAATTTTAGTTAATTTTGTGAACTTGTCACCATTTGATTCATGTCATGAATGTTATGGGACTCAAAATTTAGACTTAATGCGTGGTTTCTAATCTAGCTTTGTTTGGGAAGAGCGAGGGTTTGTGGCGGAGGGATTGTTCAATTTGATTCTGTTGGGAAGAATTAATTTGTGCTTGAAGCTGTCCAGTTTGCTTTGGTTCCAATTCAGAGAAAAACAGAAGCAGAGTAAACAAAAAAAAAAACACTTTGCTAAAGGTCTGTGTGATAGTTTCAGCTCTTTCAAAGCTGAACTAAGAAAGTTGAGAGAAAGGATGAGGAACAAATGTCTTTGCGTCTAGTCTCTCAGTTACCTTTGTACTGGGTTTGTTGATGAATGTACTATGTAGTAGGCAAAGTGCCTAAGCCACTGCATTGTTTTCTTTCACACACCTTGATCTATTCCAATTTCCACATCAGTCTCGTCTCTCTTCAACTCTGTAGCATATGATTGTACTTGGTGTTTTAGATTTCAGATTGATTCCTCATTATTTTATTGTTATGTTTCTTTAGTCAAGGTTGTTGTTAGATTTTTCAGTTATATTTTGTTCTAGTGCTCAACTTTCTGGAAAAATAAGCAATTGTAACTTCTGCTACTGTTGCAAAGAAAATCTTGAAAATTTGAGTCTGATTTTGCATACTGAAAATGTCTTAAGTGTAGGGTCTCATCTAGCAGGCCGTGTTTCTTATCAACCTTGATGTGTTTTTTGCTATTATTATTTTTTAATTCTATAAAAATCTCAATGTCTTGGATATTGGTTGCGTGAACATATTTATGACTGACCTTTATTGTGTGTGCATAACACGCTTTTCCATATTCATCACCTTTATGTGCTTTTCATAGTATGTTGCATAACTTTTTTATTTCTATTTACCATGCATGCATATTCATGCAGCAAAGATGTCAGTATGGTGAAGAAACTTGTGGATGACTGTCTAACCAACCAATTATCATCTTCACTCCGTCCTCACGATGCAGTTTCAGCATTAGGTCCCATGTATGATGGGCATGAAAAAAGTTACCTCCCTAAGATGCAAACTTGCGAGCGATCAATTTCCAACCTGCTTGAATTCTGCAGGAACAAAAAAAATGAAATGAATATGTTTGTGCAAAGTTACATGCAAAAGATAGCATACATTCAGTTCTCCATCAAAGACGTACGATTTAAGTTTTCAGTTTTCAATGAGGCATTGAAACGTCAAAGTGATCAATTTGAGCACTTAAAGGTGGTTCGAGGGATTGGGCCTGCATATAGAGCTTGCCTTGCTGAGGTAGTGAGACGAAAGGCTTCAATGAAGCTCTACATGGGAATGGCTGGACAATTGGCTGAAAGACTTGCGACAAAGAGGGATGCTGAAGTCAGGAGAAGGGAGGAATTTCTCAAAGTACATAGCTCTTATATACCTAGGGATATATTAGCATCCATGGGATTGTATGACACTCCTAGTCAATGTGATGTCAATGTTACTCCTTTTGACACTAATTTGCTTGATATTGAAATTTCAGACATAGAACGTTATGCCCCTGAATATCTGGTGGGATTTTCTTCCAGGGGTGAGAAGCATGGAACTGCGAAGGGTACATTTTCCATGTCTAATGATGCTTCTCATTCAGCTGAAGTCGAAGAGAGTTCTTTGGATGCCACTGAGAAATATGATTCTGAAGAGATGCTCGAGGCTTCTGAGCTGGTAGAGATTGCTGGGACCAGCAAGATAGAAGTTGAGAATGCAAAGTTAAAAGCTGAACTTGCTTCTGCAATAGCTCTGATTTGCTCGTTTTGCTCCGAAGTTGAATATGAATCACAAGATGAAGGCAAGGTGGAGAATTTACTGAAAGATGCAGCAGAGAAGACTGCTGAAGCCTTGCATCTGAAAGATGAATATGGGAAACATTTGATATCTATGCTAAAGAATAAGCAAATGCAGTGCGAGTCATATGAGAAACGCATTCGAGAATTGGAGCAGAGGTTGTCTGATCAGTATTTGCTGGATCATAAGCTTTCAGTTGATAAAGATGCATCTGTCTTTGCCCCTTCAACTGAGAAGGCTGGTGAAAGTAAGTCAGATATATCGGGTGAAGGAGAATCTCTCATGGCATTAGTATCCATGGATGAGTTTTCCTGTGCCTCTAGCTCATTAAATGTCAAATTAGGAGTTCTTGATAAACAAGAGAAAGCATGTGAAGGTTTGGATGAAAATATGACAGATTCATCTGGAATATCAAATCCTCAATTGGATTCATCTATGCTAGATCCAAATCATGACGATGTGCATGCCAATGACAAAGATGGGAAAGACGCGGTGTTGGCAGACGTGGGCATGTCACTGGCAACCAGCTCCACTGCTGATAGCATGTTGCAGCCTCTGAATACTTTACCTTCTGACACAGCAGTTGGGCCAGGTTTGGATTCTAACATAAGTGGTGACCTTGTGCTGGAACTACAAAATTTACTTGCAGAAAAGTCCAATGAACTAAGTGAACGGGAAGCCAAACTTGAAACCCTGATGGAGCAGGTTGCCAAGCTTGGAAGGGAGTTAGAAACCAATCAGAAGCTTCTAGATGAATCTCAGGTATTTTTTTTTTAATATAAGTTTTTTCTCATCCTCTTGTTTTGTTGGTTTCATTTTGATATGAAAAATACATAGCATTATAAAATCTGTGAATTTCAAATATGGCTGTAGAGAAGCAGCATCTGCCTTTCTAGCCGACTCTCTTGGTTTCTTTTAGAAATGTAAAAATATTAATTGATTTAACTGTTTTTATTGTTATCAATCATCAAATTTACCTGTCTTCATATGGAGAGATTTGGCTCTTATGCGGATGTTGTTGGATACAATTATCATCTCTATTTATTATCTTCTCATGATTCTTCGAATTTGTTCATTTTTTCCCACAGTTAATGTGCATATAATATCTTTGCTTTCTTCATTTTCTTTTTAAATTTCTCCTGAACGCAAATTGAACTTTCTTTTTATGTGTGTTTCCCTCCTCCCATCTACCTCATAAAGCAAAAAAGAATTCAAGACAATATAAGAAAAACACCCATAGCTGTTCAGTATTTAGTTTAATAACATGGTATTCTCATGGTGCTAGCCAAATACTTATTTTGGAGGGATGTAGCTCTGTAGTTAGTTCTTGATCATTTCTCTTGATGGCCCTATTATTCCACATATATAATATATAATCTTTCTAACATGGCTTGCATCAAATTTTTATTTTTTTCATTTATTGATCATCTTGCCAGTTACCCTATATATTTTGTAATTCTGGGATGATGATCTAGCTATATTTGCTATAATGGTTGTTATACTCGCATGTATATACTTACAAGTTACAATCAAGGAATACTATCTATCTACCATGCCTACATTTGAAACAATAATAATAAAAAAAATTATTTTATATGTATGTTTCCAAATAGAACTCCATCCTAATATTTCTTGTAGTATACTATGAAACATTTACTAGTTGAAAAATTATAGTTTCCAGAATGTCAGTTTGTGGATTTACCTTTTTACATTATTCTTTTTAAAGCATGTTTTCTCCTTTCTAACTCATCTTTGTACAGGAGTGCCGCCATTTATTTTCCTGGACTCTTGTAAAAATTACTAATAAAAATCACACACAGATCTCAATTATTGATCTATTAATAACTTTGGAATATCACTGAGAGCGAATAATCAAGGTTCTGCTGAAGCCTGAAGGCTCATGGAAAATTTGGTCTTGAATGAAGGCTTGGCCAGCGATCCCTTAATATAACCCAAAATCATGAAGCTTATTTGTCATCTTACAAAAATATAATAAAATATTATTTCTGTTCACATTCATGAGCCTAACTTGCCAAAGTTTATGTTTTGCAGATGAATTGTGCGCACCTAGAGAATTGTCTACATGAAGCAAGGGAGGAAGCCCAAACCCATCTTTGTGCAGCTGACAGGAGGGCATCAGAGTATAGTGCATTACGTGCCTCTGCTGTAAAAATGCGCAGCCTTTTCGAAAGACTTAGGACCTGCGTGTCTTCAGGAGGGGTTGCTGCTTTCGCAGAGTCGTTGCGTGCTTTAGCTCAATCTATGGCCCAGTAGGTTACTCAATTTTATATTCCTAATCATTGCTGTAGTTATTAAAGGTTCAAGGCGCAGTGGCGCACTAAAGCGCAATGGTCTCCCAGCTTCAAGGAGAGGTGCTAGCCTCAGAGGAATTAGGTGCATGCTAGGCAAAATATTTATAAAATTTTCCCCATAATTTAATAATTGACCTAGCTCAATAAAACACAAAGTCTAATCATGATAAGCATTAAATATGTCAATACAGTAAAAAAAATTACTACTTCAACATAAGCATAACTGAAAATGTCCTGATTTAAAGAATGTGTTGGCGTAGCCAGTGAATGTTTTTGTGAATATGCCTGGCTTAGCCATCTACTAAGCATCCATTTGATCATGAATAATAAAATCCTTGGACACATAATGAATCTGGCAAGTACTAATTCCGAATTTTCCCGAAAATTACAATCCTGGTACAAATCTGTTCTTAAGAGCATAATCTTTGTTTGTTTGCATAAAATAAATAAGAAATAGGACAAATGCCATCAAATATTAAAAGTTTATCTTGAAAATATCCTTGGAAAACTCAAAATCTGGTGATTATGTGTGAATTGCTTTGTTGTTGTCCCATAACATTCTTTACAAAGATTATTATGTAATTGAGGATGTTGATGGTGGATTGAATTGGTTTTGCAATTTTCAGTTCCCCTAGTGACAATGAAGATGATGGTACTGCTGAGCTCCGTGAATGCGTCCGGGTACTTGCTGATAAAGTTAATGCTTTGACGAGGCACCGTACGGAGCTGCTAGACAGGTACTCAAAGGTTGAAGCTGCAAATGAGCAGCTTACCAAGGAGTTGGAAGAGAAGAAAGAGTTGGTCAATACCCTATATATTAAGCATCAACATGAGAAGCAGGTAATTCATTTAGTTTTGTTGATGACACTTGTAGTAGAATGCTTAGTAACAGCAGTGTTCAAATGAAGGCAGCTGACCAAGAAAGATGCCTTTGAAATGCCCCTTTATGGACAATATACTTCTTAATACAAATCAATCTTACTTGAGAATATTTGATGTTGAGTAAGGTGGACGCAATTGACTTGTTTTTTATTAGTTCAGTTCTTTACCTCACCTTTTCCTGATTTTTCAAGCATAATAGTTGCTGGTGTTGTAACAGGCAAACAAGGAGAAGATATCCTTTGGCCGGTTGGAACTCCATGAGATTGCTGCATTTGTCCTTAACTCTGCTGGGCATTACGAGGCAATCAATTGGAACTGCCACCACTACTACCTGTCTGCCGAATCTGTGGCCTTGTTTGCTGATCATCTTCCGCATCGCCCTAGCTACATAACTGGGCAGATTGTGCATATTGAACGGCAAACAGTCAGGTCCCACCCTCCAGTTCGGGCTGGGCATAGTACAGGAGACCGAGCAGAGTTCCTGACATCTGACACGGGAAGCGGTCAGTTGGCCTTGAATTCCGAGTTGACTTCAAACTTGTATGGCCTTCCTGCTGGCTGTGAATATTTCATAGTGACCGTAGCAATGTTACCTGATTCCACCATTCATTCGCAGCCTCCTTCCTGATCTTGCGAAAATCTGATAACTGACGTGATGGAAGAAGTACATATATATTATATATTAATCAAAGATGAATTCACTTATTGGTGGGTGTTTTTCCTTTATGTACAGTTTGATCTCTCCTCTGTATATAATATAATACTTTGTAATCTCTGTGAATATTTGCGATAGCTGTAGGCTAGGAACTTGTTAATAAATTCAGAATACGATGTTTTTGCTGAATTTCTAGTATGGTCCAAGTTGCTAGATTATATGCTTTCTGATTCTGTGAAACTTGGGTTAAGTTTATTTTACTTTTTCAGTCTTCTACGGCAAGCCTAGGATGGCATAAGCTTCCCTAATAATACAAACATTATTATGTAACTTGTGTTATTCCTCTTTGCATATTTCTATGGCCTTAATTTGTTGATTATCTATTGTTCACTTAGATGGGAGAAAAAAAATAAAAAAATAGAAGGGAATTTTCCAGAAACTAATGTTATTTTATGCAAATCAGAATTCAACCCATCCATGGATCCCGGTTATTTCAATTATGGGGAGCTTGCCCCTACAACTGCGCCAGGGGGTTTTCCGTATGAATATCTTGAACATTACATGTTTGATTATGAGGCGTTGGAGTTTATAATCCCACAATATTTGAGCCATCGCCAGCAGGATACATGGCGATCAATCTCATGCTTGTGGACTCATTCTCCGCCATACCAACATTATTTCAGAGGATTAACTTCGGAAGAAAGTACGCCTTGAGCATATCATTTTCAAGGACCTGGAGGAATTGCTCTTCAGCCTGGATGTTCAAGAAATGACATCTTTACCACAGTAGGAACAAGGGACAAGTTCAGGTTGGTTTAAATCTAAATTCATTTAATCGTAGACAAGCCAACTGAATACAATTTTGCACTCTTAAAACTCTGAAGAAAGTTTAGCTCAATTCAACTGAAGCTCATTTGCAACCCTATTTATGTTTAATCTCATATTGAATATACTTATTGCTTGGATACACCTGAAATATGTAGACACAAACTGAACAGAAGCCACAAATCTTGCTCCAAAATAATTTACCAACAAAAATTGCTCCAAATAAACATTAAAAAAGGGCGCATGCAATATGTTAAGCATTTGAAAGCTGCAAGGTACACAAAGTTATATAAAACACACACAAGTAGCTGGAAAGGTGACTAAAACACCCTTTTTCCTTTACAGAAGACGCTAGAATCACCATTTAACAAACAAATGAACAAGGCTTCCATGAATAATACAAAACAATGATTCTCTCTACTTCTGTCGATTTACCTTCAGATAAGGCAATGCACCAATCACATTGTCATAGTCACTGCGATTAACTTGTACCTGTGCAAGAAGAATCAAAGCAGATTGCAAACGGAACTAAAGATTGCAATTGAAGAATGAAGAGGAAACTAGATTGCTTAAGGTACTTGGGAAGCTATTTTTTATTACCAAATAAATTAGCAGTTGATCAATTCTTGGTATAGACTAGCCTATTCAACCATCACATGGGCCATGAAAAGTATAAAAGTTAAATAAAATTTATTAGTCAAATGAAAAGGTCCAATTTCTTTTATATATAAGCAAGTCAACAAGATTTCCTAACCCTAAACTTTCTCAAAATTATGATTCTCGTGATGCTGAATCTTACATGAGCTTTGGAGAACACCGGAAAAGTTATTGCAAAACAAACAAGAAGATCGAGTCCAACATTATATCATACTACTGATGTCCAAGAGGCAAGAACCTCGTTTAATCGTTTCAATAAACTTAATATACTTGAAGGTAGTACAGTCTAGATATCTGCATTTTTCAAGTACGAAAAGAAAATATGTGGTTTTAATGCACGAATCAATTCCAGGGTCACATGGATTTGCTACATAAAGTAACTGGTGTCTCCTTATATTTCTCTTTAAGTTTATAAATACTTTTTGACTCAATAATTTTTTGTTTGGACTTGTTCTATAATCCCACTTCAGGTATATACCTAGTTTACCAATTGGTGGCCTGGTATGACAGAGTTCCAAAGATAAACGGAAAGCACAAATTGGAAGAAAAAATGGTAAAAGGTCTTCACATACAAATCATTGAATCACCAACGCAAATCATTAGCAATGAAACAAACAAATTGTATAGATATTGACCAATGGACAGATAAGCACTCTAAACAACCCTTGTCTGAAAGATTGAAAACTTATAAAAAAAAAAAGACTAACAAAAACTAAAATATATTGAGACACAGATACGAGAAAATTAAAGAAAATGCTTCTAATTATAATTTCCCTCCAAAATGCATCATATCAAAGGGTGCTATTTTTTCATTAGTATTGACTGAATTCCACAAGACTTATTGAAATAAAAATTGGTTAAATTTCACAAGTTGGAGGCCATTTCCATAACGATTCGAACCTCTTTCAACAGAAAAAATAAATTGAACATTTTTACCTTATTTTAAAATAATTTGTCTACTTATACAAGCTGGCACATCAAACATTCATACAAAGATAATGATTTAAAAAGAGCTCAAACCATTTTGGAGAGCCGCAATTTCCTCTTATTATTCTTCTTTGCAAGCAAATGTTGCCTCCCAGCTCTCCTCCTCATTATCTTCCCACTTCCTGTTACCCAAAATCGCTTAGCTGAAGCCTAATAATCCACGAAAAATGGAAAAGAATAAACACCCAGAATTTTTTTTTGAAAGCCACAGGGAATACGATATAATTTCATAGCATCATCACAATTGCAATATCAAGAACTAATCAAAAAAACCTCACTAATAAAAAGAGGAAGAAAATAAACTCACAAACACGCCTCTTTATACATCATCACTATTACAATAAAGTATACACAAATTTCAGCAAATATATTTAATCCCTCGAACCCCGAATGAGAGTCCATCTTCCTATTTCCACAACAAGAGAATACTATTTCCAGTCCAAATTAATGTATACACATATATATATATATATAGAGAGAGAGGGATAGAGAGAGAGAGAGTTACCTAGTGGGTTTTCATTTTGTAGCCTTTTGCAGAGACAATAGTGAGAGGCTGGGGATTTTGAGTGGGAGAGGTAACAGTGAAGACGCTGTGCCGGAGAAGTGGGGCGAACCCTGATATGCTATGGGAAGAAGTGAGGTTCAGTGAGATTTTCTTTGTAAAGGGTAAGAAATTCACTGCGCAATGGGAGCTCTTAAGGGGTTGGTTAAAAGGGCAAAGACTGAAATTAATAGACAACATCGTGGCGGAAGCAGCCATTGTCATACTGGTGGGTGGTTTAAGAATTGGATTGGAGGACAGAGGATTGTTTATTGCGAGTGATGTCGCGGATAAAAATAGGGCTGACCAATTAATCAAAATGCAAATGAAATCGCATCAACGGCATAAAGACCACCAATTAAAATTGCAATAACATTTTCGATATATGTGACAATTTTAAATAAGTTAAAAAATTAAATTTACGATTTGGATTTGATTACTAACTAAAATCACATACATAAAATCAAAATCGTACCAAATAATCATCATATTTTTTCAATTTTACTACGAGTATATATAATTTATTTATTATAACATATTCTCCTTATTTTATTTTAGAAGACAGATATTATAGGGTTGAATGAAAAATCAGCAATATCAATTATGTTTGTAAATCAAAAATGACTTGCTATTTCCTAAATCAAATGTGATAACATAGTACTCCCTCCATCCCATAATAACTGTCGTTTTAGCTTCATGCACATAAATTAAGAAAGACATTTAATGCTATCATTTATTAATTAAAATTTGTATAAAATTTCATCACTACCCCTTTATGGGAAATTGAAAACTATTAATACAAGGGATAGAATTTTTTGGGACAATGAGAGAAGGTATGGGTGATATAGGAAAGTAAATAATTTATTCTTCTAAAAAGTTGTAAACGAAAAATAAATTGGAATTTTTTTTTCTTTTAAAACGACAGTTATTATGGGATGAAGGGAGTATTAATCAACAATTTATAAAATTGTTGATGCCCAGAACTATTTTACTAAGTTAGCTCCATGATTGTGTTCACTGCGTAATACGTTTGCACATTCTTATATTCATCAAAGGTCCATGAGTTGTGGCCACCACATTGAACAGATTCTTGCGTAATACGTTTGCACATTCTTATATTCATCAAAGGTCCATGAGTTGTAGCCACCACATTGAACAGATTCTGCATGAAAATTTGGAGGTTTCAAGCCCAGAAGTAATTGTGTGATTTTAAAAAGTATTGAAAAGCTTCCAAATTTATTGCCCAGGTTAAACTGTGGTGTAAGACCCCGAATTTTATGAAATAAAAGTATTCAATTTTATTATAATTATTATTCTATTCAGTAAATGGTTAAATTGATAAAAGATTAAAGTTAAGGGTGATATGTGCAAATTTTACAAAGTAAGCAAGTTGTCATAAAATATTCGTTTTGTCGGGAAATATTCCTTCTGTCGGAGAATATTATATTCGGTAAAGTACGACGGCGGCGCCAAAATAACCAATAATTGATGGGCCCCATAACAGAATAACTGTCGGATATAGAAAGCGACAGAAATAATATTTTTATAAAAATAAATATTTACCGTTAAACTGTTGAAATACCCGGTGCGTTATTGCACAGTAGCACACGGTATTGCACAGTATTTCTAATTATTGATGCTTACGTAAGAAGTTACTCAGTATTTTATTCAATAATTGCTACAGTGATAATTGCATAGTATCTTATATTATCAAATCAATAATTATCACAACACAGTAACTCTTATTATTGAAGTGATATTAGATAGCATTATTGACAATTTCTAGAAAGATTTGTCGAGGAAAGGGGTTAAGTTATTTAATTGCACGCCAGTAAGGAGTAATCCTTATCGAAAAGTCCTCTCTTTCCTTGGAACGACCTGGTTTTCAATATTGTGATTCTGTAATATTTATTGTGAATAATAATTGATGAATAAAAATATGATAATTGGTTCAATTTTATAAATAGAGGAATTTAGAATGAGATATTTGTTGAAAGTTTGGCATATTTTCTGAGGAATCGCAATTATTTTTTTTGAAAAAATATTCATTCAAATATATTATTATAATACTATATTATAATAATATAGTATTATAATAATATAAGGTGATAATAATAGTATAATTTTATAATATTTTTTTATATAATGATACTGTTAAATATATATAAATTTTTACATATGAATTAATTGGGGTGGAGATGATTAAAGTGTATTTGAATTATTTTTTCAAAGTTGGAATTAATGGTGGTGGGTGGAGACATAGAGGGGCCACATTATTAAATTTTTGAAATAATACTATCACATAAAACAAGCAACATAACTCTTACATAATAATGAGGTGGTAGTATGTGATTTGCTGTTGAGTTAAGTGGGTCATGTCAACAACAAATTACATACTGCCACGCAGGAGTATGCGAGCGTTATGTAATTATTTTATGTGATAGTAGCATGACTCTAAATTTTTTTTCAAGAGGGTGGAGACATGGAGGGGCCACATTATTAATTTTTTTTTCAAGTTGATTTTGCAAAACCGTGTATGCCAGAAATGGTGTGCCTCCTCAACTTTATAAATAGAGTGCTCAATTGAGCGATGAAAGACGCACACCAGAATCAAAAAATTCTTTCTTTATAATATTGCGAGTATTTCTTGTGAATATAAGGATACTTTGAGTGTAGTTTATAGTCCAAGATTTTCTCAGAAGAATATCCGGTATACCAGTCAAATCTAATTTTATACTAAGGTAAAGGATATTATTTTTTCTAATAACAGATGTTATCTTCTTTCAATGCTCGTAAGGGGTCTTTTTATTCTTTATTAATCTGTGGGAATAACCTGTCTACGCGGACTACCGCATGCATGGTGATTAACCCTTCGTATTCATTGTTTATTAATCTGTGGAAATAACCTGTCTACGCGGACTACCGCATGCCTGGTGAAAAATCCTTCGTATTCATTTTATTCCTTATTAATCTGTGAAAATAACCTGTCTACGCGGACTACCGCATGCCTGGTGAATAACCCTTCGTATTCATTCTTTATTAAAGTTGTGAAAATGATCTGTCTACGCGGATTACTGTATGAAGGGTGAAAATTCATTTACAGTTTTGTATATTCTTTCATACTCGTATGAAATATTATTTCAATGGAATGATGAGTATGAACTTTCTTATTGAAATTTTAAATCTGTTTATATCGGGTACTATTCATGTCGGGTACTATTCACGACGAAATTGATTTCTTTTTCTGTCTAAACTATCTTTTATTCATGTCAGAGTACTATTCATCCGGGATACTATTTATGCCGGAGTACTATTCATCCGAGTTACTATTCATGCCGGGGTACTATTCACGATGAAATTTAATTTTTTTTCTGTTCAAATTATCTTTTATTCATACAAGAGTACTATTCATCCGGGTTACTATTCATACTAGAGTACTATTCACGATAAAAATTGATTTTTTTTCTGTCCAAATTATCTTTGATTTATGAATCTTATTCTTGAAATTGGATCCATGTTTTGATCTTCATGTTGATAATTTGGATATTCTTGAACTTTTGATAAATTGAATTATAAATCTCTAATATTTATCCTTGATCTCACTTGATTCATTTCTTATATCATTGTCATAATCTTCAGACTTAAATTATGGTTAAAGTTACATTTGGTCTGTAGTGCAAAGATGAACTATTGATTGATATTTTTGGCCCGTAGTGCAAAGATGGACTGTTGATTGTTGAATATCTTTGGCCCGTAGTGCAAAGATGAACAGTTGATTGATGAATATCTTTGGCTCGTAGTGCAAAGATGGACATGTGTTTGGCATGATCTTGGATGTTACTGTTGAATATCTTTGGCCCGTAGTGCAAAGATGGACAGGTGTTTGACATGATCGTGACCATTGATGTTACTGTTGAATATCTTTGGCCCGTAGTGCAAAGATGAATTGACTGACATGATTATGACTAAAGACTGTAGACTAGTATGATCATGACCATTGATGTTACAAATGAATATCTTTGGCCTAAGTGAAAATATGAATTTATTAGCATGATTATGAACAAGAACTGTGATTTGGTATAACCACGGTCTTTGGTGTTTCAGGTAAAGACAAGTGATGAAAATTATCTTCGTCCTAGGTGCGAAGAGAAATTATCAACATAATTATGATCATGAACTAATTACATGATTGTGGACAGGAACTGTTGATTGATGTTACAGGGATGAAATATTATTGGTGAATTTTTAACATGGAGAAGATAGTAGACATTATGTTCTATTTGACTCTTTTAATGGATTGCTTGTTCCGCTGTAGTTGTTGATCTAAACCTGTTGTCTATTGTGGCGCCCCCAAAATAGGTCCACACAACCCATTCTGAGTCGCCAAATACACACTACAAAATCTAAATATAAATCCTCATATTCTAACTATTACTTTGTCGTGCACAATACGACCACACATAAATTATGAGTTTCAATACAAATAACAATACTCATACTTCTTATCAATGATACGTTACATAAAGGTACATTCAATAGCTATTTTAGGACTTAAAATCTTTGAAAAATGCTCAAGAAAACCATCGTACATGGGAGGCCATGCTTCTAAGTTATAATAGATATCATAGTGTTAGTTCCCAAAGGCACGTTAGTTATCTAGAAGGGGGATTGAATAGATATTTTAAAAATTCTTTGTTTAAAATACTTTGTCAGTATTGATTATACTGACAGCAGCGGAATATATGTTTTGTTCCCCTTCAAGATATTACAGTTATGGTTTGATGAGCAGTTAATGCAGTTATAACAGATATGACAGTTATAGCAATTAATGGGAGACAATGAGACACAAGATTTTAAGTGGTTCAGAGCACATAAGGCTCCTAATCCACTCTTCTACTCCACGAGTAGGAAATCCACTAAGGATGTCTCTTACAACTGGATCACTTAGATCCCTTCAAGGCCAGCAGCCCTGGAACTTCTATTAGTTCACTTTTGAACTCTTCAAGTCCTCTGACTTGGTTCCTCACTTGAATTGACAGTAGTTGTTGAGGAGTGTTACTCAGTTGCAATTAAGCATTCGTTCTGAAGAACTGAGTAACAAAGCAAGCTTTCCTCTTTTAGGATCGTAGAGTTGATCGTTGAGTGTTCTTGAGCTTTTCTCTTGATATTCTATCTTTTTGTGTCTTGCTTGTCTTGTCTGAATCTTTGTCTGATGTCCTTATAAAAGAACCATTCAAAATATATCCGTTTGAATGCTCCCGTTGCTGCATTTAATGCTTCAGATGTTTCTATGCAGTTGACATCTTGCTTTCCTGCGGCACTGCAGACTGACCCACTAACACAGTAGACTGTAACCTCACCTAACACCTGAAGAGGTGTTTTCTGCAGGCGGTTTAGTCCTTTCCTTAGCTTCTTCAATACGCTTCTTAGATTTGAACTAAGGATGAATATGGAATCATTGGGACTTATTGGGAATTGCATATTCAGATTTGATATTGAAAGTAAATATAAATGCTTAAGTGTACAGTCCTTAAGAGAATCATTGTACAAGGACTTAGATGATAGATCTAACATGTTAGGTTGATCGGAGCTTTAATGTTTATCATTTATGTAAATGAATGTATAGAAGAAAAGATCAAACTTGTTAGGTTGATCTATTTGAGCTGTAAAAGTTAAAGTCTTGACAGAATCGTAGTCTGTCAAAGACAACATTCGAAAGACAAGGCAGAATCGTGGAGCTTGAACAAAGATATCGAGAATCGTAGTCTGCCAGGTTATTTGAGTCTGCAGAAGACAAGGCAGGACTCGTGGAGCTTGAATGATCATATCAGAACCGTAGTCTGCCAAGGGATTCAAGTCTATAGAAGTTAAGGCAGAAACATGGAGCTTAAGTGAAGATATCCAGATAAGGAGTCTGCCAAAGAATAAAGTCTGCAGAGACCAAGGCAAGATTCATTGAGCTTAAGAGAAAGCATTAAAGAATCGTAGTCTGCCTTGGGAGCCACACTGAGAATCACAAAGACAAGAAGCATCTGCCGAGTCAAGTTGAGAATCGCAGAGTGCTATCAGAAGTGTGGAGACTGCAAGACAAGCAAGCAGGAAATCGTAGTCTACCAAGAGCTTAAGAGAAATCGTAGTGTTCTCTACGATCAAGTCTGAATCAAGCTGTGCAAAGCCAACACACAACGATTATGTCACAGTGACCATAATCGTAGTGTTCCTCCAGTAAGCATCAAAGATCGTAGTTCTGATGAAGAGAGAAAGAGCAACAAATGAAGAAAGGCTTATAGCCGTTGACAAAGTGATAGTCCCAATACTGCCATATTCATCCTTAGTCCAAATCGAAGAAGCGTATTGAAGAAGCTAAGACAAGGACTAAACCTGCCTGCAGAAGACACCTTTTCAGGTGTTAGGTGAAAGATACAGCCTGCCGTATCAGTGGGCCAGGCGACAGTGCAGCAGAAAAAGCAGGACGTCAACATCACTGCACAGAAAACGTCTGAAGCATTAAATGCAGCAATGGGAGCATTCAAACGACTATTTTTGAATGACTCTTTTATAAGGAAATCAGACAAGGATTCAGACTAAGCAAGCAAGACACAAAAAGAAAGATTACATTGAAAAAAGCTCAAGAACACTCAACGAGCAAACACTACGATCCTGAAAAAAGCTTGCTTTGCTACTCAGTCTTTTGAAAGACATAAGCTGAACTGCAACTGAGTAGCACACCTCAACTATAAACTGCCTATCCAAGTGAGGTACCAAGTCATAGGACTTGAAGAGTTCAAAAGTGAACTAATAGAAGATTCAAGTCAAAGGACTTGAAGAGTTCATAAGTGAACTAAGTGAAGAACCAAGTCAAAGGACTTGAAGAGTTCAAAAATGAACTAAGTGAAGTTCCAAGGCTGCTGGCCTTGAAGGGATTAAAGTAATCCAGTTGTAAGAAGACATCGTTAGTGAATTTCCTACTCGTGGAGTAGAAGAGTGGATTAGGAGCTTTGTTGGCTCTGAACCACTTAAAACCTTATGTCTCTTTGTCTCTCATTAACTGCTATATCTGTTATAACTGCTTATCAAACCATAACTGCATTATCTTGAAGGGGAACAAAATATATATTCCGATGTAGTCAGTATCATCAATACTGACTAAGTATTTTAAACAAAAAATTTTTAAAATATCTATTTAACCCCCCTTCTAGATAACTAACATGCCTCTGGGAACTAACAATTGGTATCAAAGCAGGTTCTCATATCTAAGCATACAAACTTGAGTAGATTCTATGGCACAACTGATAAGCGAGACCAAGAAAGGTGGAGGAAGCAAACCACCCATGTGCAACAAAGATAATTTTTCCAACTGAAAAGTTCGGATGCAGGCCTACATGGATTCAATAGATGATGATCTATTTAAAACTATTCTGAATGGGCCCTATATACCAAGAAGGCTTGCACCAACTGCAGAAGACCCAAAAAACACGGTAGTCAAAATCAAATCTGAATGGACTGAAACTGAAAATAAAGATGTTCAACTTGACAAGAAGGCTAAGAACATCTTGTTCTAGTCTTTGGAAGACAGTCTGTTCGAGAATGTGGTCAACTGCAAAACTGCAAAGAAAGTCTGGGAAGCATTGCTCATTATGCATGAAGGAACAGAAGAAGTCAGAGAAAACAAGAAATCTCTACTGACTCAACAGTATGAGATGTTTGCTCATGTTCCAGGAGAAAATGTCACTTCCACTTATGAAAGATTCACTGCACTGCACAACTATTTCAGAGCCTATGGAAAGATCTATCCAAATAAAGATCTGGTCATCAAGTTCATGAGGTCTTTCCCAAGCAGGTGGGATGCCAAGACCACTGCAATTAGAGAGTTAAAAAATCTGTATGAGATGACAGTTCAACAACTCTACGAAAACCTTCTCACCTGTGAGCTAGAACTGACACAATGTGCAAAAACTCTATCAGAAGGAAGAAGGAAGAACAAGGGAGTTGCTCTCAAAGCAAAGGAAGAGATCTCCAAAGCACAAGTGGGTAATGAGTCAGACTTTGATAAAGAAGGTGACATTGATGATGATGAAGCTGCAATGCTGGCCAGAAGATTAAAAGACTTATGCTCAAAGGCAGAAGCAGCAAACCTAAAAGGTTCAACAACAGTAGCAGTCAGGAGCAGATCACCGACCTATGCTACAACTGCAAGAAGCCTGAGCATTTCATTGCCAACTGCAACAAGCCTATCAGAGAAGAGCTGCAAAGGAAATCAAACCCTAAGAAGGAGATCAAGGGCTACAAAAAGAATAAGAGGAAAGACAAAGGGCTTATAGCTGGAAGTTCGTGGAGTGACTCAGACAATGACACTAACACTGAGTCTGAAGAAGATGAAGCGCCTCAAAAAGCCAACATATGTCTAATGACCAAAGATGCACTAAGCAGGAAAGATGCTGAAGCAGTCAAAAATAAGGTATTTGATTTTAACTCTCTTGATATAGACATTGATGATTTAAGAACTGACATTCGTGATATGTCAACTGATCTATATCAAAATATGAGGTGGCTAAGAGTTCTATCTAAATATTACACTGATCTTCAAGAGGAGAAAGAAAAAGTTCAGAAAGAGCTGGAAGCAGCTCTACTAAGTTCTAACTCTCTCTCTAAACTTGAAGCTGAGAATAAAATCTTAAGAGAGACAAATGAACTGAACATACAGAGAGAGTCAAATCTAACCTCTAAGATTGAGGAGCTAAAAAAGACCATCTCTACATGGAATAGATCTTCTTCATCCATGGACTCCCTGATATCCAATCAGAGAAGTGTCTCTGATAGAACAGGCTTAGGGTTTGAGGAACCAACCTCAGAACCCTGTGTGGAAGAGACAAAGAGAATTAATGTAAGTAGTGCTTCCAACTTAAATAAAAGTATTAGTATTACATTTGTAAAATCCACACAGAAGGATGGACCAGTGCATCCCTGCTCTTCTGAACCAAGACGTGTTCCTAAACACTACGGATCTTATGCTGGCCTAGGGTTTAGAGAGGTGAAGAGTAATTCAGTCATCATTGCCTGACCTCGACGAATCGTAGAGTCAAGTAAAACTGACTCCACTGATCAGCTTGGAAGGAATCGTAGTGTTGAGATTCACTCAGCACAGAACGTGAACTCTAGGGCTGCATGGAAAAGGAAGATGAAATATAAGAGTAAAACCAACAAATACCTACACAAGTCCAATTGGAGAAAGCATCCACACACACACACAAATATAAACTATTTTGGATGTTTTACTTGTGGAAGATTTGGTCATAAAACTGCATCATGCTTTCATAATACTGTGCATGGGAGACCCAAAGTCAAGCAGATTTGGGTTCCTAAGGGTACTAACATTGCAGGACCAATGCTAGTCTGGGTACCAACATGAATGCTGAATATGTTTACAGGAAATGAGCACCACAACTACAACATGGTATCTGGACAGTGGTTGCTCAAGACATATAACCGGAAACAAAGCCCTCCTGTTAAATTACACAGAGAAGAAGGGACCAACAGTTATCTTTGGAGATAACAGCTCTGGTAAGAATAGAGGTTATGGGTCAGTTGGAAATGGTGCAGTGTCCTTCAACAAAGTGGCTTATATTGATGGTCTAAAACACAATCTTCTTAGCATCAACCAACTCTGCGATAAAGGTCATCTAGTCACATTTCTCAACAATCAGTGTCAAGTCAGAGATCTGGAGACATCCTCTATCAAGCTGACTGGAACAAGAGAAGGAAATGTATACATTGTCAATCTTGTTCAGCTCAGTTTTGATGAGACAATATGCTCTTTGCTAAAGCCACTGAAAAAATAAGTTGGCTTTGACATAGAAGATTATCTCATCTCAACTTCAAGATTATGTCTAAACTGGTCTCCAAAGATCTGGTAGCAGGATTACTAAAGTTCAGCTTCATCAAAGAAAGACCATGTAATGCATGCCACCTTGGAAAGCAAACAAGAAGCTCATTCAAAGGCAAAGCAGTTAACTCAATTGACAGGCCCCTACAGTTACTTCATATGGATCTCTTTGGGCCAATTCTAACTGTGAGCCTAGGAGGAAAAAGATACTCACTGGTCGTAGTGGATGACTACACCAGATACACATAGGTGTTCTTTCTTAACTCAAAAGATGAGACAAACTCCCAACTGATAAAGATGTTTAGGCTGGTGATGAATGAAAAAGGAGAGACTATCAAGGCAATAAGGAGTGATCATGGCAGAGAGTTCGATTTCTCAGAAATGGATCAGTTCTGTGCAGACAATGGCATCAGTCACAACTTCTCAGCACCACGAACTCCTCAGCAAAATGGAGTGGCTGAAAGGAAGAACAGAACACTTATAGAAGCTGGGAGAACTCTACTAGCAGCAGCTCATCTGCCTGAATACTTCTGGGCAGAAGCCATCAACACTGCATGCTACACACAGTACAGATCTCTTGTACACTCTACGCTAAAGAAAACTCTCTACGAGCTGTGGAAAAGAAGAAAGCCAAATGTCAGTTACTTCCATGTGTTTGGCTGTTCATGCTACATTCTCAACAATGGAAAGCAATATTTGACTAAGTTCCAACCAAAGTTAGATGAAGGAATCTTCCTTGGTTATGCCACAGACAGCAAAGCATATAGAGTGTTCAACAAGAAGACATTGAGTGTTGAAGTCTCGATTCATATCATCTTTGATGAAACAGACCTGGACAAGTCTGCATCACAAGACACTACGATTGACGACACCGACACTACGAATGAAGCGGTCGAGCCTAGCACTACGACTATAGTTCCTGAACAAAGAATCGTAGTGTCCGAAGAAGAAATAGTAGAGAAAGCTGAACCAATCGACGATTCTGAACAACAAGAACCAGAAGTCAATCTTGAGGAGTTCAGATAAGAAGGCATCAGAACAGATGTTCCAACAGGGAACAGGTGGGCAAGAGATCACACTCAAGATCTAATCATTGGTGATCCATCTGCCAGAATCAGAATAAGATCCACAACTCAGAATGAATGCTTCTATTTGAGTTTTCTGTCTCAAATAGAACCCAAGAAGATTGAAGATGCTATGCAAGATGCAAGCTGGATTGAAGCCATGCAAGAAGAACTAAATCAATTTGAAAGAAGCAAAGTCTAGAGACTTGTTCAAAGACCAAAGAGTTACCCAGTCATCGGCACCAAATGGGTCTTCAGAAACAAGATGGATGAAGATGGGGTGATCACTAGAAACAAAGCAAGACTGGTGGCCAAAGGTTACTCTCAAGAAGAAGGCATAGACTACGATGAAACCTTCGCACCAGTTGCCAGACTTGAAGCTATCAGAATATTCCTTGCATTTGCTGCTCACATGAAGTTCAAAGTATTCCAGATGGATGTCAAGAGTGCATTCCTAAATGGTGAACTTCAAGAAGAAGTCTACGTAGAGCAACCCCCAGGTTTTGTCAATCCAACCCTCTCTGATCATGTCTATAGATTAGATAAAGCCTTATATGGACTTAAACAAGCACCTAGAACATGGTATAAAACACTAACAAACTTTCTTATTGAAAAAAGATTCACTAGAGGTAGAGTAGGCACTACACTATTTCTTAGAAAACACAAAGATAAAGTCTTACTAGTTCAAATATATGTAGATGATATTATCTTTGGTTCTACTGATGAAAATATGTGCAAGAGATTTGCCAAGCTTATGCAGAGCAAGTTTGAAATGAGCATGATGGGTGAGCTGAACTTCTTCCTTGGATTACAAGTGAAGCAAACTGATGAAGGTATCTTCATAAGCCAAGCCAAGTACATCAAAGACTTACTTAAGAAGTATGGCATGGAAACAACATCTCCCATGAAAACACTAATTGCTCCAGCAATTAAGCTTGACAAAGATGAGAAAGGTAAATGTATTGATATTACTCAATACAGAGGTATGATAGGCTCACTTCTCTACTTAACTGCTAGTAGACCAGATATAATGTTTGCAACATGTATACGTGCTAGATTTCAAGCTAATCCTAAGGAATCACACTTAACTGCTGTAAAAAAGATTTTCAGGTATCTTAAAGGAACACCCTACTTGGGTCTATGGTATCACAAAGAGTCCTCATTTGAATTGACAGGATATTCAGATGATGACTTTACAGGATGCAAAATAGATAGAAAAAGTACCAGTGGCACTTGTCAACTGCTTGGAAATAGACTAGTGTTCTGGTTCAGCAAGAAGCAAAATTCAGTATCTACCTCTACAGCAGAAGCTGAATATATTGCTGCTGGTAGCTGTTGTGCTCAAATTCTATGGATGAAGAACCAGCTAGCAGATTATGGGTTTGATTTCAAATCTATACCCACACACTGTGATAACACAAGTGCTATAGCAATAAAAAATAATCCTGTCATGCATTCTAGGACCAAGCATATAGAAATAAGATATCATTTCATTAGGGATCATGTTCAAAATAGAACAATATCTTTGCAATACATCCCTACTGAAGATTAACTTGCTAATGTGTTTACAAAACCATTAGATGAATCCAGATTTAATAAACTAATAAGTGAGTTAGGTATGTTAAATTTGCAACCATGAATTCTATGCTCTAGATGGTGCTAATCTTGCAGATATAAAGGCCAAGTCAAAATCGTAGAGATGACTAAGAGGAACCACGATCGTGGAGTGATCTAGTCAAGGCATGAAAGCTCACTGTGATAGCAACATCAAGCCAAGCAACCTTTTGATAAGTATCTCAGGGACAAACCTGATCCTTAGTGACAAACTAAGAGGTTGGCCCTTCTTGAGCAATCTTAATCCAGAAGGCTTGCCACTTCAGAAGGCATCACAGAAAATCGTAGAGTCAATGGTCAAGAAGCGAGCAAAGGATCGAACTCAACAATCGTGGAGCGGGTCTAGGCATTCGTAGTCTTCTCACAAGGACACACTAGCTCAGGGGGAGCTAAGGGAAGAACGGAGATTTCCATACAAGTTAAAATCATGGAGTTCAGCAGAATCCGGCACGTGTCCCACGATGCAGATCATATGGAGGGAAGTGTTTAAAATAATTTTAAAACTGTCATATGTCGGTTCATCTTTGAATTTCAAAAGATTATTCTCTCTCTCTCAAACGAAATCCTAAGTTTCATAAAGCTAAGCCAAGTAAGTTCGTTTCAGGAAAATCAACCTATATCAATGGCTGCTTCCAGAATTATCTCGGGTTTTCAGCTATGCTTTGAAGGGTTTGAAGATGTTGGACCAGAAATTCACAAAGTACTTTCACTGCTGGAGGGAGCTGGACTTAAAGATGCTCTGAGCACTAGCACTCTAGTCTAGAACAAGCTGGTGAAAGAGTTTTACACAAATAGAATTGTTGAAGGAGACTCCATTCTCACCAAAGTCAAGGGCGAGCAGATTCGACTCAACTCAGAAAGCATAAACCTAGTTCTAGGGTTCATCAACAAAGGTCTTCCATCACTGGATAGAATCGAATTTCCTTGAAGGTCTAGAGAAGCTGAGACACAACAAAATTGAAGGAAAGAGTGGCTACAGGAAGAAAGAATTTCCCCAAGAATATGAGTTTCTTGCTAACATTGTTGGCAAATGCATATGATGCAAGGGCTCTGGCCACGATACTGTCAATGAGAAACAACTGAAGCTCATGACAGCTATTCGATTCAAAGTTCAACTAAACTATTGAGCTTTACTGATGGAATGGTTTGGAAAATGGATGGAAAGCCCCAAGAAGACCAAGAGTACTACAAAGATGCCTTATGGAAGATTTATCAGCATGATACTAGAAGCTACACTGGGTGACAAGATTGAAGATGAAGAAGGTGTCTCCATTGTCCCCAACAAGAAGATAACCCAGCAATTATTTCAGAACTGGAAGAGAAACTCGGCAGAAAATGTAAAGATGAAATCTGCAATTCTATCTGCTGTAAGGGAGAAAGCCTGGGAGGTAGAAGAAGAAGAAGTAAATAAAGAATATGATGAAGCCTTGGTCAGAAGAAGGAAAGGAAAGAAGATGAATGAAGACGTGTCAATGGCTAAGGAACCCCAAGGCCTAACCACTGATGTACTTCAAGCATGTCCTGATGCTAAAATGGAATCTAGTGGCCTAATGATTGACAGAGTTATTGCTTTTGAAGTAGCTCAATCATCAGAGGAGACTCTGAAAGAAAAGAAGAAGAAGAAGAAGAAGAAGAGGGAAACAAGTGAAGACATGGCCAAAGGAAGTTCTGAGCCTTCAAAGAAGAAGAAACGCAGTCACAGAACAAGGAAGCCTACACTGACTACGATTGTGGAATCTTCACCAATCGTAGAATCTAGGCTGGCCACTGCTATAGAAGGAGTTGCTGCAACAGCCTCTCAGCCTGAACAGACTATCAGGACTAAAGCTGAAAAAGGTTCTGAAGATGCAGTCAAGCTCAAGAGGAAGAGGGCATTGGTCAAGAAATACATTCTTGTTAATGAGAAAGTACTGAGGGAAGAGGACAGAAAAAGAGCTGATGAGAAGGGTGAACAGATCACTGAATCTCAAGTATCTGTACTAAACCAAGAAGAGGATCAGACCACAATCAATCAGGCATAAATCAATGCTGAAGAGGAAATGCCCAAGGATATTGGCACTCAGGGAAAAGGTCTGACAGAAGAAGAAGTGGCTCAATTTGAAGAAGAAGTACAGGAAGCACTTGAGCTGAGTCAAATTGAAGCACTGAATGAAACTCGGGAGATTCACAATGAAAAGAGTGCTACAGCTGAGGGGGAGCTGTTAAGAACAAAAGAACCAGAGAATGCAGAAGTAGAGGGGGAGCTACTAGTTATCAGAGAAAACGTAGTCTTCCAGTCAGTGAAGAAACTGTAGTGTCTGCTGATGCTGTGATGGTGAATGTTGAAACACCAACCATAGATGGCACACTACGATTCGTGCATATTGATCAATCTGATGCAGAAATCGTAGAGCCTCCGGAACAGCTCAATGAATCGTAAACACAAACTTCTGAACCAAACACTACGCCAATTCAGCAATCACCAACCCCTCTAACCCAAGCAGACATCCCATCATCCTCCAACAATGAATATTTTGACACGACTCTTGCTCTTGCAAGTTTATCAGGGAGAGATGAACACAATACAGCTCCTCCTCCTCCTCCAGAAACACAATAAATTCTAGATCAATTGGCTCTCATGCCAGCAAAGGAAGAGCTGACTGTAACATTGAATCAAATAGGTTCAGAGTATGAAAAGAACCTTGAAGAACACTCCCTTGCACTTCACTACAGATTCGACAACATCCTTGACTCGGTCAAAACTCTGCCAGGACAATTGGGAACTGAACTGTCTAAATTGTTGAGGGAAATTTTCAGAGAAATGGCTGCAAGCCTTAAAGAAAGGGATGCTATTCATTTTAGCGAGACAAAGAAGCAGAAAGAAGCCATGATACTTGTGACGCCCCCAGAATAGGTCCATTCAACCCAACCCATTCTGAGTCGCCAAATACATGGTACAAAATTCAAATACAAACTTTATATCATACGGTCGTGCAAAATACGACCACACAACTGTGAGTCTTAGTACAAATATGTAGAAAATATTAAGATTCAAACTAAGTCCTCATTACAATTATTATCACACTATTTATCAGAAATAGTGAGGACTACTACTGCGCTAACTCGGACCATCACTCTGTCCCCCGACTAGTCCCCGCAACATTCTCATTTCCTGAAGAGGACAACAGATGAAAAGGGTGAGCTCAACTAGCCCAGTAAAGAATATTATGACTAAGATAATGAAAAATAAATTATCGTTAGCCTTCAACAGTTCAGATAAAATATTATTGATAACATGTTTTAGATCAATACTCGCAGCGGAAATAACCGTTCATCATCAATATTTTATCCCTGTAACATCAATCAATATTCATCTCGTCAAATATTCATCTTTGCACTACAGGCCAAAGATATTCATTTGTATCATCAATGGTCATGTTCATCTCAACACCTGTCATCTTTGCACTACAGGCCAAAGATATTCATCAGGTAATCATTCATCTTTGCTCTACAGGCCAAAGATATTCATCAAGTAATCATTCATCTTTTAGGACTGAGGATGATGAAAAACATTTAAAAAAAACGAATCCAGTGAGATAAAAGACAAAGACTAAGGATTCGTATTTCAGTATATCCAATTCAAAAATACCTCGTAATAATCAATTATGGAGCAAAATTCAAGAATAAAGCTCAAAACTTGGATACAATCAAAGATAGTAACCTTAACAAGCAATTCGGACAAATAGAAGAAAATTTAATTTTTCCGTGAATAGTGCCGTATACGTGAATAGTAACCCCGACGGAAAAAGTAAGAATTTCATAACAAAATTCATGACAATATTTCTGTATAATGATATTGAAAAGAATAATATCATTTACGAAAGAAAATAACATCCCTTACCTCAAAATAATAGTACTTCTGGCTGGAATATCGGATATAATTTCGAAAGAAACTTGCACTGAATGCTAATACTCAAAGTATTAAAATACTCACAAAAATACGCTCGATATTATAGAGAGAGAAAACTTCTGATTTCTGGTGTGATTTTCAATTCTAACCTAAGCACCCTATTTATAGGAAAAGCTTAGGATGCCAAAGGAGACTAAATGAATAAAATAATAATTTTTTTTTCTCCAGCCGCCTCACTCCAGCAGCCACCAAAAGCCATCAGCCACCACACCAACCAAAAGTGGGGCCCACCATTTTATTAAAAAATATTTATTTTCCGAAACTTCAATAATTCATAATAAATAGCCCCTTTGTCAGAAAAATACAAATGATGTGTCCTTCTATAGGAAATTTAATTCTCTACAACTTTGCAGAAGGAAGTTTTTCCAAATTCCAAACATAAACTATCCGAAATCCATAAACGGATGATTTTTCACACCAAAATACTGATAAAAACACATCAGCACAAATTCCTTCTTTTATATCCACAAAATAAATATTTCCTTATCATATAAATCAATAATTAATTATTCACAAATAATATTATAGAACTACAATATTGACAACCAGGTCGTTCCCAGGACAGAGGGGGCCTTCCGATAAGGACTTCTCCTTACTGGCGCGCAATTAAATAACCCCTCCTAGACAGAACTTCCTTAGACATTGTCAATAATGCTATCTAATAATATTATTCAAATAATATGAATTATTGAGTTGATAACGTGAAATACTGTGCAACGACAATTATTGAATCAATACTACAAAATATCAACTGTAGCCATTATTGAATCAATCATAAAAAAATAGCAACGTAGCAATTATTGAGTCAATAAAATATCAATGCAGCAATTATTGAGTCAATAATATAAAATATCAACGTAGCAATTATTGAGTCAATAATATAAAATATTGAACAGTAAATACTGTAACAATAATTGAGTAGGTTCCTTCTCACGTAAGACTCAATAATTCGAAATACTGTGCAATACCGTGTGCTACTGCGCACCACCGCGTACTGTATTTTAACCACCGGGTATTTCAACAGTACTAACGGTAACAACTACGCCGTTATCTTGTAAAAAAGTTATTTATGTCGCTTTCTATATCCGACAGTTATTCCATTGTGGGGGCCCACAAATAGCTGCGCCGTCGTACGAATATTCCCCGACAACAAGAATATTCCACGACCAAACGAATATTCCCCGACAACAAGAATATTTTATAACTACTTGCTCATTTTAAAAATATTTGCACATTTCACCCATAACTTTCATATTTATCAAGTCAATACCTTACTATTTCGAAATAATATATAAAGAAAATTAAATCTTTATTCATAAAAGTTGGGGTCTTACAACCTCCCCTCCTTATGAAATTTTGTCCTCGAAATTGACGTACGTACCTGGTATGTTGAAAAGGTGAGGATACCTCGCTTTCATTTTCGATTCCAACTCCCAGGTCATTTCCTCAATTGCATGGTTTCTCCACAAAACTTTAACTTGAGGTATAATTTTCGAGCGAAGGACATGCTCCTTCCTATCCAAGATCTTGACAGGTACCTCCTCGTACGTTAAATCTTCAGCTATCTCGTCTGGTTCTAACTCAATAATGCGGTTTGGATCCTTCACATATTTACGTAACACAGATATGTGAAACACGTTATGAACACGAGACATGCTTGGAGGTAAAGCGAGTCTATAAGCCACATTTCCTATTCGGTCAAGAATCTCAAATGGACCAATGAATCGTGGATTGAGCTTTCCTTTCTTCCCGAACCTTGTAACTCCTTTCCATGGAGCAACACGTAATAACACATGGTCTCCAACATTAAATTCCACGTCCTTTCGATGAAGATCTGCATAACTCTTTTGTCGATCCTGTGCCGTCTGTATACGTTGTCGGATTATTTGGATCTTTTCTGTAGTCATACGTACTAACTCTGGTCCCAACAATGTTGCTTCACCCACCTCATCCCAACATACTGGAGAACGACACTTTCTCCCATACAATGCTTCGAATGGAGCTACGCCTATACTTGCCTGATAACTGTTGTTGTAGGAGAATTCCACCAATGGTAAGTACTTATCCCAACTCCCTTTGAAGTCTAGAACACAAAGTCTCAATAGATCTTCAAGAGTTTGGATAGTCCTTTCCGATTGTCCGTCTGTTTGAGGATGATAAGCCGAACTGAATCGTAAATCCGTACCCATAGCTTTCTGCAAACTGATCCAAAATCGTGAAGTAAATCTGGGATCACGATCCGAAACTATGGATACTGGCATGCCATGCAATCTTACAATCTCATTCACGTACATATGAGCAAGGCGTTCAAGGGAATAAGTCTCTCGTATCGGCAAGAAATGAGCAGACTTGGTTAATCTATCAACAATAACCCAAATCGCATCTAAGCCTTGAGAAACCTTGGGAAGACCCGTAACGAAATCCATCGTAATGTGTTCCCACTTCCATTTCGGAATCTCCAGTGGTTGCAATGGACCCTTCGGCACTTGATGCTCCGCCTTTACACGTTGACAAGTTAAACATCTAGAGATGAACTCCGCGATCTCTCTCTTCATATTGCTCCACCAAAATGTATGTCGAAGATCACGATACATTTTAGTACTCCCAGGATGGATCGCAAACGGTGTGTTGTGTGCCTCCATCATGATTCTATACTTCAAGTTGAAATCGTAAGGAACACAAAGTCTGGAGTTGACTCGAAGTATTCCCTCTTCATCGATTCTTGCTTCTGGAATTGCACCTTCTTGCACCTTCTTCTTCATCTTCATCAGCTCCGCATCTGTAGCTTGAGCAGCTTTAACTTTATCAAGCAAAGCTGGTTCTACGCGTATACTTGACATCATCGCACTCGTTCCCACATATGATCTTCTACTCAACGCGTCAGCTACCACGTTCGCTTTTCCAGGATGGTATTGGATAGTATGATCGTAATCTTTCAACAGCTCAAGCCAACGTCGTTGCCGCATGTTGAGTTCCTTCTGAGTGAAGAAATATTTAAGGCTCTTTATAAATCTCCACTTTCTCTCCGTACAAGTAATGTCTCCAGATCTTCAACGCGAAAACGACTGCTGCCAACTCTAGATCATGAGTAGGATAATTCCTCTCATATTCTTTGAGTTGTCGCGAGGCATAGGCTATGACTTTCCCATGTCGCATGAGAACACATCCTAACCCTTTGTCTGAAGCATCGCTGTAGATAACAAATCCATCCGAACCAGATGGTATTGTCAGAACAGGTGCCGAAATAAGTCTCCTCTTGAGCTCTTGGAAGCTCTTCTCGCATTCCTCGCTCCAAACGAATTTTGTATCTTTCCGAGTCAACTGTGTTAATGGAGTAGCGATTCGAGAAAATCCCTCTACGAACCTCCGATAATAACCAGCTAAGCCCAGAAAGCTTCGTACTTCAGTCACCGACTTAGGTTGCTCCCAGCTTTGTATTGCTTCAATCTTCGCCGGGTCAACAGATACTCCACGTTTCGATACCACGTGCCCAAGGAATGCTACTTCCTCAAGCCAGAACTCGCATTTCTTTAACTTGGCGTATAGCTTGTTCTCACGAAGCTTTTGAAGTACCAACTTCAAATGGTGTTCATGATCTTCACGACTTTTAGAATAGATGAGGATGTCATCAATAAAGACAACAACGAATTGATCTAAATACTCCTTAAATACACGGTTCATCATATCCATGAAAGCAGCAGGAGCATTAGTCAATCCAAAAGACATGACTAAGAACTTATAATGCCCGTACCGTGTTCTGAAAGCAGTCTTTGGAATATCCTCAGTTTTAATCTTCAGCTGATGATATCCAGAACGAAGATCGATCTTTGAAAAGAATTGCGCTCCTTGCAACTGGTCGAACAGGTCATCAATACGAGGTAACGGATACCTATTCTTGATGGTGACATGGTTCAACTCCCGATAGTCAATGCAAAGTCGCATACTCCCGTCTTTCTTCTTTACGAATAAAACAGGAGCACCCCAAGGAGACGTACTAGGACGAATAAAACCGATGTCTAACAACTCTTGTAATTGGACCTTTAACTCCTGAAGTTCAATAGGAGCCATTCGATACGGGGTTTTAGAAATGGGCTTTGTACCGGGCTCAAGGTCAATAAAGAATTCAACTTCACGTTCTGGGGGTAGACCGGGAAGTTCTTCGGGAAATACATCAGGAAACTCATTAACAACGGAAATATCATTCAAATCTGATGTATTCTGATTTAGATCAGTGACATGAGCTAAGAAAGCTTGACATCCGTTTTTCAATAAACGAATAGCTTTATGACTTGAAATGATATTGACTGATTTTAGTGGTTTGGTGATTTGGATTCGCACAACAGGTTGATTAGGAATATGAAAACTAACAACCTTACGAAAACAATCAATTTTGGCATGGTAAGTGGTTAACCAGTCAATTCCTAAAATCACGTCAAATGCAAGTATTTTCAAAGATATAAGATCAACAGGTAAGGTAAGGGTACCAATCTGAATCAAGCAAGATTTATAAACTGTAGATGTAACAAAGGTTTCTCCTAACGGAGTTTCAACAGATAAGTCAAAGTCTAATTTATCAGAAGTCAAGTTCAAACGTTGAGCACAAGCAGGTGAAATAAAGGAATGGGTAGCACCGGTATCTAACAAGGTATAAACTTCGCAAGAGTTTATGATCAGCTTACCCGTAATCACCTCGTGTGGATTCCTCGCGTTTTGGGCTGTAACGACAAACGCTCTTCCAGGAATCACCGACTTTGACTTGTCTGCAACCGCCTTTGGAATCACCACCCCCGCTGAGCTTGGTTTCGCTATAGGACAATCTCGAGCTATATGTCCTTCCTTTCCACAGTTGTAACATGCTTTGAATAGTTGTGGACAGTTTGGGCTGATATGTCCCTCTTTCCCGCATTTAAAGCATACGACCGGTGGTCGTTCTCCTCCCCTCGAAACAGTTGATTCTGGTGCTGATGTTGACATCTTCGTGTTCTCATTGTTGTACCTTCTCTTCTTGAAATCTCCCCCCGATTCGCTTCTTCTACTATCATGGCCACGATAACCACCGGAGTGGTTACCGCTTCTGTCATACTTTTCTCCTCGCTGGTTGTCATTGCTCCGATGACTACTGCCACCAGTACGACCTTGGTTGTGGTCCCTCGGTTGAACATAATCATTATCTCGTTCCAATAACTGGGCCCTGTTTACTACATCCGAATATAAAGAAAACTTATGAGAAATGAGGTATTGACGTATTTCGGGTTTCAAACCTCTTAGAAACATCCGCGTCATACGTTCCTCATTCTCCACCAAATGAGGTGCAAACCTGGACAGCTCTGCGAACTTAGCCTCGTACTGGGATACCGTCATGTTGTTTTGCTCGAGTCTGATAAACTCTACTTCCTTCATATGACGAATACTTTCAGGAAAGTACTTGTCATTAAACAGTTTCTGAAACGCTTCCCAAGACATCTGGAGTGCAGCAGGCTGGGTACGCTTCACGGATTCCCACCAGTAATCTGCCTCTCCACGGAACATAAACGTGGCGAATGGAACCTTCTGTTCCTCTGTACATCCCAAGACATCAAATATCTTGGTAATTTGTTTAATCCACGTCTCCGCCTTGATCGGATCTGGCTTTCCCAGAAACTCAGGTGGTCCCAATTCTTTGAACTGCTTGGCAGTGACAGCTCGCGTGTTGTTACTATCTCCACCTGTATGTTGCACACGAGTCTCCCTCGTCTGATTTTGCATGAACTGCAAAAAACTTCTAAACATCTCATCGTTTATCGTCTGACCAGCGTTATTTTCAGGATGAACATTGCCTTCTTGTTGCACGTTCTCCTGGTTAACGATTAAAGGTGTCTCCACGGTCTCATTCACTTCGTTGTTAACGTTCTCAGCTGCCATTCTCAAATACTGCCATAAAACAAGGGTTAATTAAACAAGTCAACATATCACATATTAACCCTATGCTCCGACTGACCAATTAAATACCACATAAGCTTAGGTAGGACACACTAGAGAAGGATTTACTCGTCTCTCCCCTCCTAGTTCTATTCCCCGATCTCCGCCAGAGATCATATCCCTAAGCTCTGATACCAACTGTGACGCCCCCAGAATAGGTCCATTCAACCCAACCCATTCTGAGTCGCCAAATACATGGTACAGAATTCAAATACAAACTTTATATCATACGGTCGTGCAAAATACGACCACACAACTGTGAGTCTCAGTACAAATATGTAGAAAATATTAAGATTCAAACTAAGTCCTCATTACAATTATTATCACACTATTTATCAGAAATAAGTGAGGACTACTACTGCGCTAACTCGGACCATCACTCTGTCCCCCGACTAGTCCCCGCAACATTCTCATTTCCTGAAGAGGACAACAGATGAAAAGGGTGAGCTCAACTAGCCCAGTAAAGAATATTATGACTAAGATAATGAAAAATAAATTATCGTTAGCCTTCAACAGTTCAGATAAAATATTATTGATAACATGTTTTAGATCAATACTCGCAGCGGAAATAACCGTTCATCATCAATATTTTATCCCTGTAACATCAATCAATATTCATCTCGTCAAATATTCATCTTTGCACTACAGGCCAAAGATATTCATTTGTATCATCAGTGGTCATGTTCATCTCAACACCTGTCATCTTTGCACTACAGGCCAAAGATATTCATCAGGTAATCATTCATCTTTGCTCTACAGGCCAAAGATATTCATCAAGTAATCATTCATCTTTTAGGACTGAGGATGATGAAAAACATTTAAAAAAAAATAAATCCAGTGAGATAAAAGACAAAGACTAAGGATTCGTATTTCAGTATATCCAATTCAAAAATACCTCGTAATAATCAATTATGGAGCAAAATTCAAGAATAGAGCTCAAAACTTGGATACAATCAAAGATAGTAACCTTAACAAGCAATTCGGACAAATAGAAGAAAATTTAATTTTTCCGTGAATAGTGCCGTATACGTGAATAGTAACCCCGACGGAAAAAGTAAGAATTTCATAACAAAATTCATGACAATATTTCTGTATAATGATATTGAAAAGAATAATATCATTTACGAAAGAAAATAACATCCCTTACCTCAAAATAATAGTACTTCTGGCTGGAATATCGGATATAATTTCGAAAGAAACTTGCACTGAATGCTAATACTCAAAGTATTAAAATACTCACAAAAATACGCTCGATATTATAGAGAGAGAACTTCTGATTTCTGGTGTGATTTTCAATTCTAACCTAAGCACCCTATTTATAGGAAAAGCTTAGGATGCCAAAGGAGACTAAATGAATAAAATAATAATTTTTTTTTCTCCAGCCGCCTCACTCCAGCAGCCACCAAAAGCCATCAGCCACCACACCAACCAAAAGTGGGGCCCACCATTTTATTAAAAAATATTTATTTTCCGAAACTTCAATAATTCATAATAAATAGCCCCTTTGTCAGAAAAATACAAATGATGTGTCCTTCTATAGGAAATTTAATTCTCTACAACTTTGCAGAAGGAAGTTTTTCCAAATTCCAAACATAAACTATCCGAAATCCATAAACGGATGATTTTTCACACCAAAATACTGATAAAAACACATCAGCACAAATTCCTTCTTTTATATCCACAAAATAAATATTTCCTTATCATATAAATCAATAATTAATTATTCACAAATAATATTATAGAACTACAATATTGACAACCAGGTCGTTCCCAGGACAGAGGGGGTCTTCCGATAAGGACTTCTCCTTACTGGCGCGCAATTAAATAACCCCTCCTAGACAGAACTTCCTTAGACATTGTCAATAATGCTATCTAATAATATTATTCAAATAATATGAATTATTGAGTTGATAACGTGAAATACTGTGCAACGACAATTATTGAATCAATACTACAAAATATCAACTGTAGCCATTATTGAATCAATCATAAAAAAATAGCAACGTAGCAATTATTGAGTCAATAAAATATCAATGCAGCAATTATTGAGTCAATAATATAAAATATCAACGTAGCAATTATTGAGTCAATAATATAAAATATTGAACAGTAAATACTGTAACAATAATTGAGTAGGTTCCTTCTCACGTAAGACTCAATAATTCGAAATACTGTGCAATACCGTGTGCTACTGCGCACCACCGCGTACTGTATTTTAACCACCGGGTATTTCAACAGTACTAACGGTAACAACTACGCCGTTATCTTGTAAAAAAGTTATTTATGTCACTTTCTATATCCGACAGTTATTCCATTGTGGGGGGCCCACAAATAGCTGCGCCGTCGTACGAATATTCCCCGACAACAAGAATATTCCACGACCAAACGAATATTCCCCGACAACAAGAATATTTTATAACTACTTGCTCATTTTAAAAATATTTGCACATGTCACCCATAACTTTCATATTTATCAAGTCAACACCTTACTATTTCGAAATAATATATAAAGAAAATTAAATCTTTATTCATAAAAGTTGGGGTCTTACAATACTAATGCAAAAGAATCAATAATCTCAAAATGAGCTGATGGCAAAACAGATTTCAGCACTGCGTATCTCTTTGAACCAATTCCAAGAATGCAGTGCTGCTCAAATCTCCCAGAACAACGATGCCATGAAAATGCTTCAGCAACAAAGAAGGGTCATTGAGGCTTTAGTTGTTGAACAAACCAGTGATATTTCTCAACAAAGAACTCAAATGCATTCCCTGGTAGACGGAGTCAGACGCCTCTCAGCAGATATTCGAACCCTTGATGATGACATAAAGGGGGAGAAGATTGGGCAAGGAGATAGAAGCAGGGGGCAAAAAGATAGAAGTAGAAGTGGAAGACCGAGGCAGACGCAAACACATATTCAACCACCTCCGCAGCAGGGTAGGCAGAGGCAAACTAATACTGGTCAATTTTCCGGTGGCAACTCCAGGAGTCCAAATGATCAAACTCCACGATCTGATCAGCATCTGCAGCAGCCTCTAGCGGGAATACCTCTTCAAAGAAATCAAGGTCAAGCTTCTGGCTCACAAGGCATATCTGTACAGTCCAGATATGAGCTAGAAGACATTGAATTGAGAGATGAGCAAACCAGAAGAATGAGAGCTGCAGAATCTTTGAGGAATAAGAGGCAAAAAAACTAGAGATAAGTCTAAAGCTTAATTGTGTATTGATGTTTATATGCTAGATTGTAATATCTTTTCAAACATCAATAAATTCATACTTATTCTCTAGAAATTTCAGTTACTCATTGAACCACTAAGCCATATTTACTTTCTAGCATTATGCATTTAGAAAATGATGCTGTGATCTAAATCTCCTTAATTATGTCAACATCAAATAGGGGGAGATTGTTGGGAATGCATATTCAGATTTGATATTGAAAGTAAATATAAATACTTAAGTGTATAGTCCTTAAGAAAATCATTGTACAAGGACTTAGATGATAGATCAAACATATTAGGTTGATCTGAGCTTTAATGTTTATCATTTATGTCAATGAATGTATAGAAGAAAAGATCAAACTTGTTAGGTTGATCTATTTGAGCTGTAAAAGTTAAATTCTTGATAGAATCGTAGTCTGTCAAAGACAACATTCGGAAGACAAGACAGAATCGTGGAGCTTGAACAAAGATATCGAGAATCGTAGTCTGCCAGGTTATTTGAGTATGCAGAAGACAAGGCAGGACTCATGGAGCTTGAATGATTATATCAGAACCGTAGTGTGCCAAGGGATTCAAGTCTACAGAAGTTAAAGCAGAAACGTGGAGCTTAAGTGAAGATATCTAGATAAGGAGTCTGCAAAAGAATCAAGTTTGCAGAGGCTAAGGCAAGATTCATTGAGCTCAAGAGAAAGCATTAAAGAATCGTAGTCTGCCTTGGGAGCCACACTGGGAATCACAAAGACAAGAAGCATCTGCCGAGTCAAGTTAAGAATCGCAGAGTGCTATCAGAAGTGTGGAGACTGCAAGACAAGCAAGCAGGAAATTGTAGTCTACCAAGAGCTTAAGAATCGTAATGTTCTCTACGATCAAGTCTGAATCAAGCTGTGCAAAGCCAACACACAATGATTATGTCACAGTGACCATAATCGTAGTGTTCCTCCAGTAAGCATCAAAGATCGTAGTTATGATGAAGGGAGGAAGAGCAACAAATGAAGAAAGGCTTATAGCCGTTAACAAAGTGATAGTCCCAATACTGCCATATTCATCCTTAGTCCAAATCGAAGAAGCATATTGAAGAAGCTAAGGAAAGGACTAAAGCTGTATGCAGAAGACACCTTTTCAGGTGTTAGGTGAAAGATACAGTCTGCCGTATCAGTGGGCCAGGCGACAGTGCAGCAGAAAAAGCAGGACGTCAACATCTCTGCACAGAAAACGTCTGAAGCATTAAATGCAGCAACGGGAGCATTCAAACGGCTATTTTTGAATGACTCTTTTATAAGGAAATCAGACAAGGATTCAGACTAATCAAGCAAAACGCAAAAAGAAAGATTACATTGAAAAAAGCTCAAGAACACTCAACGAGCAAATACTACGATCTTGAAGAAAGTTTGCTTTCGCTACTCAGTCTTTTGAAAGACATAAGCTGAACTGCAACTGAGTAGCACACCTCAATTATCAACTGCCTATCCAAGTGAGGTACCAAGTCAGAGGACTTGAAGAGTTCAAAAGTGAACTAAGAGGAGATCCAAGTCAAATGACTTGAAGAGTTCAGAAGTGAACTAAGTGAAGAACCAAGTCAAAGGACTTGAAGAGTTCAAAAGTGAACTAAGTGAAGTTCCAGGGCTGCTGGCCTTGAAGGGATCAAAGTGATCCAGTTGTAAGAAGACATCCTTAGTGGATTTCTTACTCGTGGAGTAGAAGAGTGGATTAGGAGCTTTGTTGGCTATGAACCACTTAAAACCTTGTGTCTCTTTGTCTCTCATTAACTGCTATAACTGCTATATCTGTTATAACTTCTATAACTGCTTATCAAACCATAACTGCATTATCTTGAAGGGGAACAAAACATATATTCCACTGTAGTCAGTATCATCAATACTGACTAAGTATTTTAAACAAAGAAATTTTAAAATATCTATTCAATCCCCCTTCTAGATAACTAACGTGCCTCTGGGAACTAACAGGACTATCAAATTATCAACTACTATAAACCTTTCTTCATTTGTTGCTCTTTCTCCCTTCATCAGAACTACGATCTTTGATGCTGACTAGAGGAACACTACGATTATGGTTATTGTGACACAATCGTTGTATGTTGGTTTGCACAGCTTGACTCAGACTTGATCGTAGAGAACACTACGATTTTTCTTAAGCTCTCTGGTAGACTACAATTCCTACTTGCTTGTCTTGCAGACTTCACACTTCCAAGAGCACACTGCATTTCTTGACTTGGCTCAGATTTTTTCCATGATTCTTAGTGTGACTTCCAAGGCCAGACTACGATTATGATATTTTCACTTAAACTCCACGAATCTTGCATTGGTCTCTGCAAGCTTGATTCTCTTGGCAGACTACGATTCTGTCAAGGCTTTAATATTTACAGCACAAATAGATCAACCTAACAAATTTGATCTTTCCTTCTATACATTTATTTACATAAATGATAAACACTAAAGGTTAGATTAACCTAACATCTTTGATCTATCATCTAAGTCCTTGTACATATGATCATTGAAGGACTGTACACTTAAGCATTTATATTTTACTTTCAACATCAAATATGAATATGCAATTCCCAACGCATAGGACTTGAGAATTAACCTTGGTTGACCCAATAGACCCCAAAGAAGAACAAAAAGATTACTATCATATTTATTCTAATGGTGGGTATTCTCTTGTCATATAATTATCTCTATTGTCTCAAACTGAGGATTATATTCCATCATACTCTAAAATTATATAGATAATGCTCATAGATATAATCAGCAAATGGATGCACACAACCATGTCTTATGATAACATGAAATCGTATGTGGTTAGACATCTTGTATGATAGTGGCAACACACCCTTCCAAATTCGGGTTCACTTCACCTAAGTCAGGTTCACCTCAATCCACTATTAAATGACATATAAAATACGACACACACATTTAAAGTTTTCAATACAATTATATATTGTCATGCTATTTTATAATGTATTGAGAAACTTCAATGGTCACCTACCATCACTCTATTATCTTGTTATCCCCGCTTGACCCAGCTACATTCTTATTACCTGAAAGGAATTGTGAAGCAAAAGGGGTGAGCACAAATAGCCAAGTAAAGAATATTATAACTAAAGATAATTAAATTATCAATAGTCTTCATCAGTAATGAATCAGATCTTTAGAACCTTAGTCCTCAACAGGAAAAAATCTGATAGAATACAATAGACAACAAGTTTTAGATCAACAACTGCAGCAGAACAAACAATCCATTAGAAGAGTCAAGTAGAACATAATGTCTACTATCTTCTTCATGTTAAAAGTTCACCAACAATATTTCATCCCTGTAACATCAATCAACAGTTCCTGCCCATAATCATGTAAATAGTTTATGATCATAATTATGCTGATAAATTCCTCTTCGCACCTAGGACGAAGATAATTTTCATCACCTGTCTTTAATTGAAATATCAAATATCATGGTTATACCAAATCACAGTTTCTATTCATAATCATGCTAATAAATTCATCTTTGCACTCAGGCCAAAGATATTCATTTATAACATCAATGGTCATGATCATACTAGTCTACAGCCTTTAGTCATAATCATGTCAGTCAATTTATTTTTGCACTACGGGCCAAAGATATTCAATAGTCACATCAATGGTCACGATCATGTCAAACACCTATCCATCTTTGCACTACGGGCCAAATATATTCAACAGTAACATTCATGATCATGATCATGCCAAACATATATCCATTTTGCACTACGGGCCAAAGATATTCAACAATTAACTGTTCATCTTTGCACTACGTGTCAAAGATATTCATCAATCAACAGTTTATCTTTGCACTACTGGCCAAAGATATTCATCAATCAACAGTTCGTCTTTGCACTACGGGCCAAAGATAACTTTCACTATAATTTAAGACTGAGGATTATGACGATGATATAAGGAATGAATCAAGTGAGATCAAGGACAAATATTAGAGACATATAATTCAACTTATCCAAAGTTCAATAAAATTCAAATTATCAACATGAAGATCAAAATATGGATCCAATTTCAAGAATAAGATTCATAAATCAAAGATAATTTGGACAGAAAAATAAACCAATTTTGTCGTGAATAGTATCCCGCAAATAGTACTCCTGCATGAATAGTAATCCGGATGAATATTACTTTTGTATGAATAAAATATAATTTGGACATAAAAAGAAATCAATTTTATCTTGAATAGTACCCCGTGAATAGTACTCCGGCATGAATAGTACTCTTGTATGAATAAAAGATAATTTGGACAAAAAAAGAAATTAATTTTGTCTTGAATAGTACCCCAGATGAATAGTACTCTGGTATGAAATAAATATAATTTGGACAGAAAAAAACTAAATTTCATCATGAATAGTATCCCGGCACGAATAGTAACCCGGATGAATAGTACCCCGGATGAATGTTACTCCGGATGAATAGTACCCCGACATGAAAATATTAAAATTTCAATAAGAAAGTTCAGACCAATATTCTAGTGAAATAATATTAGATGAAGCGCAAATCTTAAGGAATTTCTAATCATTTTAGGAATTATAGAAGCAATACTTACCATAGTAAGTTTAAATTTAAGAATATGAAGTGAAATATTATTACATACATACTATAGAGTATGAAAAATAATAATATTCCTTACGAATATTGAACGAAAATAACATCTTTTACGAGAAAAATAATATCCTTACCTTAGTAGAATACTAGATCTGACTGGAATATCGGATATTATATTAAAAAAATCTTGCTGTTATCCACACTCACAATATCCTTATACTCACAAGAAATACGCTCAATATTATAGAGAAAGAATTTTCTGATTCTGGTGTGATTTTCATTTCTAACTAAGCACCCTATTTATAGAAAATGCTTAGCACACCACTTCTGACAATTTGCTCATACAGATGATTTTCTTCAGCACATCACTTTTGAAAGCACGCCACTTTTGAAAAAGAATTTCCAACCTAACATATCACCTCCACCAATCACATGTTTATATATACATATATATATATATACATATATATATATATATATATATTAAAATATTTATAATTATTAAAAAGAATTTTAATTTCATTTTCTCTCTTCCACCTCATTTTATTTTTATACCATAAATTTATTTTAATAATGTTACCATTCAAATTATACTATTATATTATCACATTATACTATTATAATGTAATATTATAATAATATATTTGAATGAATATTTTATCGGAGAAAATAAAATGTCAACTTTCAACAAATGTCTTACACTAAAAATTCATCCCTTTATATCAAAATTGGACAAATATTTACTTATCATATTTATCAACAATTTTTATTTTATTCATCAATTATTATTCATAATTAATATTATAGAACTATAATATTTACAACTAGGTCGTTCCTAGGAAAGAGGGGGCTTTTCGATAAGAATTTCTCTTCATTGGCGCACAATTATATAACCTAACCACTTTTCTCGACAGAACTTTCTATACATTGTCAATAATGCTATCTAATAATATTATTTTAATAATATGTGTGACAATTATTGATTTAATAATATAAAATATTGTGCAGTGATTACTGTAACAATTATTGAATCAATAATATAAAATATTATGCAATTATTAATGTAGCAATTATTGAATCAATAATATAAAATATTGAACAGTAATTACTGTAATAATTATTGAATGAGTGACTTCTTACGTAAGAATCAATAATTAGAAGTACTGTGCAATACCGAGTGCTACTGTGCAACAACGTGTACTACTGTACTTTTACCATCGGGTATTTCAACAGTTTAACGGTAAAAGTTTTGCCGTTATTTTTATAAAAATGTTACTTCTGTCGCTTTCTATATTCGACAGTTATTCTATTATGGGGTCCACCAATGACTGCGCCGTCGTACGAATATTCTCCGACAAAAAAAATATTACTCGACCAAACGAATATTTTCTGACACAACGAATATTTTATAACAACTTGCTTATTTTGTAAAATTTGCACATATAACCCTTAACTTTAATATTTTATCAATTTAACCATTTACTGAATAAAATAATAATTATAAAAAAATTGAAAACTTTTATTTCATAAAATTTGAGGTCTTACATCTATTGTATTCTATCAGATTTTTTTCTGTTGAGGACTAAGGTTCTAAGGATCTGATTCATTACCGATGAAGGTTATTGATAATTTAATTATCGTTAGTCATAATATTATTTACTGGCTATTTGTGCTCACTCTTTTGCTTCACAATTCCTTTCAGGTAATAAGAGTATAGCTGGGTCGAGCGGGGATAACAAGGGAATAGAGTGATGGTCGGTGACCGTTGAAGTTTCTCAATACATTATAAAACAGTATGACAATATATAATTGTATTGAGAACTTTAAATATGTGTGTCGTATTTTATACGTCATTTAACAGTTGATTTTGGTGACCCAAATAGGGTGAGGTGAACCCGACTTTGGAAGGGTGTGTTGTTACTATCATACAAGATGTCTAACCATATACAACTTCAGGTTATCATAAGACATGGTTGTGCGCATCCACTTGCTGATTATATCTATGAGCACTACCTATATAATCTTGGAGTATGGTTGGAATATAATCTTCAGTTTGAGATAATGGAGATAATTATATAGCAAGAAAATATCCACCATTGGAATGAACAGAATAATAATATTCTCGTTCTTCTTTGCGGTCTATTGGGTCAACCAATGTTAATTCTCAAGTCCTATGATATCTATTATAACTTAGAAGCATGACCTCCTATGTATGTACGAAGGTTTCCTTGAGCATTTTTCAAAGATTTTAATTCCTAAAATAGTTATTGACTGTACCTTTATGTAACGTATCATTGATTTGGAGTGTGGGTACTGTTAATTGTATTGAAAGTCACAGTTTATATGTGGTCGTATTTTGCACGACAAAGTAATAGTTGAAAAATGAAAATTTATAATTGAATTTTGTAGTGTGTATTTGGCGACTCAAAATGGATTGTGTAGACCTATTCTGGGGGCGTCACATGTGGCCACAAGAGGGGGGAGATCAAATTGGAGTTAGTATGTAACTTGTAACCAAATTTTTGGTTTTGTTACTTCAAATGGTTTTGGAATCAAAACCGCACCAAATGAAACCGCACCGAACCAATTACAAACGGTTTCATGTACGGTTTTGAATTTGTCAAACCGCACCTAAGTGATTTCGTGTGCGATTTGAATTTCAAACCGCACCATACTCACCCCTAGATAAAAGGGTAGGAGAGGACTTTTGGATTGGGAATATATGGGCCTCAATCTTTCTATTCATTCCCAGATAGGTCCAGAATATACAGAGTTCCCATGGGCCATAGCTGGGCTTAGGCCATGTTTGGTTGGACTTACTTTCGAGAGAGTAGTCAAAAAGTCTTTTGATACAATGAATCAAAAAGAGTAGAGGTCCGCTTTAATACAATACCCCGAGCCAAATCAGATCAAGGTTACGATTCGATTCATTGACGGATCTACTATGGGCGGACCTACTATTTTGTAAGGGGCATGGTCCAAAAACTTACCAGCCGCTAGATTAGATATAATAAAGAACTCATTGGACATGAGTATATTTGAATTTCACTATAAAGGATCAAAACACAAATAGATGAAATTCAAATATATTCATATTCAATTTTTTTGTCCACATAGAGTTTTTGTATATAAATGTTAATAACTTAATAATATCTAATAAGCAAGTTCACTAAATATCACAAAGGTCAAAGTCAAAACTTAAGAAGTTTAAAAAGTTTTTAGGGGAAGTAAAAGCTTCAGGCCCAAGGAATTAGGTCTTATTCTATTTTATTTTTAGGTATTGTTTATTTTTAATTTTTTCAGCTTAAAGTAAAGTTATATTAATTTAAAGAAAAAAAAAAAAAAAGAATAGATAAAAGAACAAGTTGATTGATATATATACACTAGTATCAAAAGCATAATAGGGTTGGGTTGGGTTGGTCATGCTCCAAATTCATGTCTTATTTTGAAATGAACCTGCAACAAAAATTGTGTTCATGTTGTATTAATAGTTTACAATTCTCCAATTCATATCATCATCATCGTATGTTTCTAAAATGCACAATTGCAAGCCAACAAATGAACTATTTTAAAACAAAATTGCAGGACCAAACAATTCATAAAAGCATTCCCCAAGTGAAACGACAAGATATATACCACCACACAGATCACTGGTGCTAGAAACACCCTCAATTGTGAATTGTCATGTCGAGCTAAGTCTATGAATAGAACAAAATGGTGAACCCTGGCGCCAGTCCATGATAGCAAGGGTGGCAGCAGCATGCGCAAGTGCGCCTGCAACAACAAATGCATGGAAAATCTGATGGCTGTGACCTGCAATATCAAATGCACCTGGCTTCCATCGTTCTGGTATCCTCCTCACATAGAACATCACTCCAACGGCATACGAAAGGCCCATGACAATTTCATATCCAAGAGCCAGAGTGATCTGTGGATGGCCCCAATTTAAAGAAACAGCATGAGTTGCTGGAATCACCCCCGAGAAGCCCATGCCCAGGAAGAGGGAGGCCCTGAAGGATCGGAAACGAGGAGTTGAGAGAGCTGGCGCAAGGAGGGTGATAATGGCAAGGATACCAAGCAATGAAATGAAGCTAAGATAAAAGAGCCGTGAGTATGGGTGGCAGTAGAAAGCATAATAGATGGGAGCGAAAAAAGAGCAGACTATCATGAGAGAAATGCCAGCATAATCAAGGCGCCAGAAGAAGAGGTTGAAACGTCGGGAATGACACGCAAAGAGGTGGGATAGGGAGCTGCAGACCAAACAGCTCATAGCCCCGCCTAAGAAAACAAACCAAGGCCATTTTGGGATTGCAACAGAATCATCAACTCCATAAAAAAGAAAAGTTGATGGTCTAAGGATGCGACTTACATTCAAACCCTGCGAAGCAGACATTATAATCAATTTCTATGAAGAACTTAGAACTCGTTATACAAAGGTTCCACAATAACACCATCTATTAATTTTCTTTTGTTTTTGTATTTAAGATATTTATTAAAATACTGTCAAGCGTCAACAGTATCAATCACTATGTTTACTTTGTAGGAGCTATATGATTTCTTATCCATAAATGCAATCCAGTTTTGCTCCATTGAAGATGTAAATTTCGAGTGACATTGGGGATATGTGAACTTTTGAAAGTTATTCATCCCAAAGAGAATTTTGTAAATGCATTACTAATTGATGTGAGCATGGAAGAAGAAAAAATCAAGGACTAGCAATCATAAATTCATACATCATCACTCCAATTTATCACAAATCCAGAAACTATAAGAACAAAGACAGAGAATATACTCAAGGAAGATCCAAAAGTCTATCTAGTTCCTTATTCAAAAGAAGAAGAGAAACAGCAAAAAAAGTCAAGTTAGTGGCAATAATAAGCTGTCATGAACCTCTGCAATAGTGTAGTAAGATGTAGTTTAATATGCTTTATTGAAGTTTTCAACTTAACTAATATTGGAATGTTTATACACAAATTTGTGATCCATTTTTATGTTGTCACAGTAGCTGGTGAACCCAACCATACCTAATTAAGCTTAACAGTTAAAAGCCTGAAGATACAATACAAGCAACGTATTGCCATGCAACTTTAATATTTTCTTACGATGAAATGAGACCAAACAAAATTCCCAAGATTTTAACTCAGTTGCCGGAATTTATAAAGTTTACAAATTATTGTACGTCTTCCCATGATAGTTCTTAATGCTTATGTTTAAAATCAAAGTGTATTCATTACATAGAATGAGGATGTTGTAAAATTAAGTTTTCTTTCCGAGTTCTAAGCAATGCTCTAGTAAAATTATAACAAGAATTTTATTTTGGTAGTGAGATTGTCACCCCAATAATATTTATTTGAGAATTTTTAAGAAAAATAGAAACAAGTAAAAATATTTATTTTATTAAAATATGAAATGATAAAAGTAAGATATAGAGAGTAATAGTTATTTAATAACGGATAAAATACTAATATCACCGCCACTTTCCTTTGATTTAAAGTAGGGAACAGCTTGTATGTGTTTTCAATGAGGTAATCCTTAGTCAAGTACCAGACGACCAACTGTCTTTTATAATGTTTTGGGTGCCGAGGTCTTGGAATCCATTATTGCGAAAGACAAGAATATTAAATTTCAATCGAATACAAAAAAAAAAAGAAGGTAATGCAATAGCCATGTATGTATCGTGATAAATTTGTATTAACTTACCTTGTGAAATATAATATTACTCTTTTTATCTTTAAAAATATAATTAAAGGTATAAATATTTTTGTTCTCAAAAGAATGAGATAAAATATATAAAGTGAATGATAGTTAAATTATTTAGTAGGGGTCCATTAGTATAAAAAAAGTAAAATATTTATCACTTTATATAATATTGTGGTGTCACTAAAAATAGATTTAAAACTTTTTTATTCTCTTTCATTTGTTTTTATTTTTTTTAATATGCTGTGCAAATTGTATTTTGCTCATCTTTTTAAGGAACGGAGAGAGTAATCTATCAATTTGATAGAATTATAAAAGAATCTCACTTATTACGCATCCTTACAAAAAGGGTTACTACCAGTGGACCATGAAAGTCTCCCCAAGTAGGAACATGTTTGGACAATTGGAGAACTTTAAGGAATCTAAGATTCCTAATTACTATCCTCTGTTCTTTAAAGAGTGCAGTTTTAGCAAAAAGCACACAAACCAATAAGTGGGATAAAATGACAAAGCTAGCCTTTCTCTTCCTTTAGTGCATTAACTTCTCCATTTAGTGCACTAATTAAAACAAGGGTATATTTGGAAAAAGAAGGCTTTGAGTTCCTAAAACTGCATTCTTTAAAGAATAATTTTTTTTTTGCTAAAACTGCACTCTTTAATGAACGGAGGTAGCATATTTGATTTTTAACTCCTAAGGAAAGTGTCGGGATAGAATCCGACTTCCTTCGATATTCAGAATTGACGTGATGAGGAATCCTATTTTTATACGGGGAAGAGAATGTAGAGGAGATGTGATAACTATAAATATAAGACTATACTTTTGTTCTAAAGTACACACAATTCACTATTATTTTCTGGCACTAAATACCTACATCGTTAAATCTTGTTCAACTTGTACTTATTCTTACATCGGAGCTATCCTCCAGCGACTCAAACCCTCAAGCTTCTTCGTGATGATTTCGTTTCTGTGCACGATTGAATGTGTTTTTGGTGATTGAAGCGCATTAACGAATATTAGTGTTAACAATAATATATATCATTTTCCAACTAAAATAATACTTCAATATTTTTAAGTAGTTTATAATATTCATAATTGTATTAACATAGCTTAAATGAATTAATGTCAATTTTAAATTTAAAAGTGTTTGAAATTTACTTTTAAAAAGTTATTATTAATCTTATAATTTAAAATCAGGAAAATATTATATAAAGACTATTTACTAAGTACTTAAATAGAGTACACCCATTTTAAGGGGAAAAAATCATACGTATTTACATGTAGTTCAGAGTAACAAAACTTAAAACTTATTATTATTCTATTTTTATGTTCATGTGAAAGATATACTCAAGACACCTTCTATTAAAATTGAGTCCTACGGGGACATTTTTATTGGACCGGAAAATTAGACTTTTTTATTACTTTTTTTTTTGGCATGATTCCCAAATAATTTATAATATTTATTGGAATTGAAATTTTTACAGAATTCAGTAATTTTAGGTGTAATTTGAATACATGTAAAAAACAGGATTGCACATTATGTACAACCCTGTTTTTTATATGTATCCAAATTACACTAAAATTACTTAATTCTGTAAAAAATTCAATTCCAATAAATATTATAAATTATTTGGGAGTCGTACCAAAAATAATAATAATTAGAAATGTCCAATTTTCCGGTCCAATAAAAATGTTCGCCTAGACTTAGGAGGTGTTTGATAAAAATTGAATGAATCTGAATGAGCTGAATTTGAATGAAAAAATTGTTTGATAATTAATATGTCTGAAATATCTGAATGACATAATTTTATTATTTGACTCCTCTGAAAAAATTCAAAGTTGTTGTAAATTTATTTAATATTACTTAATATAATAATTAATATATATTTTTTATTTTTTTATAAAAAATTTTACTTTATTCGGCTGCTCATCCAGCAAAAAAAATATGACTTAGCCATTTAACTGAATCATCTAACCGATTCAGCAATTCAAACGATTTTTTTTCAAAACAAACGCACTTAATGACGGACCAATTCAATCATTCAATAATTTAAATTTATTCAATCCTAAACAAACAGACCCATACTTATTAAAATTTGGACTATCGCGATATGGGTTACTCTATCACATATTCACATGGAGTAAGTGGGTCCAAATAACCAAAAAATATGTACAAATTTCAGCCCACCTACCAACTAGATTCCTGTTTAGCCAATACTATTTCCCATACTAGTGCTACGCAGGAGTGGGGTCTATCTCCGATTCACACAAATCTTTCTGCAAGTCTGAATCACGTAAATAAAATATTAAGACTAATTATGATCTCTTAAACCCACGTACAAATCTAATTTACTCTCAATTAATTTTTCTTCCCACTAATAATTCATCTCGCTCTCTCCCTCTCCCTCTCCCTCTCCCTCTCCATTTCTTTTCAGACAAACGTTGTCTATGGTTTATTGCCTGTCAAAACTGAATACTCGTACTAAAAATAAATAAAGACAGCACTAACCGATAAAGAAGTAGTATTAGAGCCCATGATTGTGGACAGCATCATCATCGTGAACGGTCGTTGAGCCGCCGGTCTTAAACAGCAGAAAAGATCAAAAAGATAAGAAAACTAGCTAGTGATAAATAAGGGTAACCCATAATAATGAGGTGAAATGACAAAAAGGTCCTGAATACCTAAAAATACTCCCGATCAGACCTTCTACATTCGTCTTCTCCATTGAGCTCAACACCGTCAATGTCAAAAACACCAAAAATCCCAACAAATGCCTAAAAAAGAAATCAAAATTCAAACGAAATTGACACAATTTCACCTGCGAAAACTGATAAAATAAAATGAAAATTTGAGCTGCATACACTTACGTCCAAATGTTTAGGGTTTCGTTATGCCAAGCAAATACGCTCGTGATCACGTCCTTTAACGGCCATTCACACCGATAATAATCTAAAATAAACTCATTATCCTGCAAATACTCGGGCAAATCCTCGTATTTGAGTAATCTCCTCTCGAATCTCTCCTTTTTGGTGGCATTTATTTTGCTCCGCCCAGTCTCAACTTTGTCGCCATTTCCGAGTTTCATGCTTCTCCGTGCTCTCTGCTTCATTCCCGCCGGAAAATCCTTGAAATTATATCTCTCCGGCGAAGCGACAAGTTCGCCAGAAATCTCAGCTCTCTATTTATCTGAATGTATGAAGTATGAACAGACAGATATAGGCATATATATTGATAAAAAATATATTACTCATACTACTAAAATTGGCGGTTCAATCTAACCGCTCACAAAAATTGTACTATATGACCAACGTTAAACGTATGACCCGATGGATGTATTAGTATATGTATAAAGTTTTGCATAATAATGGCGTGAATTTATTAACCTAGACTATGTTTTAATTACCGTGTATTGTTATTTCTATGGGGTAAAATTATTTTCAGTCCATTTCACCCACATCTATATAAATACCAGTTTTATTTACTATTTATATTCATGTGAGCATGTGAGTGGGAGATTTGGGAAAATATCAGTTTTTTTTTTCTTCGAAAAATGCTACTATCAGTCTATCACATAAAAAATAATCACATAAAGCTCACATACATACACATATATATTTGTGGGTCCCGCCTGTCACGTGAGGTTCACAATATACATGTGTGTATGTGAGTTTTATATGACCATTTTTTATATGATGATAACATTATTAAATTTTTTAAAAAAAATTTCCCTATTTGAAATTCTAAAGAATTTCTACGTGTCAATGCAAGGTTTGACTGAGTGGGGAAGACTCAACTATTGGTTATTTTGTTTTGGAGGATAAATCATTTCGATGTAATGAATTTTTATTTTATGTATGAGGTGGTGAAATAAAATACATTTCAATTGAATGAATATATGTAATAATTTTGTCATCATATTATATCATTTACGCCCACCGCCACCACCCAACCAAACATATATATTCTTAAAATATTTTAAATTCATTTCATTTTTTTCATTCGTTTAATCCTAATGTAGTATTTGTACTCTCTCTGTCCCACAACATTTGTTTAAAGTACAAAAACAAAATTTAGTCCTTGAAATGACTAAAGCATGTAATTAAAATTTAATATGTTATATAAAAATAATTTAATCTTCAAAAGTATTTAAGTTATTCTGTTTTTATTAAAAAAAATAATCAGTATACTTACGTAAGGGCCGCCGTGATTAGATTTTTAACCTATTAATACTGTATCTTCTACTTAATTTTTTTTATTTGTGTCAAATATATACCAAGACATATTATATGGGACAAAGAGTGTAATTTTTGCGGTAGAGATAAAACACATTTAAATTTAGATTTTTTAACCAAGTGTTTTTATTAAAAAGTTAAAATAATATTTAGTTAGACAATTATAAAACTGAGTTTAAAAAATTAAAAGGAAAAATTATACGAAAGTGTGTGATATAATTTTTAAAGACAATTTGTACATTGTGCATCGGCCAATACTGCTTTTACCGAAAGCATAAATGTTATTTTCTATCAAAAATATTTTTAACAAAATCTCTATTTATTGAAGAGGATGGATCTAAAATATATCCTCTAAATAACATACTCTTCTTAAATAGCATATCTTTATTAAAATTAGGTCGTTTTGGAAGATTTTTTTAGAAAAACAAATGATGCCGAGAGTGGCATTTTAATAAATAAAAGGAAAGCAAGTGAGACCACTCTCTTTTAATATTATTTTAATTTTTTAAAAAAAACTCTAAAATGACGTAATTTTAATAAAAATATATTATATAAAAAAGATATGTTATTTGAAATATATATTTTAGATCCGTCCTCCCTATTGCAAAAAACATTTGAAATGTCAAAAAATACTAAAGTACTAAATATGTTTATATATTTAATTTAAAAACACTTGGCCGGTTGGCCCAGGCTTAAGTTCCCAAAATAGGAAAATAATGCTACTATCACATAATTTTCAGTCACATAATGTTCACATATACACACATGCATATAATGGATCCTGCGTGACATGCAGAATCCCTAAATATATGTGTGTATGTGAGTTTTATATGATCCAAATTATGTGATAGTAGCATTGCTCAAAATAGAATGATGGACTTGGTATGACTGAAATAGTAATAGGCCAACTGGCTAGACCTGGCAAAATTGACCGCGGGTTTTGGGATTCACATTTTCAGCCCATCAAAATTTGGACTGTTTTGGCCCGGCCCATTTGGGCCAAGTCCAGAACTGTGTCAAAATATAGACATAAATCAATCCAAGCCTACGAACTGGACTTTTTAAACTTCATTTTTTAAGCCTATCAAAAATTAAATCATTTTGATCCGGCCCGTCAATAGCCTAATCCTACAATAGCCCGACCCGTTTGGATCAGTCCGATCCGTTTGTCAGATCTAACCCTTTAACTAGCCAAGAGAAATATGAACCGATCTAAAAGTATTAATTGCATTGCATGGGCCCCATGGCCATGGGAAAGTGTGATGGAGATGGGAGTGCTGTTCCTAATTCCTATGAGCGGTTTGAAATTTATTTATGAAACTTTAAATTTCAAAACCTTTTTAAATTTATTTAATTGTAACTAATGTAATAGTCAAAATGAAAAACTAATTAAAATGTATTACTAAGTATAAACTATTATTTTAAATTTTATAATTTTACATTAAAATGTAAATTTTAATATTTTTAGCTTTCTTTGAATCGGATAGATTTAAAATAAAAGAAGTTGACTTAAAATGACACTGACTTAACTCGACACTGAGAGATTTTAAATTGAAAAAATATCTTGAGGGAAAGTTTCTTTCTGATACTAAGAATAGTTTTAATTTCGTCAAACTCTCTTGTATTTGAATTGGAGTAAGGGGCCTTGGTCCTAAAATTTACCAGCCCCTAGATATAATAACTTAGGATACTTCCGTCTCACAATAAGTGCTTTTTTAGACTTAATATTTTTTTTTAAAATAAGTGATGTGTTAAAATTCCAATACAATTTTTATAATATTTTCTCATATGTGCCCTTATGCAACCAATGGTATTTATTGCATATTTATTGGGAAGTTGAAAGGGGAAGAGAGACCAAAAGGCAATAAAAAAAGTCTTAAACAAAACAAAGAAAGTATATTAAGGGTATTTTTGTCATTTTAGCTTGTGTATTGATTTGTGTGATTTAAGTTAAAAAAACACTTATTATGGGACGGAGGTAGTAGTATCTAATGAATAATATTACAAATACAAACTATTCTATAAATATTTTATAAATTGTTGATGTGGCATACTTCATTTCAGTATATTGATCAACAAATTGCTTCAATGTAGTCTTCGACCCTATATAAAAAACTGACGTGAAGTATGCCACATCAACAGTTTATAAAATATTTTGTAGAATAATTTGTGTTTGTAGCATTTTTCATATCTAATAAGTGAGTTCATTAAATATCACAAAGGTCAAAGTTAGAGAAACTTGAGAAGCCTGAAAAGTTTTTAGGACAAGTAAAAGCTTCAGGCCCAAGGGAATTAGGTCTTATTCTATTTTATTTTTAGGTCTTGTTTATTTTAAATTTTTTTGCTTATTATAAAGTTATATTAATTTAAAGAAAATAATAATAATAAAAGAGAATAGATAAAAGTAAACTACTAAATAATTAAGTTTGCTAGTATTTCAAAATTTAAATAATTCAAACATTAACAACCAAGACTTCAAATACAAAATAAAATAAAATTAATGAACAGAAAAACTGATATTACTAAAATACATTAATGGTTTTCGGGGTGGACCAAAATAACCTCAAAACTAATTTTGATATACCAATTTTGAGAAAGTCAAAAAACTTAAAAAAACAATAATAGTGAAAGTAGTGATTGGGCCTGGTTAGTGGTTAATTAGGTTGGATTTTTTATGGCTTTAAAGCTCTTTCTCTGGCTTTTGTTCCCTCCCTTTTAGGTCTAACCCTGGCTTTTTTCAGAGGCTTTGTAGAGCTTTAGGTCAGGTCATATTATTTCTGGCCTTTTCAAGTTTTTATCAGGCCAAGCTTTCAGATTTCAGACCTTTTATGCATGCCTTGAGCCCAAAATGTTTGAAGGAAGAGGAATGCAATCGTGACCGAAGATAGCTACAAAAAATTGGATACAAAATAATGTATTAAATTATAATTAGTTTTTATTATATATGAGTGAGTTCAATAGTTATGTCAACTACTACTATATATATCGGTCACTTCTCCAGTGAACCTTAAAGAACGAATCAAAAACGAATCGGATATAGCGACGGAACCATCGTTATATCCGGTTCGTTTTTGGTTCACCGTTTAAGGTTGGCTGCAGAAGATGACCGTGTGTATGTATATATTTGCATTATTTTTTTGTATCTAATCTCTAGTATATATGGCTTCGATCACCATTCACAATGCGAAGAACATCGGGAAGAAAAGTTGGGAAACCTACAGTAGTTGAGACTTTGAGGATATTGATTGGCAGTAGAGAATCATTAAGGATTTTTAAATGTTAAATCAAGCTTAATGGCTTTTCACAAAGAAGATCCTGTTTGGATATGCGTTTTACTATTCAGGGCGTAGCCAAAAATTTGCTCACCTAATATAATTTTTCTTAAAACAATACATACATTAACGCAAAATATCAAAATTTAAAATTACTACAAAATCAAGCATTATAAATATTACTACTTCCTCCGTCGTAATAAGTCTTGATTGACTTTTTGCACATATTAACAAAGAAAATAAAATGATAACATTATTCATATTTAAATTCTCATTTGATTGTATAATTTTTTGTACATGTCTACTGATACTCCATAAATATGCATAGAGAATATAAATATGACAATTAATACCAAGAGTATTAAAGACAAATTATTATCAAAAATAAACTATTTAAGGTAATTAGATATTTAACTTAAGACTACTTAATATAGTACTCCCTCCGCTCCAAAATTAGAGATATATTTTAACTTTTAAAAATCAATTCGCGAAATCCTTAAATTCAAAATTGATATCAAACTATTTAGTTTTAATACAAACAAATATAACAATTGTAAATTAACTATAAATTACTACTAATTATTATCTTTTGTTAATACTACTATACGGTGTCGGGGGTTTGATTCCCTCCTAGCCACAACTGGCACAAAAGGGAAGGGTTGTCCTTGCTGATTCACACGAGATTTCACGTGCTCCATGCTACTCGGGTCTGAGTGTAAGTTAGTGATGCTTTCGGTCATAGAGGGATTGTTAAAAGATCGTCAATTTATAATGAAATGGATGTAGCAATAGTTTGTTGAATATCTAAAGTCTTTACTTGCTTCAGGATGTGTGATGCAATTCTTGGATTTGTCAAGGTCAACTTTCTATTGATAACTTTGAGAATCCCATATAGATTCTTACATGGATCAGATTGATTCGTTTTTTAAAAGATCCCCCTTTTTTACTTTTACATCGGGTGTTTTAACGGATCTTATTATTCATGTCTTTGTTTATGTCTTGGGTTGGAACAAATTACTATAATTCATCCCAAATTGAATCTAATAGTAATTCACATGGGTATAAGAATGACAAGCTGTATTTGTGCACAAGTTAAAGTCTGAAAAACAAATAAATGTCTTAGCGAGACATTCATATTAGATTATTGGATAGGGACGACCAATCAATTCTAACTATAAAAATAGGGTTTTGATTAATTAAACAGAAGAATCTACTTTAGCCGATATGCCCTTAGATACGACCATACATAACATAGAAAATCAGCTTTATAATAAAAAATTGACCTTTACCTTCCCATCAAAGGAAGAGAAAAATGGGATCTATCAAACCCGCATCGATAAAGAATCAAATTACTATATCTCTAATTTTGGAACAATGATAACAATAAAGACTTTTATCATGAGACTAGAGTTTAATATTAAATCACATTAATCTTCTTCCAGACATCTTATTTTGGAAAGCAATAACCCTCTTTGAACAAAAAGTATCTCATTTGGATTTTTTTAAAAATCAATTCACGGAACTCTTAAATCAAAAAATTGCCGAAACCTTAATTAAAAAATGAAAATAAATTCACTTAATTTTAATTATTACTCATAATTATTGAAAATTATATAAAAAAGTACTATTGATCAAAAAAAAATTTAAGATTATGAAATTTGACTTTTAAATGTAAAAACTAGACCCTTGTTATGAAATGAATGGAATAATACATAGATATATATTAAAAGAAATAAAATTTATTATACACAAAAATTTAAAAATACCAAAAAGCCCAAAATAGTAACTGAATTCTAACATTTAATTAATTTTCACAAACATGTATTGTCCTACTTTATAGGAGGGGAAGCTTATTTTGATTTGAAATTAATTCTCGTTGTATTGCTTTATCCTTAATTGGTTGATAACCTGTGCAATGCACGGGCTAGTTTGAATGGAGCATTCATGTCATATCTCAGCTAAATATTAGTTTCATTATCTGAAATGGAAGTAGAATAGTGAATCGTTGTTGACTGTAAAGTTGTAAACCCTGCTTTTCTACAGGAGGACAATGCCAATTCATAAGAATTACTCCTTTGCAGGTTGCTTTTGCAACTAAAGCACAACATAAACATTTACTAAAAAGACTCCCAAAAGAGTTTCAAAATTATCATACAATAAAACAATTGAAAGGATGTTAAGTTATCTATCCATTTTTTCTTGCTCATTATAAAACTCAATTAAAAAAATAGAATTTTTTTTTCTTTATACTTTTCATTAATTATAAAACCCAGAAACAGAGTTTAAGCTCAATTGAATGTATTTGTCTCAATTATACCCTCAGGTGTCCTGTTTCCACTCTTTTTAAACCATTTACATCAACTAAAACAAATGATACCATAAAAGAAAAAAGAACATGCTTCACCATAAAAAGCTCAATAATTCCCACCCCACCCCACCTTACCTTACCTTACCTTACCTTTATCCTTCCCACTTATATAAATAAACAAATTAAAACAAACCAAAACCCCATCTTCTTGACATTTCTCACTCGTTGGTTGCCTTTTCCCAAACTGAGCATCTAGGAGATTTCAAAAAAAAAACCCGACAATCCACCTAAATAAACAGAAAATGATCAAGAGTTACAACCTTTGGAGGTGTCAAAAGATGTTGGTGGGTGATCAAATAGTGAAAGGGTAAAAGAAGTCCATAAACCACACATCAAGCAATTCATTACCCACACATCTACTAAGTAAATTTAAAAGCAAATAATCAAATAGCTAATCTTAAGATAAAGAACACCACCGCCCAAACCACAATTATCGTCGGCGGTAAAGTCAAGGTGAGCCTTGAAACTATAAAAGAAAAACCCCTCCAATCAATTGAGGCGTTTTTAGAAGTCACAGATCTCACAAACGCCAGTAGCAAATCAACGGCACTATGAAAGTTATTAAGGACGGGCCATAAAATTTGTCTCCGCGGAACTGGAAGTACATTTGTTGGCCTAAACGAAACCTTGAAAGCATACTCAATAAAAATTCAGACTTTCTGCACTAAACCAAAATTCTCAATAAAAATGATACCTTTGTCAAGCCTTTTCAATGCACAATAATACTCAATCATTCATACCATAGAAATCAAAATGCAATCACTTTTCCCAAATATGAAACGTAGTAATAATTCCTTAAAATATCAAATAAAGCCCAAATTTTGAAATTTTTAACACACAATTAATCACAGTGTGCATAGATTCATATCATTACCAAAAATTTTAAATAAAAAACAAATACCAAAATTTTATATCCAAAACAAAATATGCGCCTCCGTCATATAATGAGAGTCCCCATTCAAAAGGCAAAGCTAGAACGAAATTATGAATGTAAAATCAAAGCTAAAAAGAAATTTAATGATTTTCCTAAGAGCATATGTTGATTAAACAGATAGCCACCATTTAACCAAAAAATAAATAAATAGATAACCACAAAACAATACAATCCATAACCCCATATAAAACCAAAAATAATCCCCTCATGCTAAAGTAGATAATTATTGAAACCCCGATCTATAAATGACGCAGCCAATATTTGATGCAAGAGCAAAAAAAATATTCAAGAACATGGTGGGCAAAATTTCTATATATATACAGTTTTACATTATTTCTTCTATAAATAAGATTTTTAGCACTACTAAATTTTTTTCCACCCAATTCATGGTGGGTAATTGCCCAACTTATTGTGTGAATTGACCTACCTAAAATGTTAAAGCATTTAACTATTCCTCTATCATCCAAAATTCCTTTTCTCCACAAATGAGTGTTCAATTTCTCTTTCTAGGATGTATGAAAATGGAACCCTTGTGACGCCCCCAAAATAGGTTCACTCAACCCATTCTGAGTCGTCAAATACATGTTACAGAATCCAAATATAAATCCTTTTATAACAAACGGTCGTACAAAATACGATCACACAAGCTGTGAGCTTAAATACAGATCGTATATAATACGAAAATATAAACACTCAAATAAGTCCTCATTACAATTATTATCACACTATTTTATAAAATAGCGAGGACTTCTACAGCTCTAACTCGGACCATCACTCCATTCCCCAATTAGTCCCCGCGATATTCTCATTTTCTGAAGAGAACAATGAAAGAAAATGGTGAGCTCAACTAGCCAGTAAAGAATATTATGACTAAGATAATGAAAAATAAATTATCGTTAGCCTTCAATAAATCAGATAAAATATGAAGGAAAACAAGTTTTAGATCAACAACTGCAGCGAAAATAACAATTCATTAGAAGAGTTAAGTAGAGAATAATGTCTACTATCTTCTAGGATATAAAAGTCCATCATCAATATTTTATCCCTGTAACACCAATCAATAATATTTTTAATCAACGAATTATTCATGCACTACGGGCCAAGAATATTTATTTGTATCACCAGTGGTTATGATTATGTCAAACACCTGTCCATATTTGCACTACAAGCCAAATATATTTATAAATGAACAGCTCATCTTTGCACTACGGGTCAAAGATATTCATAAATTAACAGCTCATCTTTGCACTACAGGCCAAAGATAACTTTCACCATAATATAGGACTGAGGATGATGAAAAATGATATAAAGTACGAATCCAGTGAGATCAAGGACAAATATTAGAGATTTATAATTCAAATTTATTCAGAGTTCAAGAATATCCAAATTGTCAATATAGAGATCAAAACATAGATACAATCAAAGATAATTTGGACAGAAAAATAAACCAATTTTTGTCGTGAATAGTATCACGTGATCAGTACTCGAATGAAATAGTAACTTATAAATAGTTACTCGTGAACTATAACTCGTGAAAAGTAACTCGTAAATAGTACTCAAATGAATAGTACCCCGACATGAAAAGGTAAAAATTTCATAATAAAGTTTAGACCAATATTCCGGTGAAATAATATTAGATGAAGCGCAAAACTCAAGGAACTTCTAATCATTTCAGGAATTATAGAAGCAATACTTACCATAGTAAGTTTAGAGTTATGAATCTGAAATAAAATATTATTACTTAAATACTATAGAGTATGGAAGAAAATAATATTCCTTACGAATATTGAATAGAAACAACATCATTTACGAGAAAAATAATATCCTTTACCTCAGTAGAATATTAGATCTGACTGGAATATCGGATATTTTGTTGAGAAAAATCTTGCACCATAATCTACACTCAAACTATTCTTATACTCACAAAAATACGCTCAATATTATAGAGAAAATTTTTTTTGATTCTGGTGTGATTTTCATTTCTAACTAAGCACCCTATTTATAAGAAAGGTGTGGCACACCAATATTGACAAACTCACCCACGGATGAATTTTTCAAGCATACCCATTTTGAAAAAAATACTCCCAGCACACCACACTTGAAAATTTCAAGCCACCCACATGTTTATATATATATATATATATATAAAAAAAACATTTATAAATTATTTAAAAAGAATTCCAATTCCATTTTTCTCTCTTCCAACTCATTTTATTTTTATACCATGAATTTATTATAAAAATGTTATCATTTAAATTATAAAATTATATTATTATATTATCACATTATACTGTTATAATGTAATATTATAATAATATATTTGAATAAATATTTTATCGGAGAAGATAAAATGTCAACTTTCAACAAATGTCTCATACCAAAAATTCCTCCCTTTATAACAAAATTGATCAAATATTTACTTATTATAGTTATCAATAATTTTATTTTATTCATCAATTATTATTCATAATTAATATTATAGAATTACAATATTGACAACCAAGTCGTTCCTAAGAAAAAGGGGGCTTTCCAATAAGAATTTCTTCCCATTTTTGCGCAATTATATAACTTAATTCCTTTCCTCGACATAATTTTTTAGACATTGTCAATAATATTATCTAATAATATCATTCAAATAATATGAATTATTGATTTAATAATGTGAAATACTGTGCAGTGGTTATTTTGACAATTATTAAATCATTAATATAAAATATCAACGCAGCAATTATTGAATCAATAATATAAAATATTATGCAATTATCAATGTAGTAATTATTGAATCAATAATATAAAATATTGAACAGTAATTACTGTAACAATTATTGAATGATTGACTTCTTACGTAAGAACCAATAATTCGAAATACTGTGCAATACCGTGTGCTACTGTGCAACAACGCGTATTACTGTATTTTTATCACCAGGTATTTCAACAGTTTAACGGTAACAGTTTTTCGGTTATTTTTATAAAAAGGTTACTTCTGCCGCTTTTTATATCCGACATTTATTCCGTTGTTGGGTCTACCAATGACTGTGCTGTCGTACGAATATTCTCCGACAAAAATAATATTCCTCGACCAAACGAATATTCCCCTACACAACGAATATTTTATAACCACTTGCTTACTTTGTAAAATTCGCACATCTCACCCATAACTTATCACATTTATCAAATCAACACCTTACTATTTTAAAATAATATATATAAAAAATTAAATCTTTATTCATAAAAGTTGGGATCTTACAACCCTTTTTAAAAAGAAATCAACAATAAATCTCATTATATCTAAGCAAGTAAGTTATCATCTTAGAATCTACAATGCATATTTTTTATACATACATCAACAATAGCAGTTCATCAATAAACAAAATAATATGTAGTAAGTTGTAATCTGTAATTTGTACTCTGTCAAAATTGTGAAAGGGATCTATAACAACTTCAGTAAATCTCAAGCTTAACGGACTATACTCACATTATGAACACTCTCCTGTCATGTTTATATTGTATCAAAAATTCTCTAGCCTTGTTGTTATAAAAAATAACAGAGAAAAAGTATCATTAAGATGGTTCTTCATTCTTTATTAGTAGTGTTTCTTCCCATGTTGAAGACCAAATTTAACCTATTAAAAAACATATGATAATTCATTCTCCTGTCTTAGTGAATAATCCCAGGCAAACCAGCAAAGTATGGATGACTCAATTACTATAAAAGCAGTTTTTTTTATTAGTAAGAATTATACCATTGCATCCGACAAAAAATCCTTTATAGTATAAATAAAAGAGCACTTAATGCTACAATTTTGAACTGGATTATATGACAATACCTTTGGAAACAAATAATATTCACAAAGATATATATATATATATATATATATATATAAACATGCATATATCTTTTATATGTAAAAGACCACCAAAAACAGCTAATGTAGTTGAGGCAGTACCTGCTAGTTTTAGTCTGTATTGTCCACGGTATATCATCACAACCTTGAGATAGAACCTTCTGCAATTGAATCCTAAGAAATAGCCATAAAAGAAGTAAGGTAATTTATAATTTTACAGCAACATAAAAAGGTTGTTGAATCAAACAATCCGATAATGAATTTGTGAACCATTTATACAGCTACCCAAGCAATTAGATACACAACAATTTATTCATTTCACAGTATACGCCATCTCCATACCTTCAAATCAGGAGTTAATTATAACTAAAGCTTCTCATAGTTTGATATAATAACGAAAGGATATGAATGTAGTCTAAATCAAGGAAATAATGTAATTTCTAACTCAATAAAAACCAATAAAATAATACCTGCTCTCATCAGAATCGAGAAGTATGGAGAGGAACTTTCCGGGCACACTCAGAGCAGCCCACATGCATAAAATCAACCCTAAAAGCAACTCCATAATAACATGTAACCATTATCAAAATCCTAGATCCATCACATACGTATTCATATAACAAATTCTAAATATTATAAATAGCGATATGTATACAGAGAGATTTAAGATTTACATTCATTGGGGGTCTGGAGAACTCTCCTTCGTGATCTTCAGTAAAAGAAAAGAAAAGGTTTAATTACTTCGGTTCGCAATAAATTACATCAAAAAAATTCAATAAAACAAAGGAAATAATCATCAATTACCTGGTTTGTTCTCGAAATCGAATAATTCGGATCGATCAAGCAATTTTGAGCCCACAAAATAGAAGAATTTCGGAAAAAACCCAGTGAAAAAAGAGGACCAATACGTCATTTGGGTTGTTTGGGAGGAGAGAAAATCACATGGATGCAAGTCCTGATCGACACATCCCTTCACTTTTGAATGTTTCGCCATTCTTGGAGATCGATTTTCACCATTCTTGGAGATCGATTAACTGCAGAAAGATTGGGTCTACCCTAGAGTGAGAGATGCGGGAGAAGAGTGGGCAATATAAATGAGCGAGAAGATGAAGGGGAAACGAACGTAAGCCATCCACTGCAAGTTTCACGAAATCGAATCGTTCGTTTCAAATGGTAGTCGACTTTGCTAACCTAATTTTCAATTTAATTGAGTTAACTCGGGCTGGATTTCAAATTAAAAGCCACATGATTTTTAAATTAAGTGAATTGACTCACCCAATTATGTAATTTAAAGGATCGGTTGTGATGCCTTTATATATAAGGTATTGAAGTCTAAAAGAAAATCCGAAATTGGCGAAATAATGGACACAAGTCTACGGGACCAAGGCCCAAAAGCACCAGCCCCTGCCCCTTAGAGATCTGAGATGATAGTAATAATTATGCCTAAATATAGGTTAATATCCTAAATTTTTTATATTTTTTATTTTGGGAATTATTTTTTTAATTTTTTAATTAAAGGATTAAAATTTTAATTTTAATTTTATTTTAAGGATTGTCTTCCCAATTTTTTAAACTGGCGATGAATAGGCAGCCTGCTTGAATTTTCGTTGTAGTAATTGGTTGTCTGGATATTTCTGATTAATTTTCAAGAAATTAGATTCCAAATATAAGAAAGCCATGCATCATTCCAAATCTATCTATTAAATATACTAAATTGCAGTACATAACACCATTGCATGACACATGTTATTCCCAAATTGCAACACTTGTCCTACCTAATTATTGCGCTCATCCATTACTCCGGTTTTCACCTATCCCACATTATTACACCGGTTATTCAATTTTATAATATTATACCTTTTATAATATTATACCATACATATATATATGTTCCAACATTACTAACCGTGACAACCAAATAATTCCATTTTTTAAAATTTTACAGTATTATATACCATTTATAATCTTATACCATACATTATATCATCTACATATATAATCCCACATTAAGGTTGTGTTTGATAAACTTGAAATTAAGATCTGAATGATTATGATATTTTAATAAATTAGATCATCTGAATGGTTATGAGGTCTGAATCTAAAAAACTGTTTGATAACTAAAAAGTAAGTTGTCTCTTAATGACACTATTTTATCATTTTAAAGGATAAAATTTTATTTAATAATTTTAAATATTTAATTTAATAAAAATGAGTGAATAATATTGTTGAATATATTTATATATAAAAAATTATCAAAAAAATTTCATTAAGAGGCACCTCTTAATTATTAAGATTTTATTTTCTGTCTTACCGATTAAGAGGCATTCAGAGGTAACAAAAAAAAACAAACAGCATCATGCCTTTTAGCGAATAAGAGGCAGTCAATTAAGAGGCAATCAGATGTAAACAAACAGCACCTAATATGTTTATTTTATAATCCCCAAAATCCACTATTTTTCTAAACATAATTATTATATCCTAAAATCACTATTTTTCTAATATTATAGCATTCATAATTATACCATACATTATATCATACATGTATGGTATAATATTATAATACACGTATATAACAAAATAACTACCTATCTAAATTTGGTGTATGTAGTTCTTGGCAGAGTTAAATTTTTGACGTCATGCTTCTTGCATTATTTCAGGTGCATCATGGATTTTATTCTGCTTATCACAACACAACTTTGCTTCCTGTAATTCTAAATACTATTGAAAGTGCAAAGGAGTTATATGGAGACCTTCACATTATATTGACAGTGCATTTAATGGGAGGGGCTATGGCTTCATTTTGTGGAGCACTATATCTCACGGTGTTTATATTTATGGCTTTTTTATTTATTGCATTCTATTATCTGGATTGTCCATTTGCATGATTTGTTAAGTACTAGCTTCCGATAAATCATTTTCATCATCATTAATAGTTTTTTTTTGGCATTATGGTAATACTGTGAGTGCTTCTACAATTGACAAAAATGGATAAAAAAATTAATAAGGCAATGTATTTGTTCTTTAACTATAACATTGTGTTATGTATGACACGGTGCTATACTGCTATATTTTTGGGCATGGTGTTTGTTTGATATGAATATCCAACATAATTATTAATACTCGTGCTTTTCATTTCCACATATTTTGTCCATGTAATTTCCCTTCAGGTCTGAGGACCGAAATTGGGACATTCTTCCGCTGTTTCCCCTTTCGTTTGGATGTTAGAATTCTGGTGCAAGTAAGCGTATATGAGACATGAACTCTTTAAAATGCATCAACTACCTATGTCAGATATTTGAGGCCTAGGGAGGTTTGTGTAATGTGTAACAGACTTCAAATATGCCACTAGCAATCATATCAATATAACAACTAGATGACATTGTGCATTACACTTTCTAAATATTTGTTAGTGTTTTAGAATGAAAGAGGTATCCATTTTTAACCCTATTGGTTACATTATAAACATTTTTATCAAGAAATTAATATATATATATATATATATATATATATATATATATATATACAAACACACACAACTGTTATATAATGTCCTGGAGTTTAGTGATCAGATTAATTCTATACTTGGATATGTATTTTTGCACAATACTTTTACCCAACTCTATGTAACATATGCTATCAAAATTTGATCATCACACAACAATCTACCATCTTCTTATTATATTTTAATTTATTAATTGCACGTATAAATTTATTATTAACAAAATAAATAATCCCGCTGCAACGCACGAGTTTGTATCTAGTATGTTTAGTCTAATTATCACACATGCATGCATGATTATTGATTGGTGGCTTTTGAGAGTTTCAAAGCTTTCATATTACTACTATAATCGATGTGACAATATTGTTACTTTAAACGTAATTTATTTTTAATTATGGCACGTGTATGATTGATTGGTAGATTTTGAAATTTTGAGGACTTTCAAATTATAAATACGCTTTAAAATATTATTCGATTCTCTAAACACAACTTATTTCAAACACAAAATACTTAATTTACAAATGTGGCTTATAATGTGGCTTATAAGCTTCAAACTCATTGTACATTTTTTTTGTACTGTAAATTTTGGATATATAAGCCATTCAAAACTTCAAATACGTTTTTACAACACACTAAACGCACCAAAACAAATAAGTCTTAAATCTACATCAACTACAAAACGCATCCTAACACTCTAATACTGAGTTTAGGACAGAAAAAAGAAGAACGAAAACGTACACTTAATTTTTAAAAGAATAGAAAATTAATAAATTTTCTTTCACATTGTACCGAGTTTATAAAGGAAAAGAAAATAAAATAAAATTGAAGTTTTATGTTAAGTTACTAAGTTACCCTTAAATTAGTTTTATATGTTTATAAACCATAATTAAATGTATAATAGGGATTGTAAAAGATGATTTTTATGTTTTTTTTGTCCAAATTCGTCCATTTTTGAATTAAAACTTTTGTCAAGAAAAGTAATTTTTCATCCATTTTTATTTTTCTATTCATCAAAAAAGTCGATAACAAAAAATTGGACAAAATATGTAAATTTTTCGTCAATGTCTTTAATTTTCCCTCTATTTCTAAACTCAGTACGTAACTGAGTGTACAAGTGGGATGTATGTGAAATTTACATATATGAATTAAGTCATGAATAATGCAGGGTAATAGACTTAGCAAAGCTTGGCCCAAGCTTGCGGGCCGGGTCGAGCAGCACGACACCGGTCGGGCTTTGGGCTACAGGTTTTTAGCCCAGCAAAACTCGGGCATTTTTGGCCCAGCCCGCCAGTCGCCAGGCCTGTTTGGGCCAAAACCCAAAAAATCAGCAAAAAAAAAAGGCATAAATTGGTCCCGGCCCTCCCGCCACGGGTTGGGCTTTGGGCTGCAGTTTTTTAGCCCAGCAAAAACCGGGTCTTTTTGGCCAGCCCGTTTTTGACCTGGCTCGCCACTCGCCTCGACCAGTTTGGGCCGAGCCCGCCCGTTTGCCAGGTCTACAGGGTAACAATAATTACAAATACACAAATAACTTATGGGCTTATGGGCTTTACTTTCTTGCTATGAGAAAAGGGCTCACATGGGTTGCCCTAGTTTATGGAAGCCTGTAAACTAGAGTAAATATATACTTTTACATTCGATATACAATTTTATATAATTAGTTAAACTAGTTGATAATTCGTGCAATGTACTAACTAATTTGAATAATAGATTGATGTACCTAAACCTGAATATATCTAACTAAAAATACATTCATTAAAGTACAAGAACATTCTCTCAAACTTATTTCATCAAACAGTTGAAATACACTAACCGACCGAATTAAGTAACAATGTTATATGAATAATTTTAAGATTTCACTCAAATTATGAGTTTCACAAAGTAGTAATACAAACCTGCATACCAAGGTAACTAATTCACCTACACACCTGCAGTTTTTTCATAGTGCAGTTAGTAACCAAGCCTTCGTACAAAGGTTACCCATTCAGTTTTATTAGGTTACCTTCATAGTGCAGTTAGTAACCAAACATTCATACCAAGGTAACCAATTCAGTTTTATTAAGTTACCAATTTATTTTTAATGTGAGCCAAACCTTCATGCAGTTGGTAGCCAAACTTTCATAGCAAGGTAACCAATTCAGTTTTATTAGGTTACCTTCATAGTGCAGTTGGTAACCAAACCTTCATACCAAGGTAACCAATTCAGTTTTATTAAGTTACCAATTTATTTTGAATGTGACCCAAACCTTCATGCAGTTGGCAGCCAAACTTTCATAGCAAGGTAACCAATTCAGTTTTATTAAGTTACCTTCATAGTGCAGTTGGTAACCAAACCTTCATGCATTTAACTGGTAGCCAAACTTTCATTGCAAGGTAACCAATTCAGTTTTATTAGGTTACATTCATAGTTCAGTTGGTAACCAAACTTTCATACCAAAGTAACCAATTCAATTTTATTAGGTTATCAATTTATTTTGAATGTGATGCACTTGGTAGCCAAACTTTCGTGCAGTTGGTTGCCAAATTTTCAGACCAAGATAACCAATTCAGTTTTATTAAGTTCCAAATTTTATTTTTGAATGTGATGCAGTTGGTAGCCAAACCTTCATACAGAGGTAACCATTTTAGTTTTTGTGGGTAACCAAACAGCCATAAAAAAAAATTTGAACAGTAAGAATTATATCTATTTTTTTTCAAAGTTATGTTTATAGGGCGAATCTTCTTTTTCTTCTCGTTGGCAGTGTTATACTTTTGTTGAAGTTAAATGAAACATAATCTGACAGTTCATGCTTTGCTTTCCACCCTTTTCTTTTTTCGCAGGATCTGAAACATAATCTGACCGTGTGCAAGCTTAAGATTCGCGGCGGCGGAGGAGGAAGATGACGAGGGAGGAAGATAACGAGAAAATATTTGTTTGTTTTTCATCTGTTTGATTTGAATTTTGAATTTTGAATTATGGCAGCCTTGATTTTAGGTTCCTTATTAATGTGAAATTGAATGGTTTGAATTTATTGCGTTATTTTTGTAATTATTTTGTGGATGTACTGATTGTGTAATTACTTTCGAATTATTGTATAGTACTGTAAAGGACCCTAATTACAAATACAAATAACTTAAGGGCTTTACTTTCTTGCTATGAGAAAAGGGCTCACATGGGTTGCTCTAGTTTATGGAGGCCCGTAAACTAGAGTCAATATATAATTTTACATTCGATATACAATTTTATATAATTAGTTAAACTAATTGATAATCCGTGCAATGTACTGACTAGTTTAAATAATAGATTGATGTCTAAACCTGAATATATCTAACAAAAAATACATTCATTAAAGTACAAGAACATTCTCTCAATCTTATTTCATCAAACAGTTGACATACACTAACCGACCGAATTAAGTAACAATGCTATATGAATAATTTTAGAAAATTATAAGATTTCACTCAAATTATGAGTTCCTCAAAGTAGTAATACAAATAGAAAAAACTTCAAAATTTTGACATACTTTATTCCACTTTTTCCTCTTGTAATTGTGAGTAGGTGGATGAAATAGAGAGACATGCATGAGGGAGGATAAAAGATTTGAGAGAACTGAAGGGAAGAGAAGTGATCTGATGAGATTGAATTTAACTGATATGTTCAGGAGAGCTAGGAAGCGTGAATTAAGACAACTTAGTGATTTTTTCAATTAAAAGAATCACTTTTACTTTTATATATAGGTATTGATATGTATGTACAATTAAATTAATCCTTGTATATCTAATGCCTAATTTAACATATAAAAGAAGTGTCATTTGATTTTCGAATTAAGAATAATAGTTTCACCATCCCTTTTGGTACGTAGTTGACACTTCGCACCATGCATGCATGGCCCTCTTGTTTGGCAATTGCAAATCTTCAATTTCGTAACAAGAAGTTTAGGGAAGGATGACTTGTCCATATACCTGAAATTATACATCAGACACGCATTTAATTTATAATATCTGAATAAATGAATTTTTCATTTTAACCTTATGAATTATATTAATAATTATATCTACATGCAGCTTTATTAAAATACTACTGGATGACCTTTAAACATTTAATTTATTGACACCTCCCTTATCTTACAAATAGAGTTTTATTTAATTTGTTTCGTAGTCAAGTTATGAAATTCTAAAATTTATGTGAATTATTTGATTGTATTTAATGAAATATTTTAATATTGTAAATTATTTAAAAAGTGTTACTCGATACAAAATAATTATTTCAAAAAGTAAATTAAATTCACATCAAAATTTAAATTTTAAAATCTTACAAATTAATTTCAAATGGAATTAAGGGAGTATAGTACTTTTACGTATATAGTATATTAATTCTAGATATAATAAAACAATAATTTGCAAAAAGAAAATATAATATAACAACTACATAACGTGCTCCATGCTTTTACATAATATTATTAATCTTATCCAATATTGTATTTTACTTTCAACATATAAGTTACTAGTTAGTATTATTAAATCATTATTGAATTTTCCAATTGTAGATGTTAACGCCTGATTTTGTACGCCTGACGAAATCACCCAAAAAGACGGGCCAAAACAGCGCCAACGGTTGATTGTATCGTTGTGAATTCAAACTCACTAAAATACACTCACATAAACATAAACATAAATAAAGAGATAAAGTATGAACACAAGAATTACGTGGAAATCCAATTGGAAAAAAACCACGGAGAGAGAGAGAGTAATCCACTATAATAATATTGGGAGTACATATGGTGTATTTGTGTTGTATCATATTTCCTCCTGTGTGTTTCATCCTGTCTTCAACCCTTGCTTGTAGCCGTATATATAGAAGTCACCTCCACTCGAATCCAACTAGGAGAAGGACTCCTTATCCCTCCAAATAATAAGGAAACACAATCCTATTTTAATAAGGACTCTCTCACTGTCACAATAAATACATATGGGTCGGACCATTAAATAGATTGGGCTGCACCATGGCCAGACCCAAATAATCATATCCCAACATTGCCCCCTAGTCTCTTATTTATAAGGAACTTATAAATAAGAGAGTACAAAAAGTCTCCTCGAGATTTTTATCCTCGGGATTTTTATCCTCGGGATTTTATACTCGGGATTTTATCATCGGAATTTTTATCATCGGGATTTTTATCCTCGGGATTTTTATCCTCGAAATTTTTATCGCCGTAAGATTTTTATTGCCGTAAAATTTTATCGCCGTAGGAAAAATAATCGCCGTAGGATTTTAATCGCCGTAGAGATTTTATCCTCGGGATTTTATCCTTTCGGTTCGAGTGTCAAATCCCTGCCGAAGTCCTGCCTTGTATGCTAGATTCAACTAGACTCTGCTTTTCAGTTGTAGTTGTTGGAAACCCTTCATTTTCCTGACGCTGAAGCTTGATGGCCCCTTTGAATTTGCCATTGGCCGAGCACAAATAGTTCATGTAATCCGTCAGCGAAGGTCTTTGACTCTTTCACCTTTGTTTCTTTCCAATCGCTCCATGTGCGGTCAATCGCACTGCCATCTCCTCAGATGCTTCATCTTGTTATCGTCTTCCAACTGTGTCAGTCTGTACAATAACTGGACAAAAATATTCTGGAGATTTTCAGTCCGCATAAACAATTTATAGCATATTGATGTTCTCAACAACTAGAATCGTTTGAAAATAATATTGTATAAAACGTTCATGCTTCGACAGGCAAAACCCAAGCAGCACATATTAGATCACATGCAAGTGGACTTCAATTTTAACGCCATATAGCAAAAAAGAGGTTGTTCACGTTTTAACGTCAAATCATATTGGAGTATTAAAATGGTACTTTTCACTTTGTAGTTGTACTAATTACATAGTATCTATCATTGTACAAATATGCAAAGTACATCGATTTGAGAGAGAAAAAAGGTTCTTCTCATTCTGAGTGAATTATGTAAACAGACGGATAAAGTATTAACAATATATTGAATATATATTATTAAATTGATAAAATAAAGAGTAACTTAGCTTCATATGTAAGCTCTCTTTCTTGATGGATTGATGATTTTAATTTGACACTAGAACAAGTGTCTTCTTTCCCACAGACGGCGCCAATGTTAACGCCTGATTTTGTACGCCTGACGAAATCACCCAAAAAGACGGGCCAAAACAGCGCCAACGGTTGATTGTATCGTTGTGAATTGAAACTCACTAAAATACACTCACATAAACATAAACATAAATAAAGAAATAAAGTATGAACACAAGAATTACGTGGAAACCCAATTGGGAAAAAACCACGGAGAGAGAGAGAGTAATCCACTATAATAATATTGGGAGTACATATGGTGTATTTGTGTTGTATCATATTTCCTCCTGTGTGTTTCATCCTGTCTTCAACCCTTGCTTGTAGCCGTATATATAGAAGTCACCTCCACTCGAATCCAACTAGGAGAAGGACTCCTTATCCCTCCAAATAATAAGGAAACACAATCCTATTTTAATAAGGACTCTCTCACTGTCACAATAAATACATATGGGTCGGATCATTAAATAGATTGGACTGCACCATGGCCAGACCCAAATAATCATATCCCAACAGTAAGTGACCAATATTAAGCTACGTTGTTTATTTTTTTTTATTGTTTACAGGAAATTGACAATTTAAGCCTATGCTTTTCTTTAATTTTTGTTTTGGATAGTAATTAGGTGGCCCATGATGTGAATTTTGGAGGTCAATTAATCGTTGCTAAATACTCCCTCTCTCCTATAATAAGTGATGTTTTAGGTGATTTTATTTGTTTTAAATTATTTGATATTTTAAAAAATCTAGGAGCATTAATTACAATATTTTTAAAATTACTCCTCATTACTCCTACTTCAATACCCAGATGGCCAGATACTTTTAACTCTCTCTTTCCTCATAACACAAAGGGTATTATAGACAAATGATACAATATTTAATGTTATACAATCATTTTCTTAATAGTTGTGCCCAACTCTAAAACATCACTTATTATGGGACGGAGGGAGTATCAAATTGTAATAATTGATAAGAAAGTAAGCTTTTTAATTGGACTGGCTTATTACATGCGAGTGTAGCTGTGGCTCCTCTGCACTGGATATATATATACATTGTTGACTACTGCTTCTATAAATTAACAACAATGCTATTATCACATAAAAACTTTTACATAATGCTCACATATACACATATATATATATATATATTGCTGGGTCCCGCCTGACATGCAGAACCCGCAGTATATGTGTATGTATGTGAATATTATATAAAAAAAATATGTGATAGTAACATTATTTATAAATTAATTATGGCATTAGGTCCCACATTTGTGTCCCAACTACATAAGGTTCCATGTATATAAATCTCTAAAAAGGTCCATATCCCGGTATATATATATATGATGTAGAGCTAGATATGGGGATTGACTCTAATATTTAAATATCTAAATGACATGACATTATATGGATAACCATTGAGAAGACAATCAATGGCTAATTAATTTTAATTTTTATCTTTTGAATTATTACAAACAAAACGTATTTGCTAATTTAAGATTAATTTAGTAACGGGAGTATTATATTATATTTTGAAATTATATGTCGTAAATATATATATACATATAAGACTCCGAAACGAACTGTTCGTAAACGAATACAGTGTTGAATGTTGTTGATTGGCCCAATTATGTACCATCATATATTCCTAATTAGAGTTAAATATTCTCATCTAATCAACAACCTTAACACTGGGTCCTACATATGTTCGCTTACAAACAGTTGATTTCAGAGCCTTATCCTATATATATATATATATATATATATATATATATATATATATATATATATATATATATATATCATTATTATTTAAGTTTACAATAATCTTTAATCTATATGATATAAAAATAATGCTACTATCACATAAAGACTATTACATAAAGCTTACATAATACTACGTGGCGGTATGTGATTTGTTGTTGAGTTAAGTGAGTCATGTCAATAACAAATCACGTACTGACACGTTAGCAGTATATGATGTTTATGTGATAGTAACATGACTCATGATATAATATATGTAGACCAATTAATATACTAGTGACTATGTGTACTTAGGATAATCTTTTTATCTCCACTCGTAAAAATTGACTTAGTTTAATTTTTCAATTAAATTGATCAATTTTATAATCAAGTTATATTATTTTCTTGTAAATCAATTTGACCAAAATCATCAACAATGAACTCACAAGTCACACCACCCTAACAGGAGGTAGCATAGAAGATATCAAAACTTTTCAACAAGATGAAAACTTCATCTTTAATTATACGGGTAATCTTAAAATTCTGACACTTGAATAATTGTCTCGCAGCACCATGTACAACACGAATATCAACGAGTATCGTAACACGTCCAGCCTAAAAATATTCAGCACAAAAAGAGGAAAGAATTAACAGTAATACTGATTAAATTTGAGTGCTCCTTAATTACCATCCACCTTTAAATTTAATATCATACAAGTTAATTAGTAATGGGTGGTGATCATATATGCACACCCTAAATTACTAGTTGCACGCATAATTATAAGTAACTGACTAATTTGTCCCTTATAAATGAGACCCCAATTCTTTTATTTATAATTCTTTAATTTTGCCCTTTATACCCAATCAATACTTATCTATAACCAGTCATAAGCGGATTCACAAATGAGTTGAATTAATGGGTAGATGATTTTTTAAGTTAGCTGAGTTTTCTCAGGTTAGTATTGAGTTATCGGCAAAAATAATTTAAATTGGGTTTGGCCATAAGTTTTCGTACGTAAATATACGATCGAGTTAATTTCGTTGGTACAAGTCATAGTCCAATTTAGATTGTAAAATCGAAGAGTTGCGATCCTTCATCCTTCAATAAATGTCATCTATAGATTCATATACATTATAACTCTCTGAACTCCTCCACCATAATTACCAAAGTCCTAATATATATAAATATAAATTTTAGAGAGATGCAATTAGATCTATTATATACTTAGAGAGAGAAAGATGATGTGAATAAAATAGAGAAGTGAAAGTAAAAGAATATCAGAACATGTAGAGGAGGATTGAAAGAGTTGAGATGTTGAAAACTAGCTAGCTGATTGAAGTGATGATGATAATGTGTTGGGGATGAGCCATTCATGCAACAAATCTCTTCACCGTGACATGTATCTCTTCTCTATAAAAATCGATTCCCCTTGATTTTGAAAATAAGTTTTAACAAAAAATTATTTTTGTCCTTTCTAAATAAAAGTCTTTCCTCACTCTCTTCTCCTTAGAACTTGATTACTTTTGAATTAATAAATTAATTACTAACTATTTTATAAATTTGTCCGTGCCTTGGACGGGTACCATACTTGTAACTATAAAATATAAAATAACTTAAACAAATACAACAATTATATATGTAAAATGCGTGATTAAACAATACATAATCTTTATTAAAAGAGAAAGACAAACTTAAACCTCATATTGTCTCATTTGAAAATATAAAATGTTAATGTCTTAAAAGAAAATTAGCCAACAATTAAAGGTCATCCAATTTTTTTTTATAATAATATTAAATAAATTATTATTCACCCTACACTCATTCATCAGTTCAATTATTATTTAGCCATCAATAATGAGTTTATTTTTGTATTATTATATATTTTTAAAAAAAATTGGTCTAATTTTCTTTGAAGGCTTGAACATTTTATATTTCATAGGGAACAATTATGAGTTTAAGTTTGCCTTTATCTTTTGATAAGTATTATACTTGTTTAAATTATTTTTATTTTATAATTATTATGTGTAATAGGATAAATGCCAAAATTAGAAGAAAAAAAACCGAGGTTACTTGTAATATTTGTCTTATTTAGTAAGAATAAATTAAGCACTTACTTATATTTGGGTGTGCAACTAGTAATCACCCTAGTAATATATATGTTACCCTCACACTTTTAAACACCAAAACATACAAATAAATTTTTGGAGTACACATTAGGAGTAAAAAGTAGGTATGTAAATCATATATATAACTTACAAAATAAAATATATAAAAAAATAATTTCACAATAAATACTAGAAAATAGATAATTTCACACATACTGCCAATTGATTTGGGATAAAGGCATACAGAATGTAGTTCAATTGTAATTCAGATTAATAATCTCTAATGAAATAATGATCATTTAACTTTTCTTTTGTCTTCAACAATCTTTCAGATTTTCTAAACTCTTTGTAACTTACGTTAGCTTGCAATTAATGTTTAGGTTTTCTTCTTCACCTGTCCAGCTGATTAATTACTCCTAAAGACCAAAAAAACTCGTTTGAAGTGAAGGTTACTTATGACAGTAAATCATCCTAGCTAATTAACTAAATTCATGAAGCGTCGCGTCTAATCACTCATGAGTTCCAAAAGATATAAAGTAATTAATTAATATCAAGTACTCCAAAAACATTGTTAATTGGCCATAAAATAATAATACTAAAAATAAAAAGGAGCAGTAATTAAGTTTAGAAATTAAATAGAATTATAGTACACAAGGTGTGAAAATAAGGACAAGACAGAAAAAACCATACAAAGCCGGTTCAAGACGGCGACAATCATCATATCCTATCCTCCTTTAATTGCCGGCTGCTTCTTTGCCAGCCAAACTCCTCCTTCCTTTAAAACCCCCTTCATTGGAAGACTCAGTCAGTCATATCTCGCACGCTTCTTTTATTTTATCTTTTTCTCTTTTACTTTTCTTTCTATCGTCGTAGAATTTTTCACACCAATTAACAGCACCACTTAATTCCATGGCGAAGTTATCACAGCAAAGCCAGAGGAGCAATGTGACCAAGTCTAATAATCCTATTCCCAATATCAATACTGTTGGTAAGGTGAAGCGTACGCGTAAAACAGTACCAAGAGACTCTCCTCCTCAACGTAGCTCAATTTATCGCGGTGTTACAAGGTTCAAATATGTACATTTATCGAGGTTTTAGAATTATGTTTGAATATTTATCTAAGAATTAACTAAACTAGCTGGTGCATGGCCTGTTGATTGTGTCAGACATCGATGGACAGGCAGATATGAAGCTCATTTGTGGGATAAGAATTGCTGGAATGAATCGCAAAACAAGAAAGGCAGACAAGGTTCATGATCACCTCTTTTCATGTTTTTTTTCTTCTTCTTCCTGTTGATTTCTCATGAAATAATGTTTACGTTCATTTTAATGATATGTTTTCCCTTGCTCGCTGCTAATTAATTTAATTATGATGCTGGTTGTTTGGTGGAACCATAATGGACATGCAGTTTATCTTGGTACGTACGTTCCTTAATAATTTTTTGAAAAACTTAACCTATATATATATATATATATATATATATATATGAATTGATATATATGTTCAACATTTTCAAATTTTTGCTTTGTCTCATTAATTCTACTGTGTGTGCATGATTATTGATCAGGTGCATATGATGATGAACAAGCAGCTGCACATGCTTATGACTTGGCAGCACTTAAGTACTGGGGACATGAAACCATTCTGAACTTTCCGGTGCGTGCGTGCGTGCGCAGTTATTAACATGTTTTTTTTTAATTCATATTTTGCTGTATAATTCTTTGAATAACGATGGACTCACACACCTGGACGGATGTAGTTGGTGACCTACCAAAAGGAATTGAAGGAAATGGAGGGTCAGTCCAGAGAAGAATATATTGGATCATTGAGAAGGTATATATATATATATATATACAGTCCTCCACCATCGATCTTTTAACCCTAATAATTAACTCCATCCCTTAGTCTGCAAAAACTTTGATAGAAATATACGAGTCAAAATTATTGATCTATATATGCATACATTAAAATTGCAGGAAAAGCAGTGGTTTTTCTAGGGGGGTGTCAAAATATAGAGGAGTTGCAAGGTATAAGAAACACATGCACAGTACTTTTCGATCTGGAAGATATATATATATATATATATATATATATATATATATTATAATTATGTTGTGAATGCAATAATTTCTGGGCAAAGCTCTAACAATTTGCTTTAACGCTAAGATAATCTTATTTTGATCAAATAATTAAAATCATATATTCTAGCTAGTTAATTAGTTTCTAACAGTCATTATATTCTTACCCGTTTCATTTTTGTCTATGAGCAGGCATCATCACAATGGAAGATGGGAAGCTCGAATAGGCAGAGTTTTTGGTAACAAATATCTTTATCTGGGAACTTACGGTAATTTTACCTCATTATTTTTATAGCTCAAAGTCAAAATTAATAATAAAATTTGGCATTTTTCGTCAATGGTAAAGGTATAATTTATTCTATAATATTTACAGTGCACATCAAGTAGATGTTGCAAAATTGACAGATATTAATCAATGGTAAAGGTCAATTACGCCTAACAATTAACAATGAATTAAAAAATGTAGTTATATTAGTTGTAGCCTGTAGGGAAAATAAAAAAACAAAGAATACGAATTAAATAAGTTCACGTCTCATCCACCGAAGTGTCTGCATGGCGCTTGCTAAACGAAGATGCATGCATCTCCACGTAGCTGTAATATATATGAATTCCACCAATCCTAAGCATTGCATAATTTGGAAAGTATAATAAATTTTCGTTTCAAATTTTGTCCAACCTAACTTCAGCACTCACCCAAAATAATAATAATAATAATAATAATAATAATAATAATAATAATAGAAACCTTTTATAACATTCATGGCTTAATTACTTGTTGATCATATATATATATATATATATATATATATATATATATATATATATATATATATATATATATATATATTCAAACGCATGTGAATGAAATTATCTAAATAGATAGAAGATCATAACCATAACTAACTATCACGAGATTAAAAAAAAATTACTTCTCTCTACCATACATATATAATATTCTTTTCACGAGTATTCAATTCAAAAGATTATGAAATGTTGCAGCTACTCAGGAAGAGGCCGCAGTGGCATATGATATGGCAGCAATTGAGTATCGCGGACTTAATGCAGTTACAAATTTCGACCTTAGTCGATACATAAAATGGCTTAGACCCGACGCCAATAATTCCACCACCACCACCAATGAACCTAACCTCAAAGTTGAAACTACTACTCTGACACCAACCCTAACCCCGAATCATATTAATCATGATATTAATGGAGGAATAACAAACTTCCTCAACCACCACCACGAACAACCACCACCACCTACAGTCACCATCAATAATATCATGACCCTAAGTACTCCGACACAGCCAACCACCGCCACGTCAGCCCTAGGCCTTTTGTTACAGTCATCAAAGTTCAAGGAGATGATGGAGATGACTGCAGCAGCCGAGTATCCGATAACCCCGCCGGAATCTGAAATTCCCCGGTGCAACTTTCCCGATGATGTCCAGTCTTACTTCGAGTCTCAGGATTTAGGCAACTATGCCAGTGGAGATGATTTCATCTTTGGTGACCTCAACTCTTTCATGCAGCCGCCTATGCTGCATGGTGACGCAACATTAACAGGAATAGATCGGTTCTAATTGTTTTCATACAAATACGATTTGTGCATGCATGGGGCCCGGGTTTCAATGTGAATATGGAGATAAGGGGAAAATCTGCAGGAGGCCAGTGATTCCAAATAATTTGCATTAATTAGTTGTTATTTTTTGTAGATAAAAAATAAAGATGAGAATTAATTCTCATCTGTACGTACTTTTATTTTTTATTTTTCCTGTTCTCCAATAACAAGTTTCTCTCAATTATAAATTTGGATCTATAGAGCTAGCTAGCTAGTTTGTATCTCTTTTGGGCTGTATACTTTATCCTTCTTATCTTTGAGGTATAAGTTATGGAGCCTGACATTGAGATGTATTTGTAATCATGTTTTTTACTTTGTACGTTCCTTGGTTGTAACTCAAGTAAGCTGTGTGATTCGGTCTGTTAATTGTTAGAGAATAATGCTAGAGAGACAATTTATTCTATAATTATTTTATAATTTGTTGATCTGGCATACTTCATTCCAGCTTTTATGTCGGACCGAAGACTATATTGAAGCAAATTGTTCATCAATATGCTGAGGTGGAGTATGTCATATCAGCAAATTATAAAATAGTTATAGAATAAGTTGTGTTTCTAGCATTACTCATTGTTATATACTTTTTCATTCTAAAATTAGATAAAGTTTTATATTTTAATTTTTGTTTCACGATTGAAAATACATTTTTAATTTTAATAGATTTCTACATTTAATTAGCATTCTGGTCTGGCTCTAGCTTTCCTAGCCATGCTCCTTGTAAATTTGTTGTTTCTTTTTCCACTTTAAATACACTTTAGACTTTTAAATTTTTCACTTTTTACAACTTAAACCCTAATGTTTCAACTTAAAACATTTAACTTTAATATCTTTATATTTTTATAAACTAAATCTTGTGCCCACCAACTAGTAATAATTGATCTGAATGAAAGTATTTTGGATAATTTTACTCCAAAATATCTCTAGAAACAGAAATATATATATATAGGCACGTAGTTAGTGCGTGATGAAGAAAAAAAATTAGAATAATTAAATTCAATATAAATGATATATACCCTTAAAGACTTAATTTTCCAGATTGATAGAAGATCTCAAATAATTTTAAAAGCACATGAAATTGTAGTCACATGTAGATCTGCAAACGAACCGAATCGAACCGAGCCGAACTTTGTCGAACTCAAACCGAACTCGAACACTTTTAGTCGAACTCGAACATGTTCGAGTAATTCGATCGAACCAACAACTATGTACGAGTTCGGATCGTTTGGTGTTCGCGAACATGATCGAGTTCGCGAACAAGTCAAACATAAGTTTGTTCGCGAACACAAACTATGTTCGCGAACACAAAACTTATTCACGAACACAAACTTGTTCACGAACATAAACTTGCTCACGAACACAAACTTATTCACGAACACAAACTTAGAATTCTAAAGCAAAAAATAGTTAAATAAATACAAAAAATATCTTGTCTAAGAGTCTAAGTATTCAATCAAAAATTAGACCAAATATTATAATCATCATTCATCCAAAAAGACCAAAACTAAAAATAATTACTTAGAACTTAGAAGCTATAATTAACTTAAAAGTTAACAAGTACTTCAAAAATTTTGATTTATAAATATCAGCAATCAAATATTAATATCGAAAAGCATTTCAACTCTTCAAGGTCCAACCACTTCAAGCAGAGTCTACAAACAAATAATTATCAAAAACTCATAATTTAATATTAATAATATATTTCTTTTGTTATCATTTTTAATTAATATTCAATTTTTTTACAAATTTTAAATTTAATATCTAGTCTTTATTTTTGATCTTCAAATTTATGTATAGTTTTTTAAAGTTTTAAAATTATTCAGTAAATAATTTGATGATTATTACTCTATTACCAAAGTCTCGATAAGTACATTGAAGACTTGATTTCTCTATTTTTTATCTCGATTTAACAATTTCAATAACTGATGTACATGTATGCAATTGTATTGTATCATTCTTTAATTAATGTTAAATTGTCATTGCATGATGATTAATGACTTTATTTATGTGCATTATGACATGGGTTATAATTTATTAAATTATTTGGAATGTAAATTATAATAATCCAACAATCATTGTTCAAAATTTTATGAAAATATTAAAATTATTTTAATTAAATTAGAATTTAGAGGTGAAGAAGTACACATTATTATTTATTAATTATTTAATAAAAAAGTTTACTTATAATAAATTATTAAAAAAAACAAAAAGATGTTTAGGTAATAAAAAAAATAACTACAAATTTAACAATTATTATTAAGACAAATTTTAGAATTTAATATAAAATAACCAATTATTTTTATTTATAATTTTAGAAATAATTTAAACATGTAATTAAGAAATCGAACTACTCGAACCGATCTCGAACTTATCGAACCGAGCTCGAACTTATCGAACCGAACTCGAACTGAACCGAACTCGAACTGTTCGCGAACAAAGATGAACCGAACCACATAATTCGCGAACATGTTCGATTGAGCAATCGAACCGCACACTCTGTGCGAACTCGACTCGACCAGGCGAACATGTCGAACTCGTACCGAACTGAACTCGAACCGAACCGGTTCGCGAACAGTTCAGTTCGTTTGCAGCCCTAGTCATGTGGTTAATTAGTACGTGATGAAGAAGAAAAATAAAGACGATATAGACCCTTAAAAGACTTAATTACCCTTTATTTTGAGTTACATGAATTATTCCGATAAGAAATGCTTAATTCAGTAGTCAAAATGTTTAATTTATAAAAATATAGAGACATCGAGTTTAATGTCTTAAAGTTAAAATATCGAGGTTTAAAGTATAAAAAACAAAAAAAATATATTTAAAGTGTATATAAGCCTTCTTTTTCTTCCGATAAATCTCTTAATATATACTTCAAATTATAGATTTTCTGAAAATGGGACAGCACTTAGGGACAAAAAGAACTGAAAAAATGGATAATTAATTTAGGAAACTTATATTTTCACACATTTTTTTTTAATATTTTCACATTATTGACCCACATATTAGTTGATGTGTCGAATTTTTATTAATTAATATGTAGACCCTACATGTGAAAATATCAAAAAATGACGTGAAAATATCAGTTTCCTTAATTTAAGTACGTGCTATTAAGCAAGCTCTCGTTAGTCTTTTGAGACCAAATTTAAATTAAAAATGATTTATATACATGCATGTTCATAAATTTTTGACGAAATTTGATGGTAACTAATGGAAAATTATAAGCTAGTATCATATAATATAGTAATATATAAGTTCCTTCTTTAATTTAATTTATTCTATTCTATCCTATCCTATCCTATAACAACACTTGATTGAAAATTGTGAAAATGGCATCCACCAAGCTAGCGCTTAATTTATCCTCGTTGCTTGTATATATTCTATAACTTGGAAAACAAATAAAGTACGGAAAGAATGAATTTTGCATCAGTAAATGAAAATGGCAAAGTTTAATTACAATGCTAATTAATTCGGGGAAAAAAATATATTAAAGATGTATATAGAGATAATGAAAACTAAAGAAGGGCAAATTGAAAAGATGAAAGAAAAAAGGGACATGCATGAGAGACTTGGATATATATATGTATGTAAAGTGTAAACATGATCATGCACGATTAATGTTTGCCGTCAAATTATATAGTTGAAGTAATTTATATTAACACTAATATATATCTGCCAAATTGTATATATATTATTGACTATGATTATCTTCGAGTCTGAATCATTTTTCTATCTATCTATTTAAATTGTTTTTGAAAAAAATTAGAAGACTCTTGTAACTTACTATTAATATAATCTCATAGATTTTTAGAGTTATTAGGAATTTGATATAGCTTTGAAATAAAATAAAGTTCTTTGTTTTTTTCGTTTCTTGCCTATGAATCCTTTAATTTTAATAATGACTACTTTTACTTTTACATTTTCAAAGAGAAATGTCATTTTTACAAAAAACATAATAATGAGAAAACTGATAGTTTCACATATATTTTTGATATTGTTACATGATTCTCTCTCACATGAGCATACAGTGGGTCTTACCTTCATGTGAGAATAAATCATATGAAAATATCAAAAACAAAAACAGAAAAAGTATTCTTAAAATAATTGATATTTTTAGAAGAACTCATTCACATAAATGTATGTTCTCATACAATTAATGTAAAGATACTCTTGGATAAATATCAATTTCCTGATATCAATTCTCTTCTCAATTATAACAATTTGCCCCCGCAAGTTTCATTAGTTACACCCATCACAGCAACGTTACGATCACGGCCGTCCCGCAAATTTCGCAATTTTCTCATAGGCTATTTCAGTAATTACACCACAACTCTGCAACTGCAAAATTCAGTTTTCCCGCCCTTACACCAAATTTTTTTCAAGTTTCCCTGAAACTTCCTCTATCTATAAAATCACCCAAACTAATTTCCAGACATTCAATCTCTCCTTCTCGTTTCTCTCTCTACAATCCAATGTACTTGTATCCAAACGGGAAAGAGTTTTTTCTAGTGTTTATCAGAAAATAATGCCTGATTTAGCGAATCTGTTAAACCCACCTTCACTTAAGTTAGTCCATTGCCCTAATCTCAAATCGGTTTCCGATCAATGCGAATCAAGTTCCCCTTTGAATTCTGATTCAATCAGAACCCTATCCAGTGATGACAATTTTCGTTGCAGTTGGGGTGAAAGTCTCCTATATCCAGTATTGCAACAACCTGAAGTTTCTAACGGCAATGAAATTAGGGTTTTCAAACGGCGTCGGGGGAAGAAACCATCCGTAGGCAAGACTTTGGATGTTTATGTGAAGGAATGGGTTGCCTCAAAAATTCGACTGGGCGTTTCTGAAGAGAAATGCTATCTTCCGTTTCTTGTTGGGGCACCGAAACTGGTAATTTTCTATTATTGCCCTTTGCTTTTTAGTTATGTTATTGTGTGTCCCATTTAGTAGATGGATTGTTGGCATAAGAAGTGAAACGTATTGTTGTTAAATTAGAATTCGATATTGGGTTTTGATTTTATTAATATTTCATTCTTACATCGACTTCAATTTGTGGTAGAAAATTTATATTGTTCATTATATGAGTTTCAGATAGTCACTATACAGTGCCTTGCAATTGTTCTTTGGGCCTTTTTGTGAGATTGAGTATTTAGGAACAATTGTTCTCAGCAGATTTATGCAATTTTTTTGTTTATAAATTTCATACAATCAAATGGTGGTTATAGTTTCTTAATAAATTTTCATGTGATCTTTACAGCAAAGTAACTTTATACTACCTTCGCCCCAAACAAAGAGTTGGGAGAATTGGTTGTCAATCTTACTCGGTTATGTCATTTGCAGTTAAGACGTAACAGACTCTTCACATCTTTAGAACTAGTAATGCAACATAATATTGCTATCTATCTTCTTCAATAACAATAATTAATTTTTCTATTAGTCGTTTTATAGATTATTAGATTTTCTTTTCAAGAATTGGTTGTTCGATTACTAAAGTATGAGTATCAAATTTGAGTCATTATCATAGTGAAATTATTTGTAGAACGCTTATGAAGTTCACAAGCTTAGGCTTCATCTTACTGGTCTCAATTTAAGTTAAACTAATTTGTTACCAATTATGGAAACTCTAAGTTAGCCGGCAGCTAAGTAGCACCTACAACATAAGATTGTGTTCCATTGTCTCGCAACGCATAGTAAAGAACAAAATATATCAATTCTGCACACTTTAGTTCTTTCAAAGTTCTCATGATAATATGATTGGTACTAGAACAGTCAGAACATCAAAGTTTAATTTGAGGCACAGTAGCAGTTTTGAGTTAAATGCAATTCTTTTTATTTATTATTTGTATACTTTTATTACGTACTCCAAAGGCTCAATAAATGCCCCAAAACTTCGAAAGAAAGATTAATTATAGTCTCATTTTGGTAAGTTCCTTTTACGGGAGTTTTGCTTTGTTTTGATATTTACATATGAAGCTGCTAATATATGCTACTTTTAGAAACAATCAGACTAACTATTTGGTACCCGTCTCAGGTTGAGTGTCGTGTTTGCCAGACTTCAATCTACCCTGGAGGGGAGGTGTTATGCTCTGTTCGTGGTTGTCAAGCTGCATATCACTTAAAATGTGCAAATGAAAAGCTTGGGTTCTCATCTTCGCGAAAAATCAAGTGTCCTCAGCATGTAAGATCTGTAGCTTTTGTTTTCTACTACTTAATCATAGGAGATAATAAATTTTCTTAATATATTAATATGGTTTATCTTACTTAAAGAAAAGGCAATATATGTACATGTAAATGGGGGAAATGCTTACTTTTCTATATTACTGCGCTGGTACCCTGGAATTAGATGCACCAGTATATTTTTCAGAATGTGGGCGTAGACCTTAAATAACTGTCTTGATCTGCCAGTGCTGTGCTTAGTTGGCTGAACATGTAATAAACAGAAACCAAACACCTCAGGAGTTTCAATTGAAATGTAAGCATGGGGTATAAACTGTAGTTACTATATGTAGTTTCTTTTGTGTACGGTACGGTAAATCTTAAACTGGAAAAGGACGTGATCAGTTGCAGAATCATACTCCCAAATATATTGTACTGTCAAAATAAGTCATCTTTGTCAGAGGGTGAGGGGTAAGAATTTTTAACAGTTAGTGTGTGAAACACTTTAGGAGTAATTTAATCAGAGTTATGCATAAGCTCGGATTCTTATTTGTTAGTTCTGGATAGATCTCTTGCTTCATAAATGGTTACTTAACTTTTTGGGGTTAACTTTCCTTTGTAAATGGATATTATTTACTACATTATCTTGTTGTTTCTATCTTATACATTAGTGCTATAAATTTTCTGCTCTATAAAGCTTCAATTTGTATTGTTTTTCGTAGTTAGTGCTCACATGTGCCAGTATATTTTACATCCTTCCTTTAATAGGCTTGCTTTCTATGCAAGCAAAAGTTTCAGCTGTGGCGGTGTGTGAGATGTGAATTAGCATCACACATGAAATGTGCAGCATTTCCAGAGCATGTGCTTCAGTTAGATGACCAACCAGGGCAAGCCATATGTTGGAAGCATCCTACTGATTGGCGTATGGAGAAGAAGGTCAATTTCTTTCATGTGTCTTTTTTTTATCACGAAAATCTGAACAAATTTTGTTAGCAGATTCACCCTTTCAATGATCTAGCAAATTCCAATGGAACTTCGGAATTGATAACTTTTAAAATATTAAAATTGTAATTTTTTTGGGGTCCATCCATATATATACTTTCAGAATTTAACACATTTTATAGATTATGGAATTATGGTTCATGATAAATTTACTTGTTCTGGTGTATTTGTATATTTTACTCTTACATACATTTGAATGTTTAATCAATAGCACTATCTGATGCTAAATTTCAGTGTTAATATGTTAGTATTTTTCTCTTATTGCAAAGCTTCTGACTTTTTATAACTGCTTTTTGGTGTAATTGGCTCACATCTTATCCTAAAAAGGAGTTTAACTAATTTAACTAATCTTATGTATCATTTATTAATTTAATTAAAACTAAATATAAGTTCATACACTTCTTTTGCACTTTTCTTTGTCATACGCGCGGAGGCTAATATATATGAAGCACGGTCACTTTTTTGCTTTACAAAGTTGTAACAAGTGCAGCACTTCAGTTTTATTTAAAAATTCACTCTTTTCTATAGAAATTGAAAAAAGTTTTATTGGTAGAATAAGGCCAAATTATCACTGCCGGAATGAGTCAATTTTTCTCATTGGAGTACTTTGGTCTTATCTCATAATGTGGAAAAATAAAAACGAATTTTATGTATTTACAGTACATACTGGTGGACTTTTTCATATTCTAGCATCAAACTCATGAAAATATTTACAGTCTTATTTTCAGTTGCTAACCAAACATATGAATATATAATATGTTCTTAGAATTTTTTTTCTGGTTAACTTTTTGCTTAAGACAGACGGAGCATTAAACTGGTAAATTATAAGCACACATATATCAAAATTATCTCTGTTTTAGTCGCACATCGTACTCTCTTTTTCTTTGATTGAATTTGAGATAATGGAATATGCAGCTGTGAGATTAAGCCACAAATCTAGAGAATCTGCTCAAAAGAAATGTTTAGAAATAATGTGGTAGTCTTCAACTTAAAAATCATATTGTGAAGCACTTATAAATGTTATACTGGATAAGTCATGTTATGTAATGAAGTTATTGCTTATGGAATTTAGATTAAGCACTTACATTTGAGGAAGTTAAATTATTTTAAAACTTAATTTGGCATTTATTAATAGATCCTTTTCATTGATTAGGCTTGTCTAACTGAATTACTATCTCTTTTTGATAAGCAGCTTGCAGCTCCAACAAGGGACATAGAGGTCAGACTTCTGAAAATTCTGATATTGTTTAATTTTAAACCTATGAAAGGAACTGTTGCTCTGGCAATTTCTATTGTGATGAACATTTCCTTCACTTTGAATTTATGTGAAAGAATTGGTAATTGCATTTTCTTTAATATTTGTAAAATCCATCAGTAAGTCTTCCCCTTACCCTCTTTTCTGGCTGATGCACCTGATGGATCATTGGGTTTGTGTGTACGCTTTCTGGAATATGAGGAGTCATATGAAGCCTCAAACTTATTTCATGAATGTGCCTATTTAAAAAAGACATTGTTTAAATATCTGTAGACAAATTACACATTTTTTTAGAGAAACTGAGAAAATATTCAAGTTCTGTAATTACCCATAATACAGATATTTTGCTTATCAATGCATAACGTACACCAAAGGCTAACCTTTATTCGTTGTTTTCTAGGAAATCTTCTGTCGCTTACCGCTACCGTATGTTCATGAGGAGTTTGATATTGATACAGCTTGGAAAGACATTATGGAGAATGAATTGGAGCCACCTCCATATGTTCACATTAGGCGCAGTATCCCATGATTGCTGTTTTTATTGTACTGATTTAGTTAAATAATTTATATATATCACTTATGAATCATTCCCTGGATAGAAGCGCAATATCAGATATATTGCTTAAATATCTGTTATTAGTTATATGCAGTAGTGTGGTTCTCAACTGAATTAGATATATGCCTTGTTAAGAAAAAACGTGATGATGGTGATGCTGATATTGGATGCACAAATTGCAGTTCTTCTGTTTGCTCTGAAGATTGTGTTTGCAGGTACTTTATTCTACAGTTTTATCTCACAAAGTTATCTACTGATGTCACTTGCCAGGTTGTTTCTCTTTATTAATCTTAGAGGTATCGATCCGAAAGGTCTATAATATGATTGTTTGAACCTTGATCTAATAGGGTTCAGTGTATAAGCTGTTCAAAGGCTTGTCGTTGCTCAGATATGTGCACTAACAGACCATTTCGAAAGGATAAAAAGATTAAAATTGTCAAGGTGAAATTTATTCCAATAGAGCTCATTTGGTTTCTTGCAATGCATATTTATTTGCTAGTTGTTCAACTTAGGTCTTTCCTCATATATGAGTGAATCAGTGATTTTCTTATAGAACTTTCAGTTTGTAACTACTTTGTATTCCATCTCAGACTGAACTTTGTGGTTGGGGTGTAGAGGCTGCTGAATCTATTAATAAAGGTGATTTTGTAATCGAATATATTGGAGAAGGTAAATCCTTTACCTTCTATTTTAAGATGTTTGACCTTTACTTTATTTACCAATTTGCTGATTTATTTATCTTATTGTAGTATTGTACTAACATCTATGGATTTTTGCACTTCACAAGCATTATTCAGCTTATTTAGGCTTTACTATGATACTGTAGAATGTGCTTTATGGTAACTCATTCATATGTTGACATAGGATACACATATCAAGAGTTTAGACAATCATTTTTTGTGTTTGTGGCTGCTGTAGCAGTCGTGGTTATCTAGGCATGATGGACTGTAAGAACATTATATGGAATATTGGATGTCCTATAAATTAGAGTGACTTACACATATGTGAAGATTCCACTAGCTTTTGCTTTTAATTGATTTCCAATGTTGTATTATATAATAAATATGTGTTCTTATTTTTTTTAAATAAAAAGGAATTTCTATTGATTGAAGAGAGAAGATATCCGAAAAGGAAAAACGGTAAAAATTTAAACAAGGTGCCAAAATTAGTGCACCTCGCCATCTTTACATAAATCCGTAATCAGTATGCCTTGTAAAACTCCCAGATCATCTTCCAATGACAAGGAAAGATATATGATAACTCAACCTCTTAAGAAGTGCAAAGGAAGCTGTTTCTTCTTAAATACACTGATGCTACATCGGCGTCACGGCTAGTCATGGCGGTAGCCGACTACTTGGACGCTTAGGCGACAAGGTGACCGCCATGGCGTCCATATGGCGACAAGTTGTTTACAATATGCAATTTATATCTTATTTATTTTACTTAATAAGTATATTGGCAATAAAATTTCATATACATTAAAACTCAAAACATAACACTATGAAATAGCATTAAAGTCATAGTTATGTAAATACTTAACAATAACAATCTAAAAACAAAACACTTGATATTAAAAATTAGTAAAAGAAATGAAGAATTCAACAAACATCACATAGAAAATAAAGTTGCAACCAACCATCACAAATATGTAGTTTGATAAAGATGTGTCGAATCCAATTATTGATAAGTTTTTTAGGGTTTTATTTCCTTTCTCCCTGGTTTTTAATCGATGGGTTATGGGTTTTTAATCGATGAGTCATAGTTTAATGGATCAGAAAGTATATTGGAGGGGAGCCCAAGTCGAATTGTTGTGCAAGATTAAATGAGAATGTGCCTAATTGTTGTGCATGCACCCACCACAGACTTCTATTGAGAAAACTGAGTAAGGTATGCACCCAATTGCTAACATGAGTAAATAGCTTTTGCATGTCACAGGGGTGTGAAGTGATAATCCCTTACTCCAATTTAGTGCGCATATAATAAACCTTACACCTTACTTTTACGACTGCAAATAGTATTCCATTTGCTTAAAGCACATACTCCTTCACTTTAAAGACCAAATATCTAATCAATTTTCAATTTCTGAATGTTTTGAAAGTTTATTGGTTCTTACTTTCTTCTGTTTCAGTTATAAATGATGCTTTGTGTGAACAACGACTATGGGACATGAAGTACATGGGAATTAAGAACTTTTACATGTGTGAAGTACGGAAAGACTTCACAATTGATGCAACTTTCAAGGGGAACTCCTCACGCTTTTTGAACCATAGTTGTGATCCCAACTGTAACCTTGAGAAATGGTTAGTATCACAAATCATGCAGTTACTTGTGTCTGCGTCCATGGCTTGAGAAGAGCATGAAATATCCTAGAGCAATTTACTGATATAAGATTTTTCTCTCCATTGAAGTTGCCATTGTCATTCACCAGATTAAGTTACTTTCACCTTTTGTTATACTTTTTCCCCAAGATGATAGTCACCTTTTATAAATGAAAAGGAAAACATATGTATATTCCTAATCTACTGTTACTAAATATAATAGAGCATAAAGGACAAGAAGTGATGTAAGGAAATAGCTTTGGTAAAATGAAAAATGGCTTCTCTATCTAATTTGGGTTAGAGATATTGGGGGACGAGGACGGGGTAATCTAGTGTGACACCTTTAGTTGCTGTAAATTTGAATTCGGGGGTCCATTCTGATGTATTTTAATTTATTGTGTTCATACGGTCTATTCTTTTTACAATTCCACAGATTAAGTTATCCTACCATGATAGTTGCGAGTTACTTTTGTCAGTTTTATGACATGGTAAGTCATGCCTACTGGATGAGTGAAGTCCAGTGGAAACTTATACCTTAGGATGTATATTATTCGGTATGAAGTCGTTCACAGTTTTATTCAATTTTTGGTCCGTCCATCTTAATCTCTGTTCTAGCTTATTGACAAATGTGGACAAGTTGTTGATTAAATAAAGCTTTGAACATATGTATGTAGTTGGAGGTCCGTCCATTATGAATGAATTGTTCTCCTATCAGATGTTCTGGAGACCTCATGGCCAGGGCTATTCTTTTGAATGTCATTTGTCAAGGATGTGTTTTATTCTATGCAAAGCCGAGGAATCCTTATCTTTTGTTTGGAATAATTAATTGCTCCGGCCACTTGTACTTTTAGTTATTATAGGTCTATGGTTAATTATTTTCTTAGGTGGGTTTTTTTTTTGTGTTTGTTCAACAGGCAAGTTGAGGGGGAAACGCGCATTGGTGTCTTTGCTGCTCGATCTATTAAAGCCGGAGAACCGTTAACATATAATTATCGGTATGAACACATTTTGATTGCTGAATCATTAAGTAAGTATATATACAGATACACACATGTTTGATTGATCATATTTTGCCTAGTAGAACATATGTATGTAATGTAATCATAATACTGTTTTGTTTAGGAGGTACATTACATTTGCAGAAGATATTATTAGTAGCAACCTTAAGAGACTGATGAAGTATATTGCTTGGGAGGCTGCTAATAGCGCGCTGCCATTGCATTTTGCAGATTCGTGCAATTCGGGGCTGAGGTGAAGTGCCAATGTGGGGCTCCAAATTGTCAAGGCTATCTTGGGGCGAAAAGAAGAAAGATCATCTCCAAAGTGGGGGGGCTTTGCTGCTGCTGGGGTTCAAAGCGCAAGAGAAGCTCGTCAAACGGATTGGTGGTCTCCTCCTAAAACTTTTTTTGTGATGGTCGGGAGGCATATTATTGTTTTTGGGTGGCTGGCAAAGAAAGAATAATAAAGAATGAAAGAAAATAGTACTGGTGGAGTGGAGGGGAGAGATTATAATTAAGAATCATCCATCTTTGTTGTTTAATTCAACTGGCCGGTGAATCACATTATTATTAATTTATAGATAGATTGATTATTCCAATACCCATATATTGATAATTGATTGTTGTTGGCCTATTGACTAAATAAGGAGTCTGGAAGTCTGGAAGAACTTTCTTGTTTGTTTGAATTGAAATGACTAGCTATTATTATCCAGGAATTACAATCCATAAGTTCCTCTAATCTTCCCAAATGTTGTTATTAAATTCATCCCGGTCAGTCCTAAAAATTTAAATAAAATAAGCAACTTTTATCCCTCAATGACACAATGAGCTAGTGAATTCTAAATTGGAAATCTATAAACTTGCTTGCATAGCAAGTAAAAAACTAGTCAATTACATGAGACTTACCTAACTAATGTTATGATGACACCTCATTTAAGACACTTTTTTGAATAATAGCAATAGTCAAAAAATAAATAAAATTATATATAAGAATGGGTAAACCTAGATGTAAACCAAAAAGGATTAGTACAAGATAAAATATCCTAATATGGCTAGATGGATACACGCATGCATACATACATAAAGGTCTCTCTTTCTGCATACTTAATAATAAACGTGTTAAGTGTGATAGATAAAGAATGGCAGCGGCAGCCGCAGGTGGGCGTGAAGATGATAAATGGGATTGGAAGAAGGTTTTTACTTTCAAGATTCTTGGGGGCACTATTCCACCGGGTATCATCAAGATCAAGATCTCTACCAATTTCCGCCTAATGAATTACTTGAAGGTACATACGTAACAAATACAAACCCCCCTAGCTAATAGTTGTCCTATATATATATATGGTACAAATAATAATAATATATATATCATCCATTAATTTTTTGAAATTCTTCTTCTTATTAATATATAATAATTTGCAGATAAAAGATTTGTCCATGATAATGGAAGCATGTATTTTTACAGCAATGTGTCCAAGAAGTCCGAGAAGGAGGAGGGGAACGGGCCACAAGCGCAACGCCGAGGGAAAAAGGGGGTTTGGAGGGCGTCCCAAAGGGGCAAACATGTCAAAAACCACAAGGGAGATAGGGTCATTGGAATCGCAACCCCTCTCGTTTACTACGCAGACAAAAATACCAAGACGTCATGGCACATGATTGAATTAAGACTACCTTGCAATCAAACCTACAAGGTACGTACCTGTACCTGTACGTATATATATTATATGTATTAATTTCAATACAAGAATTAATTCTTAGTTTCTCTCATGAATTGATATTTATTATACATGCAGATGGTTAAGGAATTGACTCTTTGCATTGTTTATCATCGTGAGACAAAGAGGAATGAAGAGGAGAATGCAGAAGGATAACACCACTGGATCATATGACGATCACTTATTTATTTAGACTATCCAAATATTCTGCTACAATCCATTTCTCTTATTTAATTAATTGCTTTATTTATTTGATGAAGAACTGAATTATAAATAATTAATTGCACACACGCTATACAAAACTATTAATGTTTATCATGTTCGCAAACCTAACCCGCTGAAGATAAATTGATGACCAAAGATATAATTATTTTTGTCCCTAATTAAAAGATTAGATGAAATATATAAATAGAAGGATATTAGTAGAGTCCACTGGTATAAAAAAAATAAAAATTACTCATCACCTTTTGAATCTTGTGGGACCATGCTAAAGATAAAATTAAAACTTTATTTACTTTCTTTAATTTCTCTATTTTTATTTTTTTTAATATGTGTGAAATTTATTATATTTTACTCATTCTTTTGAGAACGGAGAGTGGAGTCAATTTAAAATTCAAAATTGATGCTATGATTTCATTTCATTTTATGAAACAGAATATTACTTGTAAACTAGTACTAATGAAATAGAGTATAAGTTATGATTCTGATCAAGCCAACTTATTGAAGAATAATATGGACGTTGTTATGGATTCTCCTTCCCCTTGAGGAAGCCTTTGCATATTCTTTCCCAACACTTCCTATCTGGTTCAGCCATCTGCAATTTCAACTTTGCATCCTCTGCAAAACCTTCCTGTAATTTAATTACGTACAAATATTGTGAAGAAATATAATATTTGACAAGGAAAAAAAGAACTTATATTAGAATCTCCAACACAACGTAATTTTAATAAAAGAGTGTTATTTAAAGAGAGTGTTTTAGATCATCCTCTCTCTATATATATATATATATAGTTTGATAATAATTACCTCTATGCAGCCGTTAGTGAGAAGACGGTCGATGAGATGATGAAGAATATCATTGGTGTATTCGGGATGACCCTGTATGCCTAGGATGTGATCTCCAATTCTAAACATCTCCACTCCTGTTTTCTCTGAATATGCAATCACTTCGGCTCCCAATGGCACCTCCCATACCTGTTAGTTAAATATTCCAAATGCACTAATATTATATATATATAGTATTTCTAAAAACCCTAAACCTACATTTGCCAGCTCAATATCAAGTTTCGAATTGGAACTGAAATACATGCATCTACAATTATTCTACTCCCAAGACTTGGAATGGAATTAATTGTCTAGGCATAGATAATTAGTAATTATTAATTAAGAATCACATGCACAAAGATGAGAGAGAGAGAGAGAGAGAGACCTCATCTTGGTGGCATTCAATGATAGAAAGGGCAGGTGGGAATTCATCAAAGCCCTTCACAATTCTCACATTTCTAAGCCCAATATCCCAACCAGTGTGAGCTTTTCCAACTTTCCCTCCAAGTGCTCTGCATATAACCTATTGAATAGCATGCATGGGATGATACTCTAGTTAATTTTTTTAGATTTATATATAGTAGTGATAGAATGAATATATATGATACACTATATATCAATTATTAAAACTATTGCAATGAGGCTATATACTACCTTTGCATTAATTTCTATTATTCTATTATTTATATAATTACCTGGTGACCAAAGCAAATACCAAGAACTTTCTTTTGCAACGCATCTAAGGTTTGCAAGAGAAGGCAAAGCTGAAGAATCCAAAAGTCATTTCCATAGGCATCATAAGGGCTACCACTCACCACAAAGCCATCATAGTTGTGGAGGTCATTTAGGTGAGGGAATTCGCCGTCAACGACCCTAAACAAGTCCCACCTCTCCCCTTCTTCTCCAAAGGCTGCAACAAACACATTGAAGTATCCACCATACACCTTCTTCACGTACTCCGAATCCCCTGCCGCTAGTAGCAAAGCATACCTCTTCTCTCCTTCAATCCCCATCGATACTCAACTTAATTACTACGTACACAAAAGAAAATCAGTTTGTAGTATGTATGTATGTATGTATGTATGAATTGTATCTGAAATGGAAATGACCGTTTTATAGATGCATACCAACCAACTAGCTAGGCATATGGTACGTACGTACAGAATATTTCTCCGATCCTCTTCATTTAATTAATCTTTAAAAATGTTTATCCGGCCATGCATTGAATTCTTATGCATTTACGTGTAAGAATCTAACCCAACAAATTGCATTAGTCTCCACATTCATGATCATGACTGGAATTGACTAAATCCATTTCAATTAATTTTCTCCTACAAATTAAAGGGAGAAAACCAATTAGCTATATATATATATATATATATATATGGTGAAGTTGCAGGAGAAGATGCTTCAGAATAGGATAATACTCGTATATATGTAGCAAAGGATCATCAGTACGTTATTTGTGATATATCTCGTCCATAAGGTTCACAAGTTGCCCCGTATATGTGGACATCGCTATTTCGGTTGAGGATGCTAGATTTTGATATTTTTAAATTTGTAACATCTATATATATGAGTAATGCTAATGTCACATAAAATTATCACATAAATATTATATACTGCTGACGTGGCAGTATGTAATTTATTGTTGACATGACCCACTTAACTCAACAGCAAATTAAATACCGCCAAATAGCATTATGTGATGTTTATGTGATGGTCTTTATGTGATAGTAGCATTATTTTATTTATTTATATATATATATATATATATATATATATAATTGCCTACGTGGTATCTACACTATATATACTCACCTTTTTTTATTTTCTTTTTTCATTTTTGTTAATTTTCACGCACACCACACTCGCACACTCAAAATAATCGAACCTTGATCTCATGGAACCATAAGGCAAGATTTATCACTAGGTCAGAACTATACGGTGTATATATTACTCATCTTACTGACAATATATCGACAGTGCAAATATATTATGCGACTTTGTGGATCAATTGGCGAACACCGTTTAACATACCAATTTTCCATGATCTATCTTTCTTAATTTTGTGCCTAATTATTCTCCAATTAAATTTTTTCATCACTCTACTATAAGTCAACTTACAGTCAACATATAACTATATTTTTTTTTTACATTCAACTAACTAAACTTTATTTTTCTTACAAATTATTAGAAAAAACGTTAAGTCCTTTGACTTTAAACGGAAATAGACACATAAGCAACTGACTTATAAAAATTAAGAAGATTATGTGTCAGGAATTATCACACGTGGCCTTCATTAGTGGATGTGGAGGGAAAAATTCCCTCCCAAACAACCTTTGGTCGACCTCACATGTGTAAAGTACACTATTAATTGGAAGTCAAATCGATATCCATTTGATCCGATTTGATTATGTAAGAAAATCTTTAAAGAAGAAAATTGAACCCTAACCAAATCCATCCATCAATTGAGAGAGACGACCCATCCCTCAAATTTTTTATCACTTCCCTTGATCTTTCTGGTTATGTTTATTTGCAATGATTATAATCTCCAGACTATATATTCTCATGAATTATAATCCAACACTATTAATCTTATGATTAAATAGTCCAAGTTATATGTTTATTTTTTATGCGATTATTCATGTAATAACTTAAAATAATCTCATATTATGTTTGTTTTGTTCATAATTATTTAAAGTATTAGATAAAAACTTACCGTTTGGACTATCACACCCTTACTACTAATAACAAAGATATAATATTCTCATTAGTTTTACTATAGATAAATAGAATAAGATATATACATATATCGGTCTTTTTAAACAAAGTTAAAAGTTAATTTTGTCCACAAATTTTTAGTCCCAAATGGTAGGAATTATAATATCTAGTTGGACATGGTATTAAATTATTCCCCTTTCAAGTCATTTTATTCTCCCGAGACTAATAGTCTCAAGTTTATTTTTAAAAACAAACAAAAAATATGAGATTAATAATCTAATCTCAAGTATAATCCTTGCAAACAAACATAGTCGTGAATAGAGTGTCACACCACTTTAAAAATCGACAATATAACTTTTTATCCTGCTCAAATAAATAATATAAGAAGATTTGTAAGTAAAAACTTTTTTATTTCTTCCTAAATAATTTTAAAAAATTATAAATTCGCATACCTTGTACCTACTGCAACTAACAAATCTTTTGTTTGGATTTGGGGTTTCATCTTTTCATGCTTCCCACATGAGTGCAACGATTCCACATTCGCAAACGATGAGATTAAATGAGGAGTCGTGCTCAAAATCTGCAGATTTGGTCACCATTTTCCCGCTTCTATAAGAGCTCTCTATCCCATTTGAGGTACTCATCTTCTCTAAATGCACCTATGTATTGGATTCTTAGTTTCAAGTACTTCAAACCAGACGACTATACTCTATAGTATTCACTACGAAGAAAACTAAACTAATTTTTTCCCCTTTTAATGTCTTATTTCTTATTTATTATGGATGAAATTCGTTGGATCGGATCGGGTCATCATGGGTATGTTTGTTTTAGATGAATAGGTTATAGCTAATGTGTAAACAATTGTTAAAAGTAATTTCCAACTAAGATTTAGTCATATGTGGTACTTCCACATCACTATGCCATTAAAATAATTAACCACGCTGAAGAAAATTCAAATTTTTGTAAGAAAAATAAAGTATAATTAATAGTCTGTAAAAAAAATTTAATTAAGTAACTGTAAGTTAACCTAATTAAAATAAGTGATAAAAAAAGCATTTAATCCCATTATTCTCATCCCAAAACATATGTCGCGCTGCTACTACGTCCCCCAAACATGGTCGTGTTGATGCTGATTTATACCCTTTTTCTATTACTACCTCATGTTCACAAGAAGAGACTCGTTTTTATTTGTTGTAGTCAATTCAATGTAATTTCTAAAAATATTTTTTTGTGATTAGTATTATTTTAATAGTTTACAATAATTATTATTGTATAATTTAAAAATAAATTTATATTAATTTTGAATGTTTAAATTGGACAAATTAATTTCAAAAGGGTTAAAATGGACTTTTTTGTTCGATTGAGGCAGTGAAGGACGGTATCTTTTTTTGGAAATATCAAAGAGTGATTATCAATTATGACAAATTAACCGAGTCCATCTGGATGATGGCTGCAAAAGTATACGAATTTTGGTAGTATAAAAATATTCAAGGTATAGGATTCGGATTCGGATTCGGTTTTGATTCGGATTCAGCCATAAACTCCACCCAAACATGGAGTAAAATATATAAATATAATATTTGTAAATGTGTAAAGTTGATTCTTAGGCAACTTCCCTCGGCACTTATCATCGATTGTTACAGTTATATAATATTCCACAGAATTTTGACTTATATACTACAACTCTACAAGCTAGGTATGTAGGGTGCATCACACGTGGCTCAATTTCTTAATTATGAGAATAATTTTTTCAAGTTAATTAATTAGTGATTGAATGGGATCATTGATCAATTCCCATATATATGAGTTTGGTGGGCAAGTAGATACTGATATCGACTCCTATATATGCATGGCTACTTAATTCCTTAATTTGTTCTAGACAATGTTTTTATATTTTTAGTATATTATGAAGAGGAACGATCCATAGAATAAATTTGTTATGAATTTTAATAGTTAAAAAATATATATATCATCCACTATTATTAGTAGTGAACGCTAATCGGATTTAGCTTTATTCTAAGGTTAAATGTTTATTAACTAAGATTTAGGATTTATTAACTAATTTTTTTAACTGGGTTTAGAATTTATTAACCTTATTAATCTGTAATTAATAAATCATAAATTCTGGTTAATAAATCATAAATCCTAATTAATAAACACTAAACCCTAAAATAAAGTTAAAACCCTTATTTTGATTAACGTTCGCTACTAATAGTAACGGGCGTCGATTTTTAATTTCTAATCCTGACTGTTTCTTCTTATTTTTAATAGTATAAATGGTGTACGTATGTTTTACATATAAAAATTCATAACAATTGTATGCTATGAATCATTACCTTTTATGAAATTCATTTCTCATATGCTATACTTGAATTTGATTTTCCTTTTAACAATATACATGCAATGCAATGATCGAGTCCTAAAACCTTGAAGCTAGTTTGAAACATCTTATTGTATATTCTAACTGGGGATATTTATATCGCGTTTATATTATAACTATTATCATATCACTACAAGAAAAGAAGTTAATTTCGAGAAAATTAATTTCGTCATAATTTATTTATTCTCGATAGAATATTTTCTCGGTAATATTTTTGTCAAAAATATATTAATTCTGACAGAATTTCGTCCGAAAATAATTATGATCACTCCCTATATGTTTTTATGTGGTGAAAAATTTCAACCCAGACGTACAATCTTTTAATGGGTTACTTCTGACAATCGTCAGAAACTAATTTTGACAAATAGTAGTGACATATATATAGATATATATATATATATATATATATATATATAAATGCACACTTCATGAGTACAAGGCAAGAAAAACTCGATTGAAAACAAGAAAGCACATGACCTTCTTCAACTAACGTATTCTTACTATCAAGTCTTCAACGATGACTAAAATGGTACAGTACTTGCATGGCACAGTGTATACTGTATATATATAAATAATAATAATATCTTCTTGATGTGCGTGCATTTGAAACATGGTTTTAGAGATTTGATGGACAAATAAATAGAGTTTGCTCAATCGATGGAATTTACACATGATTTAAATCAATAAATTTTTAGTTTGTTCGGCTGTTAATGGTAAAAAAAAAATGCAAGTAAATTTTGAAGGAAATATTGTGCAAGAGAAATTAAGAAGATGACAACATGGATATTGCTTTATTAATTATAATTTTTTCCCAATTAACAAGTAATAAAAGTAAAGACCCCATTGGTGGTCCACTTTATTTCACGATCAAAGGATATATGATGCACGTACAAGATGAAGACAAGGTCACGTGACACTTCATTTTTAAAAGAAAAGTCCAAGAACATTTACATTACAAGCTTTTTTTTTCTCTCTCTATCCATATCTCTGCATATTACTAAAACAACAACGTGGTCTCATCATCATATCAAAATCATCTTTTAATTTTGTTATTGGACTGGATTGGTACCACTGGTGTACATGAAGCGAGTCGAGTTGAGTATTGAGTTATTCAGTTTTAATTCACAAAATTTATTATGTATATAAAATAAGATTTGATTGAAACTCATTTAGCTGCCGACTCGACCACGATCTCGAATCGAGCCCGAACAGTTTGAACTTTTCGAACGAATACGATCCGAGTATCAATAGAAAATTACATTTTGAGAAGGTTCGAGTAATTTATCGAACTTTAAAATTTGCTCATATTTGAATCATTTATATTTCTAGTCAAGCTCGAATCGAATTTTTAGTCGAACGAGTACGAATCTAAACTGTTTGTTCATTTTATAGCATTTACTTTTACTACGGGTAGTATTATTATTTCGGTTTTCTTTAGGAAAAGATATTGCACCGTCAGGAAAAACGGCTGCTACCCAATTAATTAATTATTAGCGCGGTACAGGGAAGGAGGAGGGGGCAGTTCTGCTCGCTCTGCTGGGATGGCTTGGCCCAAGAAAATGAAAAAAAGATTTACTCGTAATAACCAAAACAAAAAGCCTGGGCCTCATGACGATTTTGGTATTTGGTCCCGTTCCCCGTCCTACCGAGCTAACAACCATTTCTTTTCTCCCTTTCCTTTTTCTTTATTTTTTTCTATTCACTTTTTAATATCTTGTTACTACTTACTAATATGTGTCCGAACCGATATACACTTTTTATTATCTTTTTAGGCAATGTTTATATGTAAAGATAACATTTAGGATTCAACAATTATTTTTAATTTTTTGTTTATTTTAAAATTAAATTTGAAACTATTAGTTCTGAGATAATAAAATAATTTAAAAAAAAAAATAATTAACATTTATCTTTATTTAAAATGACTGACATATCCTATTTTATCCATCTATACTCATTTTCCTCCGAAATTATTAGCCAACATCAAGTCTTGACTTATTACGAAAATAATTAAAATAGAAAATAGAAAATGAGCGAGATAGACTTTACTAGATACTTCACTTTTAAATTTCAAAATACTTTAAAATGGCAATAGAAAACGTTTTTGTTGGATTGAGGTAATAGAGAAAAAGTTATCCGAGGCCAAGCAGAGGATAGAAAAGTAAAACCTCCCAAAAAAAAGAAAAAGAGAGAGAGAGAAAAAAAAAAGTGAGTCACTTTGATTGTCTACTCTACACCAGTAGAAGAAAGGAAATACTACTAAAACACAAGCACATTAATTTTATACAAAGGGGAGGTTATTCAACATTGCATTGCGGGTATTAGAGAAAGCTCGCCTGCATGTACCGGCGGAGTCAGAGATTTTAATTAGGGTTTGGCAGGCGGTGTTGGCGCGACGATCAGCACTGGCAACTGGCAGCGGCGGCGGCTCTTTTCTCTCCTTTTCTCTTCTCTCCTCTTCTGTTTCTACCATACCCTCCAATATACAGATCTCCTCTATTATTTATTTCGTTTCACAAATAGAAAAATATTGAAAAGGTCAAACACGTCCATTACTTCTTTTAAAAAGGGTATTAAAATAAATATTTTTGTAGTGATGAGTATAAATTATCATCATATTTTAATATAGTATGGTTAATGTTAATATAACAACTTATTCACTTGAGATAGATATAGAACAAAAATACATATTTAATATTGATAAATTTTATAAATAAAGTTCTTTTGTGAAACGAAATAATTATTATATTTAAATAACAGAAATACTCCTTTCGTTTCAAAATAAATAAATCATATCACATTAATGAATGAACACCTTATTATTTTAAAAAGTATACATATATAAAATAAAAAGTAGTTAGTGTTTGCAAAATTTATAAATGGGACTCTTTTTTTCTCTTGCAAAATAGAGAGATTATATAATAAAGTTTGTTAGACGATCTGTCTCCAAAAGTGTCAAAAAGATGCAAAAAATCTAAGTAAATTAGTACTTTTTCCTTTTTAAATTAGAGATTCATTTCTTTGACCATTTTAAAATTGCAAACGGATAAAAATTTATTAATATGTCAGTATTTATATTATGTATTTGCTACTTAATTATAAAGTTATATTTTTTTTAATTTCTTTTTCTTCTTCTTTCCCTTCCTTCTTTTCCCAGCGCACGCAGAGCTCTCCGGACTCGCTGCTATTATCGGATTTCAAACTGGACTCTCCCACATACCTATTACATATTAATTTTTCCAGCCACCGAGGAGTTCCTGGACACCCCTCTCACCCCAGCCCCTGCCTGGCTGGGTCCACAAATGCACTTTCACCCTTAATGACCATAAAGTGAATAAAAATTAAAATCCCTCTTACGAATTCGGTTGAAACGTCTCGTTCATTTTATATAGGGATATTCGAATTTACGTAGGATAGACTGATTTGTTAACGGACCAGTTTGTTGGACAACGGCTCCTTATATATATATCATTTTATCAGTATAACTGACTCTTCATGATACAAATCAAAGCAACGAATTCATAATTAGGGAAAAAATTAGGGCTCGATTCTTCCTCATGTGCTTGGTTACATACCCATATGTAATCTACCAAACAACCACCATCAAATAAAACAGGATCATACTGAGAGCTTGCACCCACAATTCTGAGAGCTTAGCACTCACAATTCCTTCAATAGAAATAGAGTCCTCTGTTTGGGTTTTAATTAGTTCAACGACAACGGCGTTTCTTTTTGATCTTTCCTTTTTCTCAGCAACAGCAGCAGCACTAACTTTTTCAATCTTCTTGGATTGATAAACCTCGGAGGCTTCTTCAGATGTTGCATATGTACCCAATTATATGAGACGTTTCTTGATTGGGTCTCTAATCTTTGAAACCCACTTCAATTTTTGCTTCCAAACCCCTTCGTATTCCTTCAATTTGGATAAGGAATTCAGGGATTCTCTGTAAACAAACCGACTCCTACACGAAGTTAGGGTTTGATTGAGCGATGAAGAAGAAGAAGACGAGGATGGTGGTGGTTTTCTTCAGGAGAGGTTACTTTTTTGCTCTCAAATATTTTTGGTGTATTAAGAGATAAGCTGATGGTTGGCTGTAACCAGAGGGACAATTCTCTGCAGATCCATGTAAGAGTGGAGCCCACATGCCATCTCATTATTATTTGGCAAATGTTAGTCTACTCAGTATTTCCGTCCATTTTTCGGACAAAAATCATAAGCAATGATCATTTGATAAGTATTTTAGAGTATAGTTACGCGATTATAACAAAATAAAACTTCAGTAATCACAATTAAAAACGGACCTTAATACAATTATCAAAAAGTCTATTATCCCATAAAAGTAACGTTTGATCTTTGAGATCTGAGGCAAAAATGATTGATGATGTCTCTGTACTTTTTTCATGTATGCATCATCCATGTGTACAGTTTGTATTCTTATAATTAACCATTTCTTTTTTAGTGTCTACTCTCAAGCTTTGTAGGGTAAAAAAGATTAATCGGCTGTACCAAAAGCTTATTATTTTTTGGAGATACACCCAATCTCATGACTTGAGACACTTCGGAGTGTTAAGAATAATATAATTTAATATTTTTATTTATTTTTTAAATTTTCCATGTGAGAATTTAACAAGGACGATCAAATTAGAGACATTTTTTGATGATTCATCTTTTTATACATAAACTTGGTGATGGCCGGCCCTTCTGCCTGCCTGCCTGCCTGCCTGATAATGCATAGCTTTTTTTCTGGTTTCTGACTTTATTTATGTCTCAGATATTAGTCTGTCTTCTCCATCCATATGATAGATAGTGTTTGGAAACGGAGTTCCACTCAAAGTTTAAATATAGATAGATAGATAGATAGATAGATAGATACTTAGATAGCAACATAAATAAATTGAAATTAAGTGCGTGCATGCATGCATTGCTGATAATGTATCCCTCACATCAATCATACCGTACAAGTGGCCCATCTATCACTACCTTGCCCGTTTTTTACGCTCATCTATCTATCTATGATGCACCTTCCCGTATTGAATCCACGAATTTAAAATCCTTTATCCATTCGCAAGGAAAGTTATACTACTGACTGATTAATAGGGGTGTAAATGAATATATACGGATTCGGATACAGTAGTATCCGTATTTGTTTATTTATGGGATACTTTTAAACTGAATACGGATAATATTCATTTTTTTTCGAATACGAATAATATTTGCTTTTTTTCGAATACGGATGCGGACTAATACGGATTTTTCGGTTACCATTTATAGTCTTAACTATAACTAGAATAAAAAAAAAAAATTAAAATATAGTTTATTAATGAATGAATGAATGTTAATTTATTTATTTTTAATAAATATTTAAATACAATAATCAATGTTCTTAATTACAATTCAAATAAGTTTTCATCATTTTTGAAATTCTAAATTTCAATACTACTTATTAATGTTTAGATGTCCAATATTGTAGTGTGTATAAGTATTTATAATTTATAATTAGATTCAAAAGTTTACATTAAATATTTAATTATTTTTTATCAAATACTTGATTAAAATTTTAATAATATGTTTATGAGAACTTTTATTTATAATTTATCTTCAATACATAGATTACAATTTACATAGTTATAAAAAGTTTATTTTATTTCATTATATTTATGGAGAGTTCGAGTTATAATGTATATGCGACAACTAACAACTAGTTAATACAACTTCATCCAAAATTTACTTTGTACTTGCTTTAAATATTTGGACTTCTAATTTTTAAATAATTGGGCAAATAAAAGTGGTAAATACTCCATCCACCCGAAAATCCATAAACGTGAATTAATTATTCAACTCCCTTCTAGATTAATTCTAAATTAATTCGGACTTAACACATTTTAACAATAAAATTATATTGTTCATTGTTCCCGTCTCCCAATATTGCAAGTAAGTTTTGAAAGTAAAAAATTTATAATAAACTAATAATTATAATTTTGTTCTTCTAGTATATAATTTTCTTGGTAAATGATACATTTTAGATATTTTAACTTTATAATAGTAAAAATCTATTAACTATATTTAAATCAATTTATTTCAGTTTATTAATATTAAAATAAAAGTGTTATTTTCTACTTTTTAGAAGTGAAATAATATATTTTTAAAATAATTTTCGTATGATAGTGAAAACTAATTATTATATAAGGAATGTCACTTTTAAAAAATTATTTTGCTTATTATATAATATATAAGTTATTTGCATATGAATTTCGGATACGGATTCGAATCCGGATATTCGCTATCCGTCGAATATATTTACGGATGGATGTTAAACGAATACGAATACGCCTATATCCGTATTCGTATTCGTTTATTTGCGAATACCTTTAAATCGAAAATGGATATATCCGTTTTTTTTCGAATACGAATAATATCCGTTTGTTTTCGAATACAGATGCGGACGAATACGAATTTTTAGATTACCATTTACAGCCCTACTGATGAATACGCCCAAACAAAGGAAAAATCCAGACTACTTTTGTACCCTTTCCTTACACCTAACTATATCATCCATCATTATTATATTAGCTTAATATGTAAATTATATATATATATATATATATATATATATATATATATGTAATAATAAGAAATGTTAAGCTAGACAATAATAATTGAGATTCAAAATTTTGAAATACACATTTGGATTTTAGATATGTTTATAAGAAAAAATGTATATATATAAGAATAATAATCATACATAATTGTATATATTTTATTTGCATACAGTCTGTCAAAACTACGTCGTTTTGACAGATTTGTGTTTGATTTCTGATTTGGGAGAAGAGAAGTTGCTTTTTTCTTAAAAACAAATCTATTAAAATGTAATTTTGACGGAATGTGTACAAATAAAATATGTACAGTTGTGTATGATTATATTATCGTATATACTATATATGTTAAGTGAATGAATATATTGTTATTAAATATTATTCAAAATTATTATTTAACCTGGGCCATCGTTGACCGAGCGAGGGCGATTTCTAAACAACAATGCTACTATCACATAAAAATAGTCACATAATATTTACATACATACTGTGGACTCCTACCTCAATATTATGCGACTATTTTTTATGTAATAGTAACACTATTTATTTCTAAAATCTTGACCGAGGTCAAACAGATTTCTTGAAGAAAGAAACCAAGTGTAGTTGTAGTCCAGCTGCTGGCAGCTTCATCTATACTACTACTACTACAACGTACGGCCCCCCTAGAATCCACAAAGGAAACGAATGAATGAATGTTTATGTTAGGCCATAAACACACTTGTTGATGATAAGGGGGGTTTTGGTTTTTGTTGGCAGTCTCGAAATGTGCCTCGTAATTGATGCTTGTTTGGTCAGGAACCAAACTCTGGTGTCCCCACTCCCTACTACAAAATTGCATAATACTCCCTCCCTCCCTCGCTCCGACCCTCACTCCCTCTCTTTTGTAGTGCAGTGCAGTGCAGTGCAGTGCAGTTGTAACGTTAAAAAGTCCCCTTTTCGTCATTTTGTTTAATTACATTAGGAGTCTACTTTTTATTTATAATTTAATACTATACCCATAACTAATTAATTTAAAATAAATAAATATATGAATATATATAAGAAACATGTAAAACCCATCAGACAAACATTTTAGTAATACAAAAGCTGAAACAGTTTAAATTAGTGATTTTACAGATCTATAAACATGTGGACATGTTTTGTGAAGTAGGAGGGAGGGGTATGAAAGGAATTTTAAGAATTAACGAGGGTAGGCAAGATAACAAAATCTAAAAGATGTTGCTTGCGCAAATCTAGCTAAAACTGCGTTTTGGGGCAAGCAGAGTGTGTGTGTGAGAGAGAGAGTGTCTGTTGGGGTTTAGGGCAATAAATACTGAAACCCCATCCATCATCTAAGTATCCAAACAGTAGAATCACCAATCCCTTGTTATTTTTCTCATGACCTCATTTATTTACTTGGCCTCATTATGTTAAAGACAGACAATCACTGTAGACACAGTGGACATATACAAAGCAAGCCAACCCCACCTCCCCTCCCCCTCGCCCTCGCTCTCCCTCCCTCCCTCCCTCCCTCATTTCCTGAGCTCTGCTCTCCTTCCTATTTTTGGGCTTTCAAAATAGGACAAGAAATACCATCAAATTCTTTTGAAAACTGAAAAATAAAAAGCCTCCCCCCGTGTTTTCTTCTTCCCCCAATGTCCTTTTGGATCTGTCTTCTCAACAAGAAGATGCTACTTGTGAGAATCCCACCCTTTTCTCTTAGTTCTTGTCCTTCTGTGATGATGGGGCTCCGCCGGTGGAGGTGGCTGCAAGGGCGGCAGCAAAAGATGCTTTATTTAGCTTTTGTGGGGTTGGCTGGAAAAGCTTGCCTTTTCAAGCCCACTCTTTGCGGCTTACTCTGTTCATCCTCTGTTTCATAGGCCGATGATTGTCGCGGCGCGGAGGAAATGGTGGTGTGATATTGGCGGGACGGCTCAATCTGTTCTTTCTTTGTTTTGTTTTGTTTAGTGGATTAACGTATACATTATGTTTTTGTTTTCACCTCATGATGTTTATATGGGAGGTGGATATATATGTCAAGGTTGTCCAAAATTAACAGGTTTGTTAGTTGGTTGGGTCTTTTGATATACTTGTTGGTTTTCTATTGAAGCTAAATGCTAATGGTTTTTTGTTTCTGCAATTTTTTAAAGTGTAATGGTAAACCCCCTTTTAATTACGCCCTATATCTTGAGGAAGAAAAGAGGGGGAAATACCAGCCCTCTGCTTTTGACCCTTCAAGTTGTTGATGAGTTAAAAAACTGAAAACTCCTTTTTCTGGTCTTTTTTTGCTTGTATGTGGGCGCAAAATTCGATGTTCATGAACACACTAGCCTGGGCTGGGGTTACCTAGCTAGATCAATGGGCGTGGGTGTATGTATATATGTATATTTATAAATGTGGGTGGGAATAGACAGGTCAAGAAATGACAAGTATATGAGGAGGAGGGTGTAGTGATAGATCGGTGACAATGTTGCTTTTTTCATGAAACTGTCCTATCATCATCACACATATTACTCTCTCTCTCTCTCTCTTCCTATGGCCTTTTGTTTTTCTCTCTGCGCACGTGAATTTCTGTTTGATTCATTTTAAATCTTGATTTTTTAGTCTCTTTTCTAATGAAGTTGAAGTTTTAGTGTTACTTAATTTTTCTACTTGGGAGGAAGGTGAGTGATAATTTAGCCTATAAAAACATCGGAATTTCTTATGATCTTCTTTTGTACTATCCATTTAAAACTCTCCGTTTCAAGTGGCATATCTAATACAGTAGTGTTTTTTCTAGTTTCAACAAAGAATTAGTGGTAATTACTCCACTAATTAATGTTTTTCCACTTGCGAGGGATCTTTTGTCTTGATCCTCCTCCTCGTCATATCCTATCTTCTTCGGAGGAAGGTAGGGGTGAAGATTTGGCCTCTTTGAAGGATGGATTTCAGATTTCCTTGTCTTTTTTCTATGAATTTTTTAAATTTTCTTCTTCAAATGAGCATTTTGCATGTACTATGTTGTTTTTCCTGTTTCAACAAAATGGACTGGGGGTACTATATACTGTTTGTTTTTTTTTTGGTGAAATGCGTCGGGTAATGCACCCTGTCTGTTTCAAATAGAGAGTAGAGTAGAGTAGAAAATGAGGGAAATTTGCTAATTTTATTACTAGTATTATTTTTGGTATTTTTTTTTTATCTGCTAAAAATTTACCAATGTTTTTGGGAGTGTAAAACATGTGTCATTTGTTTTTTCTTCCGAATTAATCAATCTAGACATTCGTTATAAGCAAGCTAAAGCTGATTTAGTCCCTTTACAAATGGCTCGACGGACAGCCAGGTAACTAGAAATTATTACAGTATCTTTTAAAATTACTTACCAAAATACATACTAGTCCCGCCCTCCTTTTCAATATTGAGATATGGATTCATAGGGATAGGGGTAAATAAAATATGGATGGATGATTTTGTAGAGAAGGTTTGAGAGCAATAAATAATGAATTTGATGGAGTAGATATGGTGTGTGAGATGGTAAGTGTTGATGGAGTAATTAATGCAATGACTGTAAGAAAATGTAAATGGAGAAGTGCAGGGTCTCCTCTATGTTCATTAGATAGATGACCGGCAACAGACTGGAACCCACCCACCCACGCATTTCTTTTCTTCTTCTTCTTCTTCTTCGCCTATGTAGTACTCAGTATATACGCTCCTCCCTAGGTATATACTTGTGTATGTATGTATATACTACTATGTTTTTTGCAATTACCAAGGAAACAGTGAGCAGTCCCAACATCTTTCTTTAGGCCATTCTTTGTTGACAAAATTATAACAGAGCTTGGTCGGTCATCCACCTATTTATTTAGGGAACGAAGGTTCCAAGTTCTAACCACACCAGAGTTTAGTTAGTTCAAACTTAAAATATCTCCCCCCAACCCTAGTTACACAATTGCTGCTTGCTTATGTCAAGTGTGAGATTTTAACTCACTTGTGATATTTTAATTAACAAAAAATTATACGCGACTCTATCCCATCAACTGTTTCTTCTCATTTAAACACACTTCTCTTCATTTACCCTCACACTCACTAATTCTTGGCTATTCCGGGTCTTTTTTTCTTTTTCTCTGTCGAGTCAACTTTTCATCAAAAAATGAACTTCTTCTCTTCCATTATCGCAAATTACTAATTCTCGAGTAACCACTCTCGGAACTAATTATTGGCTTATCTATCAAGAATTCAACATCACCGTCGAGAGCACATTAAGGGAAGCACCAACCCTTCATCAAGAATTCATCATCGAGGCTATTTGTCATCGCATATCTTTTGAGGAGGTTCACCAGCTTAAGATCAATCTTTCGTAGCTCTGATACCAATTGTTGGGGGAGAACCGGATCTCGTGTTGTGTGCGCGTACACAAGGCACCAACATACATATTTGGAACCTAACTTAACTCAAAAACTTGAACTATAAGACTCACTTATGATAACTTAATAGAACTTTATACTAATAGTCACATTTAAAACTCAAAATGATGTTAAATAATCTATACAATGACGACACCGTATATAATAAGACTCCGAAATTTGAGATCCAATTTCCTCTTTTTTTTTCTTCATGAAAACCATAAGTACTTGTATATTTTTTTACTTTATGGGTTACATAGCAGTATATACTACGACTATGACTATGTATTAGTATACATGTACAAATCTACTACTATACAGTATTAGCAGTGAAACATCAATCTCTCTCTGCAAACAGCTACATCGATTATTACACGTATAACATATGCAGCGTATAGATAAATTGTTTTTACATTTGGGTTGTGAGATTTTCAATATAACTACTTACTTTTTTTTAAATTAAAAAAAAAAAAAAGGTCATGTGAGGTTCTACTGTACACCAAGCTGGAAATATTAATATTTATAACCTTACTTTTGGTGTTGGTTGTTTTTATCATTAGGAAAAGATTTACAACGATGCCGAATTATATATCAATGTATTTATACTAATTTACAGGAAAATTAAATTATTGCTCGAATCTGTAAGTTAATTTATAAATGAAAGATCTTTATTCAAACAAAACAGTAACCAACTTACGTGACCCGGTGACCGGGGATCACATAGAGACCGGTTGCAAGCATGAAGAAAGCGGCCGAATCCTAATTACAGAGCCCATTTACAAAATGTGTATTTTATGAAGTTATTGGGATAAAGCTTGTATAATCCTACGGTTCCCAAATATAAAATCACCTACTTCATAAAATTTTACAACGGAGGTAGCATGTATTATGAACTATGGAACTGTGTTAGGGTTGATAAAGAAAAGATGATTGTTTTGTTATTGTGTGAGTGGTACTGGTACATGTTACAAACAGACGTACTGATATTTGAGAAGGTGTGACCCACTCACTACTCGTGTGAGACGGATTATGTGAAAATATCAATTCCCTAAATTTATAACGGGTTTTAGCAACGAAATGTGTTCACTTGCTTATTTAGCTGCCCGCCCAACACCAGTGTGTTATTGGGGGGGCTACACACACTAAGAAGGACGACCACACAGCACAAGCAAGCTATACACATACATTCCAAAGTTAAAACTACCAATGTTTCAAATTGCCACAGGTACGGATTGTTCATTCTGAAACATAAACCCACAATTTTAGCCAAAGTCATGAACCCACAATTAAAAAAAACACACCTGGTAATCAATTAAATATACTCTGAATTAGCATACACAAACTCTGATACTTGAATATTTCTCATACTAAATATGATAATAACCAAGGGTGTGATTCAAAACTACAAAAAAGGAACCAATGGTATTCAATTCCATCAAAGGTTTGATCAAGTGAGATTCTACAAAAATGAGATTTCAGGAATTCCAATTAATATACTACTGCCAAAGGAAGCTATTTTTTCCACCACGTTTTCTGATCAATATACACAAGGTGGTAAGACTAATTTGAATGACTTTGTAGCAATGTTAAAAAGACGAGGTGAGAGTTTAGAACACATAAAACAGCATGTTCTGCGACTAAAATCTGCTACCGATTCACTTACCAGATACACTTTTTGAAGAGAAGTTATTAATACACGATATATCAAAAAAAATCTAGCAATCCTTGCACTGTACATTTACATTAACACAATTAGTTTATACTCTTCTGCACACAACTTATACAACACCCAAAATAATATTTTTACCAATATTACAATGTAATATGTCGAATAATATGCAGTCTTTAATACTTTTAATACAATAAAATAAATAATCATGTATCATATGTAGTTGTCTAATGTCTGCTATATACATTTTTTTTGTTGCACAAATAACTGGATACATATGTCTAATAATATAAGATAGACATATAGCATAAAATTTATATTTGTTGATTCCTTTTGGTAGTTATTCCTACATGTTATTCCGGACACTATAAAATGTGTGGAAAGCTAGTATGCTACATACCCCACCATCTAGTTTGGGATAAAATAGATTTGTATGCTAACTATAAACTACTGTAAATTTAATTTTCAACATGCATCATATGGTATAGTTTCGTTTATAACATGGAATTAGTTTTTGTATCTATATTCTTTCTCCATATCATGTCTACTGTCAACGTCTTTTTCCTTATTGCTATGATTGTCAAGCCACCATTAGATTGTATGATTTTATAGTCTCAGATTCCTAAAACAGAAGTATTACTGCTCTACCTATTCCTCAAAGTAGACTGGCTTCATGTACCAAATCGAGAGTGCAATTTTGCAAAATCTGATTCCGTACCTAGATTCAATCAAAGCTGTGTTTGCTGTTTATCAGCACGGAATCAAATCTAAATATTAGAACTAAAATTGAATTGGAAACAAGCGGAAAGAATTTAGGTCAATCTCCAAACTAGTTTCTCTAGAGTTACAATTCTAAAGCAGTCATGCGGACTAAAATGCAGTGAAACTTTCAGTGGGTTGTCAACTGTTATAGGAGTCTAAGTTCAGGCAGATTGTATATCGCAAGGGTGCATTGGATGCTGGAAAGTACATTTATATACGGGAACAAGACTTGAAGGGCGAGAAGACCTTTATTTAAGTAAAGAGGTCTCAAAATATAATAGGTAATGAAAGTTCAAGACATGTCTATTGTAAACTTGATGTAAAATATATGGTAATCCAGGGCATGATACTTCCAGGTTCCAGCACAAGTTGATAGATTCAAACCATTTCATTTAGCCTTTCCTACAACAAATCAAAATAAACCCCCCTTTCACTGTCTCTCTCTCTCTCTATACATACATACAAACTAACAAAAATATTTCTATCAAATAGGAGTAACTAATAATCACCCTTATTTGACACCTATGTGACTTCCCTACAATTCATATTCTGATTTAACAGGCAAGCAGGTTCCTTCCATTGCCAACTTACCCACCCTGTACCCATCAAACAACACCTGATTTAAATTTGGATGAAGTACTAGAGTTCATATATGGTAAAAAAAACTCTATTGGGGTATCCCTTACATTTTAGGTTTGTACTTCCATTAGCTATTGTATTGTATTTGTTTTTCATTTAAGAGGCTAATCTTTGTTGATCAAAAACACCACCTAGCATACACAACACTTCCAAACCACTGAGATGAAAGAATCCCACTGTCACTTTGAAAAGTTCGTACAACCGGTCAGTAGACACCATTCAATATCAATAAAAACAAGTTTCTTAATTGGGGCCAACAATATAAGTAGACCTGACAATTTAAGTTGAAAACCATATAGTTAACCAAAACCACTTAGATCTATTGGATTGGTTAACTAGTTTTTAAGTGATAGATTGGTTTGGTTTTGGACCCATATTATTATTACAAATATGGGTTGGATCTAGTTTAACTAGTTTTGATCCATATTAGTCTATAATAGTTTTTTGCTCTTTGTAGAGCTAATACATCAACATGTATGCATTATTACACTACATTCTTATATAACATATATACATTATATATATTATATTATATACATATTACATACTTTTGTAATTTATACATTTGTAATTATGTATAAAAACTAATTCATTAATTATGGAATTAATCCATAATAAAGTTAACACTTTTAGTGTAACGAACTACTAATTTAAATAATTAATATAGCATCCCTTAATTAATTAAAATAATTCATTTAAATTATACAATTTATATTATATAATTAAATTTTATTTCTTACTTCTCTCCATAAATTATTTTATATTATATTATATAATATAATTTAATTTAATTTTTCCCACCCTCCCCTCACCCCCCGACCTCCCAAACCCCCAAACCTACCTCTCACCCCCCAAAAAATTAATATTTATTGATTATGTATGCACCCCCACCCCCACCCTTACCCCCAAACTCAAAAAATAATATTTATTGATTATGTATACATCTACATCCCCCCCCCCCCGCCCCCGCCCCCGCCCCCCGCCCCCACCCCCACCAAAAAATAATATTTATTGATTATGTATACACCCCCCGCCCCCCGCCCCCGCCCCCCGCCCTCTGCCCTCCGCCCTCTTACCTCTTAAAAAAAATATTATTTATTGATTATGTATACATTTTCACGCCCCACCCCCACCCCCACTCCCACCCCCACCTCTCCCCCTCAAAAAAATTAATATTTATTGATTATATATACACTCTAAAAAAATAATATTACCGATTATTATAATAAAATTCTCAATAATTTCATTAATTTTAATTAACATAATAATTATTAATGTAATTTTTTGTTTGAAAGTGCCTATAATCACAAAATTAATGTTTTTAATACTCAAATTAGTCACATTAATTAAAAAAATTAGTTTCAAACTTGGGTCTAAAAAATTAAAATAAGACTCTTTTAGTATAACATAAATTAAGATTTTAGTGAAATTATAATTTGAAAAATAGATCGATCTGGATTCAACCCATAACTATTTAAATCCAAATTACATAACTCATACTATTAAATATAGGTAATATGATTTTGCTTCCAAAACCAACCCAAACCTATTTTATGTAACCCAAAATCAACTCAAACCTATTTTTTGCAATGTCTAAATATAAGCAATCTCTATCATAAATTGTATAACATCTTATTCAATCCCGATATAATCTTTGAACATAAACCTCATATGACAAAGCATCACAAATGATACATTCTAGACAATTACCTATAAAGATGTAAATGTTAAATAAACCTATTTTACAATAAAACAATAAACAAAAATAACTTTACCGGTATAAAGCACTACATATCCCATCAAAAGCCCTTGGTCCTGCATCATTGCTTCACATTCTCCAAGTACCATTGATATGTATCCACAAGCCCATCCCGAAGAGAAATCTTTGGCACCCAACCCAACCCTGCAAGCTTCGAGCTATCCATAAGCTTCCTTGGGGTACCATCGGGCTTTGAACTATCCCAAACAAGATCCCCTTCAAATCCAACAACTTCCCTCACCAACTCAGCAAGCTCCTTAATTGTAACTTCCTTCCCACTGCCCACATTCACATGATCCAATCCACTATACTTATCCAACAAAAACACCACCGAATCCGCCAAATCATCAACGTGCAAGAATTCGCGCAATGGGTTACCCGTCCCCCACACCACCACCTCCTTATCTCCCCTGACTTTGGCCTCATGAAACCGCCTCATCAATGCAGGCAAAACATGGGAATTCTCGGGGTGAAAATTATCGTTGGGACCATATAAATTGGTGGGCATCGCGGAGACAGCGTCCCAATCGTACTGAATCCGATATGCTTGGCACATTTTAATGCCAGCAATTTTGGCGATGGCGTACCATTCGTTGGTGGGCTCTAATGGACCGGTTAGCAAGGCGTGCTCAGGTATGGGTTGAGGGGCGAATTTGGGGTAAATGCAGGAGGATCCGAGAAATATGAGTTTCTTGACGCCGTGCCGGTAAGCTGAATCGATAACATTGGTTTGGATTTGGAGGTTAATAGAGATGAAATCGGCGGGGTAGGTGTTGTTGGCGTGGATTCCCCCGACTTTGGCGGCGGCAAGGATTACATATTGGGGTTTGGAGGCGACGAAGAATGATTCGACGTCTGATTGGCGAGTGAGATCGAGTTCGGAGTGGGTGCGGACGAGGATGTTTGTGAAGCCTAGGTGTTGGAGCTTCCGGACAATGGAGGATCCGACCAGGCCCCGATGGCCGGCAACGAAGATCTGGGCGGATTTGTCTAAGGTGATTGAATCTGTAAAAACATAGGGGGTTAAAGGTCAGTGCTTTTCATAAATCGGGAATTCAAATAACAAACATTTTAAATATATCTATGAACATATATGGAGAGGAGTGAAAGTATAGGTCTGAAGCTAAAGAGAAAGTAGCTGTACCAGTGTTGGCGTCTCCCATGTTCCAAGGAGGGATAGGGAGAGAGAGGGAGAGACGACACAGTTAGGTCCTTGGATTGGAGTACTAGTATCTTGTAATTCTTGTGCTTGTTAAATTTTTTATTTTTATTTTTTTCTTTTAGTTTTCTAAAAGGATTCGTATTTTTAATAGAGATTGATATTTTTTACAACAAAATTATTATTTTTTTCCCATAAAAGTCTTATTCACATCATACCTTGTAAAAACAAAATATCATTTCACATATTAAGGAGTTCCTAAATTTACTTTTCTCCATAAAAAGGAGAAAACTTAGTTTTAATATTATTATTAATTTCTTAAAGTCAATTACGTTAAAAAAAAATTAATATGATATAAATATTATAAACTATCTAAAAGTACAACTAAATATATAATTTATTATTTCATAAATTTCTATGAAGCATATTAATTTTAACTTTTGAAAATTTCACAACTTAATTTTAAAAATCAATAATAATATGAATATTATTATGGTAACAAAAAAATCTTTAAAAATTAACCTATAAAAGTTTGTGGCAAAATGTAATTAGTTAATAATTTATCGTATATGGGTGGGTCTAGTAATAATAATCAATCACATCAGTCACATTATTTTATATCCATTTTTATAATAATTTTTTTATATTATTATAATTTGACATGGATTATATTTGATCGTAGAGTATATCGATGAATGCATTCTTAATTCTAGGGGGTGAGTACTGTGCGGTTTGAAACTCAAATCGCACACAAAATCGCTTAGGTGTGATTTGACAAATTCAAAATCGCATATGAAACCGTTTATGATTGGTGTGATACGGTTTTGAACCGTGCGGTTTGATTTCATTTGGTGCGGTTTCGGTTTTAAAATCAATTGAAATAACAAAACCGTAAAATAGTTAGCAAAATCATCCACGCAAACGTATTACGCAGTGAATACAATCATGAAGCTAATTTAGCAAAATAATTTCAGGCATCAACAATTATATAGTTGATTAATACTATGTTATCACATTTGATTTATGAAATACCAAGCCACTCTTTGATTTGCAAACATAATTGATACTGTTAATTCTTCATTCAACCCTGCAATATATATCTTCTAAAATAAAATGAGGAGAATATGTTATAGTAGAGAAATTATATATACTCATAGAAAATTTGAGAAAACATTATAATTATTTGGTGCGGTTTCGATTTTATACATGCGGTTTTGACTAATAACCAAACCGAAATCGTAAATTTAGTTTTTCAACACACCTAAAAACGCCACATACACCAAAAACGTTGGTGCCGATAGTGCAATTTTTGGTGCGATTTTGATTTCAATTTGGTTCCTTGCTCAGCCCTACTTAATCCCACTCCCTCCATCTTGCTGAGATGGGCCTATTTATAAAATTTTTGCAAGTAGGACTTTTATGAGGTAGCAAAATATGGAATAGGATCCTCTCCATTTCAATTTGAAATGGAAAGTCTCCATTTAAATGTTCAGATTTAAAGTTATTAGAGCTAAGGTCTAGAAGTTGTCACCTCATTTAAAGGCCATTAACTTAACTCTAACCATTTCATTTAAAACCCACTAACCTAACTTTAGTCACTTTATTTAAAAGTCACTAACCTAACTCTAGCCATTAATTTAATACTACTATAACACTAATATATTTTTATTATTATTATTATTATTATTATTATTATTATTATTATTATTATTATTATTATTATTATTATTATTATTATTATTATTATTATTATGAGCACTTTATTATGTCCCTCATTGGTTTTTTCATAATAATAATAATTATTATTATTATTATTATTACAATAATAAAATTGTTTAACAAATTATTATTATTATTTAAAATTATTATTATTATTTATTATTTTAATATAACACTAATATTTATATTATTATTAATATTATTATTATTATTATTATTGTTATAATAATAATAACAAAGTGCTAGTGCTAATAATAATAATAATATATTAGTGTTATATTAAATTAATGGCTAGAGTTAAGTTAGTGACTTTTAAAAGAAATGACTAGAGTTAAGTTAGTGGGTTTTAAATGAGGTGGTTAGAGTTAAGTTAGTAACTTTTAAATGAGGTGGCATTTTGTAAACCTTAGATCTAATAACTTTAAATCTGAACTTTTAAATGAAGAGGATCCTGATCCGCAAAATATACCTCTACAATTTTTTCAATATAGGGAGTATATTACATTTTTATGGTCTAGATATGGATTAATATCATGAACTTTTAATATTTTTTTATTTTGAGAATTCTTTTTTCAATTTTTTTAATTAAGGGATTAAACTTTTTAAAAAAATTACTTTGGGGATTGTCTTCTCAATTTTTTCCATTAAAGGATTAAACTTTTAATTTTTTTTAATTACGTTTAAATTAATAGTGTCACATCAAAAAATTGATTACATGACAGGGACACGTGACTAACAAATCATTGTGTAATATTGACTTTCAATTTAACATTTATTCAATTATTTTTTTATACAAAAAATGATAAATATAAGATCAGTATTAATTTTACTTTTAAATTTTTAATTTACCAAAAAACTAATAATTTAGCAAAAAAGGGTAAAATTATCATTAAATTTACTTTAAAAAATTATTAATGGGTTTATATTAAAATAATAATAATTTATTTTAAAATTAATAATGATCTTATATTTACCATTTTTTGTACCAAAAAAATAATTGAATAAATGTTAAAATGAGACTCAATATTATAAATAAGTATTATTTTTAGTCATGTATCGTTGTCATGTCATCAATTTTATGATGTGACACTATTAATTAGACGTAATCATAAAAAAATTAAAAGTTAATCCCCTAATAGAAAAAATTAAGAAGACAATTCTCAAAGTAGAAGAAAATTAAAATTTTAATCTTCTAATTGAAAATTTTGAGAAGACAATTTCCATAGTGGAAAAAAAAATAAAAGTTTAATCTCTTAATTAAAAAAATTGAGAAGACAATCCTCAAAGTAGAAAAAATTTAAAAGTTCTGAGTATTAATTCATATCATCATATTTAGACCTATTTTTAGCTATATTTAGAAATTACGGAATGCGAGTATATTATATTTTTGTCATTATTTAGAAATTAGTGCATACGATATCTTAAAATATGTATTTCAGTATTAAACTACTTTTATAAAACTATTATATGAGGACTTATTACTATCTTTTATTTATAATACGGTGACTGAACTAGTTTGAGTTTTGGTCCAAAGTTCAATCCATTAGCCAAAGGCCCAAAAATAAGTGAATGGGCCCAAAATATATTGATTGACGCCTCCTCAGTTAAATGGATCTAACTATGGATAACCCCAATCATCTCCCTCATACTTCGTAGCATCTGGTTGATTTGATCGGGTTTAAACTTAACAAGGTTTCTTTTCTTCTCTTTTTTAGCAAACTATAACTATTATATTAACACGTTTATAACTAAACGACTTAAGCTTAAACAGATTAATTAAACAGTTATTTGAATTCCCAGGCTCCCCTTTATATTCTATATTAGCCATTAGGCCTACACAGGATGTGTCTGTCTAGGCAAAAAAGTAATTAACTTAATTAAATTCCTTTTGGGTTAAGATGTGACCCAAAATCACAAAACTAACGTGGGTAAATGGATGAGTGAACATAGACCGCCTTTAAGGCTTAAAAAAAATTAAATTCCTTCTAGAATAAAATGCGACCCAAAATCATTAAAAAACAGTTTACAAAAAAGCTAAAGGCTTTATAATAAGAGATACTATTATCTTATTAACGGAACACAAATTTAAATATATTATATATAGTTTATACTATCTTACTTTCAAAATTAAGATATATTAAACTTTTTATGTTTTTATAAGAGGGCTTAAGTTCAAAGTTTGTATAAATTCATTTAAAACTTAAAAAGCAGCAAACATGATACTTGGTTTTTTCTTTACTTCAAAATATTTCTGCTATTATAGTTGAAACAAACTCCTCAAAATTCGAGGTATATATATAAAAAATAAAATAAAAAGATTTAGGGTTGTTTGATAAAACTGAATCAAACAGTTCTGAATGTTTAAGCAATCCAAATGAGTTAAATAAAATAAAATTTTGATACTGAATGAAAAAAATTATTTGATAATTGATATGTCCGAAACATCTAAACACTTTTTTTTTTACTATTTTACCCTTCTGAACTATGCTAAACAAGTATATAAGTATGAACGTACTAAAAATTAAGTTTACTACAATATTAATATAGAAATACTTTTTTCGTTGCTAAATATAAAATTCATATTAACTTTTTAAAATCAATTTAAAATATTTTCAAATTTAAAATTAGTACAAATATTTTTAATTTAAGATAAATATAATGATAAACTTTATAAACTATGTAAAAAAAACAATAATTAAATTGAATATTCTCTTCTATTTTTTTTATTAAAGATTTCAACCCTACTTAATTGAATATTCTTGGAAGTTGACAAATCCAAAAAATACTAAAATAGCTGATATAATAAATTTGTTCACATGAATTACATAGTAAAGATCTACTCAACAAAACAACAATTCCAAATCCATCGAACAACACAACAGAACCAAACAAACAACAACAGAACCAACAATTCCTCGATCGAACCAAAAGGAAATTCGACGCTGAACAATATATTTACTCAACAAAGCTCTTCTGATCCGGCTGTTGGCACTCACACAGTCAGAGAAACCGTCAACGGCGTCCTCTCCGTCACAACGAAAGGGAAGACACAATGGAGTTATAATGCGAATCTGACGAACCGTCACGGTGAAAATGAAAAAAGTATATCAAATTTGTAACTCTTCCACAAAATCTTTCTTGCTCAACCCACTCTTCTTCAACTTCGTTCACCCATCAAGATCAATTGGAGTGAAAGGGGGGCAACTTATTATGTCAATCTAGTTGGGCTTACCGATTCAACCGTTAAAGATCATATTTATTTAAACCAAACGAACTAAATAATTGGCCAATTCAGAGTATAAATCATTTAAATGTATTAAGTACTAAACAAGCAATCCTTAATATCATGAAATGGAGAGTGAAATGAAGGGTGAAATGAAGAGGATCCTAATCCCCTTAATACATTGTTACCACTTACCACCAGTTAACAAATAAGCAGCAATATGTTGAAGCATATAATTGAATACGGGAATATATGCTTTTATTTGAACCCAATATTGACATTTTTAAGCATATAATTGAATTGCCCATACGTTGGTGTGTCATCCTTTATGACCCTATAAAAGTTTGGCAGAATCAAGCTGTTGTAGTCCTTTTCACTTTAAATAACACTACTATCACATAAATAACTTCACATAATGTACACATATACATACATATATACTGTGGGCCCCGCATGTCAGGCGGAAGTCCACAGTATATATGTGTGTGTATGTGAGCATTATGTGAGATTTTTTATATGATAGTAGCATTGTTGTTTCACTTTACATTGCATGTGACATCCTCTATTTGCCTTTTAATTCATTCTCTTAACATGTTGTTTGTTTGGGAAAAGTTTTTTATTTATTTATTATTATTATTATAAAAAAAAGTTGTTTTTTAGGTTTCAGAGTTTCAATTAGGCACTGTAGTTATTTATGATTATTGTTGGCCATCTGAACGTTGAACTAGAAGTCTGAGGAGATAGATTATAGTGAAGAGTTGTAAGCCCATTTGGGGTGTCCAAATCGCTTCAGAAATTGTATGCCCATTTGGCCATTTGGACAAATTGTGATTCAAGTCCATTTAAGTTTGAAAATATTTTACATTAATTTTAAAAAGGGACAATTACATATAATAGTACATTTTATTAAAATAGTACAAAAAAAGGGCACAAGTAAAATAATTACAAAAAGAGTGCATATACAATATTTAATTACAAAAAGAGTGCAATCTTATCCATTTGATTTAGTTGACTGATTTAATGAGTTATTGATAATGGCCCATGATTGTAGGAATTTAAATCTTCTCTCTCTTATCAACCTCCATATTCTTATACCTTCTTCTTCCTTTTCGGTCGTCGCCTTCTTCCTCCTCTTCCACCGTCACAACCTTCTTCCTCACCTTCGTCCCCGCCACCGCTCCACCGGCAGTCGCCCCACCCCCGCCACCGCCACAACTCCTCCCGCCCCGTCCCCGCCCTAGCCCCAGCCCCAGCCCCAGCCCCAGCCCCCGCCCCCGCCCCACACCACACCCTCTCCTTCCCCTTCCTCCGCCTCCCTTCTCCTCCCCCCGCCCACGCCCCAGCCCCACCCCGTCCCTCCCTCCCTCCCTCCCTCCCTCCGCCATCCCCTCCTCCCCCCCTTTCTCCTCTTCCCGGCCCCTCCCCCTCCCCCTCCCCTTCCTCCGCCTCCTCCCGCCCCCCTTTCTCCTCCTCCCCCAAATCGATCCAAGGTAGCCGTCGGTGGAGGCCCCGCCACTGGTCGCGGCACCACCCGTTGCTTCCCCTCCACCACCGGTCCATTCTCCAACTCCACCGGTAACCAAACCTCATACGTTGGTAACCAAACAGTCATACCAAGATAATCAGGAATGACTGTGTTGGTTACCTTGGTATGAAGGTAACCAATTCAGTTTTATTAGGTTACCAATTTTATTTTGAATGTGATGCAGTTGGTAACCAAATTTCATGCAGTTGGTTACCAATTATTCATACCAAGGTAACCAACCCTTCATTCCAAGGTAACCGAATCTTAATTTTGAATGTAATGCAGTTGGTAGCCAAACCTTCATGCAGTTGGTTGCCAAACTTTCATACCAAGGTAACCAATTCATATTGCAGGTGTGGAGGTAGATTGTTACCTTGATATAAATGTTTGGTTACCTTGGTATAAAGGTTTGGTTACCTTGGTACGAAGGTTTGGTTATCAACATTACATTACACATCACTCTCTTATGTGACGCCCCCAGAATAGGTCCATTCAACCCAACCCATTCTGAGTCACCAAATACATGGTACAGAATTCAAATACAAACTTTATATCATATGGTCGTGCAAAATACGACCACACAACTGTGAGTGTCAATACAAATATGTAAAAAATATTAAGATTCAAACTAAGTCCTCATTACAATTATTATCACACTATTTATCAGAAATAGTGAGGACTACTACTGCTCTAACTCGGACCATCACTCTGTCCCCCGACTAGTTCCCGCAACATTCTCATTTCTTGAAGAGGACAACAGATGAAAAGGATGAGCTCAACTAGCTCAGTAAAGAATATTATGACTAAGATAATGGAAAATAAATTATCGTTAGTCTTCAATAAATCAGATAAAATATAATAGACAACCAATCTTAGGTCAATATTCGCAGCGGAAATAACAATTCATTAGAAGAATTAAGCAGATAATGAAGTCTACTATCTTCTATGATTTAAAAGTCCACCATCAATATTTTATCCCTGTAACATCAATCAATATACATCTCGAGTCAATATTCATCTTTGCACTACAGGCCAAAGATATTCATTTGTATCATCAGTGGTCATGTTCATCTCAACACCTGTCATCTTTGCACTACGGCCAAAGATATTCATCAGGTAATCATTCATCTTTGCTCTACAGGCCAAAGATATTCATCAAGTAATCATTCATCTTTACTCTACAGGCCAAAGATATTCAGTTACATCACCTTTTAGGACTGAGGATGATGAAAAATATTTTAAAGAACGAATCCAGTGAGATAAAAGACAAAGATTAGGGATTCGTCATTTAGTATATCCAATTCAAAAATACCTCGTAATAATCAATTATGGAGCAAAATTCAAGAATAGAGCTCAAAACTTGGATACAATCAAAGATAGTAACCTTAACAAGCAATTTGGACAAATAGAAGAAAATTTAATTTTTCCGTGAATAGTGCCGATACGTGAATAGTAATCCCGACGAAAAAAGTAAGAATTTCAACATAAAATCCATGACAATATTTCTGTATAATGATATTGAAAAGAATAACATCATTTACGAAAGAAAATAACATCCCTTACCTCAAAAAGATAGTACCTCTGACTGGAATATCGGATATAATATCGAAGAAAACTTGCGCTGAATACTAATACTCAAAGTATTGAAATACTCACAAAAATACGCTCGATATTATAGAGAGAGAAAACTTCTGATTCTGGTGTGATTTTCAATTCTAACCTAAGCACCCTATTTATAGGAAAAGCTTAGGATGCCAAAGGAGACTAAAATAATAAAATATTATTATTTTTTTAAAAAATTCCGCCGCCTGGCGGCTTTTCAAAAATTTGAATTTTCAACAAAAGTGGAGCCCACCCATTAAAAAATATATATTTTCTGAAACTTCAATAATTCATAACAAATAGCCCCTTTGTCAGAAAAATACAAATTCTATGTCCTTCCATAGGAAATTTAATTCTCTACAACTTTGCAGAATAAAGTTTTTTCAAATTCCAAACATAAATTATCCGAAATCCATAAACAGATGATTTCTCACACCAAAATATTGATAAAAACTCACCAGCGCCAATTCCTTCTTTACTATCCACAAAATAAATATTTTCTTATCATATAAATCAATAATTAATTATTCACAAATAATATTATAGAACTATAATATTAACAACCAGGTCGTTCCCAGGAAAGAGGGGGCCTTCCGATAAGAACTTCTCCTTACTGGCGCGCAATTAAATAACCCCTCCTAGACAGAACTTCCTTAGACATTGTCAATAATGCTATCTAATAATATTATTCAAATAATATGAATTATTGAGTTGATAATGTGAAATACTGTGCAGTGACAATTATTGAATCAATACTACAAAATATCAACTTTAGCCATTATTGAATCAATCATATAAAATGGCAACGTAGCAATTATTGAGTCAATAAAATATCAATGTAACAATTATTGAGTCAATAATATAAAATATCAACGTAGCAATTATTGAGTCAATAATATAAAATATTGAACAGTAATTACTGTAACAATAATTGAGTAATGGCTTCTCACGTAAGACTCAATAATTCGAAATACTGTGCAATACCGTGTGCTACTATGCAACACCGTGTATCACTGTATTTTAACCACCGGGTATTTCAACAGTACTAACGGTAACAACCACGCCGTTATTTTGTAAAAAAGTTATTTCTGTCGCTTTCTATATCCGACAGTTATTCCGTTGTGGGGGCTCACAAATAGCTGCGCCGTCGTACGAATATTTTCCGACAACAAAAATATTTCACGACCAAACGAATATTCCCCGACAACAAGAATATTTTATAACCACTTGTTCATTTTAAAAATATTTGCACATTTCACCCATAACTTTCATATTTATCAAATCAACACCTTACTATTTCGAAATTATATATAAAGAAAACTAAATCTTTATTCATAAAAGTTGGGGTCTTACAACCTCCCCTCCTTATGAAATTTCGTCCTCGAAATTGACGTACGTACCTGGTATGTCGAAAAGGTGAGGATACCTCGCTTTCATTTCCGATTCCAACTCCCAGGTCATTTCCTCAATTGCATAGTTTCTCCACAAAACTTTAACTTGAGGTATAATTTTCGAGCGTAGGACATGCTACTTCCTATCCAAGATCTTGACAGGTACCTCCTCGTACGTTAAATCTTCGGCTATCTCGTCTGGTTCTAACTCAATAATGCGGTTTGGATCCTTCACATATTTACGTAACACGGATATGTGAAACACGTTATGAACACGAGACATGCTTGGAGGTAAAGCGAGTCTATAAGCCACATTTCCTATTCGGTCAAGAATCTCAAATGGACCAATGAATCGTGGGTTGAGCTTTCCTCTCTTTCCAAACCTCGTAACTCCCTTCCATGGAGCAATACGTAATAACACATGGTCTCCAACATTAAATTCCACGTCCTTTCGATGAAGATTCGCATAACTCTTTTGTCGATCTTGTGCTGTTTGTATACGTTGTCGGATTATTTAAATTTTTTCTGAAGTCATACGTACCAACTCCGGTCCCAACAATGTTGTTTCACCCACCTCGTTCCAACATACTAGAGAGCGACACTTTCTCCCATACAACGTTTCGAATGGAGCCACGCCTATACTTGCCTGATAACTGTTGTTGTAGGAGAATTCCACCAATGGTAAATACTTATCCCAACTCCCTTTGAAGTCTAGAACACAGAGTCTCAATAGATCTTCAAGAGTTTGAATAGTTCTTTCCGATTGTCCGTCTGTTTGAGGATGATAAGCCGAACTGAATCGTAAATTCGTGCCCATAGCTTTCTGCAAACTGATCCAAAATCGTGAAGTAAATCTGGGATCACAATCCGAAACTATGGATACTGGCATGTCATGCAATCTCACAATCTCATTCACATACATATGAGCAAGACGTTCAAGGAAATAAGTCTCTCGTATCGGCAAGAAATGAGCAGACTTAGTTAATCTATCAACAATAACCCAAATCGCATCTATGCTTTGATAAACCTTGGGAAGACCCGTAACGAAATCCATCATAATGTGTTCCCACTTCCATTTTGGAATCTCCAGTGGTTGCAATGGACCCTTCGGTACTTGATGCTCCGCCTTTACACGTTGACACGTTAAACATCTCGAAATAAACTCCGCGATCTCTCTTTTCATATTGTCCCACCAAAATATATGTCGAAGATCACGATACATTTTGGTACTCCCAAGATGGATTACAAACGGTGTGTTGTGTGCCTCCATCATGATTCTATACTTTAAGTCAGAATCGTTAGGAACACAAAGTCTGGAGTTGACTCGAATTATTCCCTCTTCATTGATTCTTGCTTCTGGAATGGCACCTTCTTGCACCTTCTTCTTCATCTTCATCAGCTCCGAATCTGTAGCTTGAGCAGCTTTAACTTTATCAATCAAAGCTGGTTCTACGCGTATACTTGACATCATCGCACTCATTTTCGTATATGATCTTCTACTCAACGCGTCAGCTACCACGTTCGCTTTTCCAGGATGGTATTGGATGGTATGATCGTAATCTTTCAACAGCTCAAGCCAACGTCGTTGCCGCATGTTGAGTTCCTTTTGAGTGAAGAAATATTTAAGGCTCTTATGATCTGTATAAATCTCCACTTTCTCTCCGTACAGGTAATGTCTCCAGATCTTCAACGCAAAAACGACTGCTGCCAACTCCAGATCATGAGTAGGATAATTCCTCTCATATTCTTTGAGTTGTCGCGAGGCATAGGCTATGACTTTCCCATGTTGCATGAGAACACATCCTAACTCTTTGCCCGAAGCATCGCTGTAAATAACAAATCCATCCGAACCAGATGGTATTGTCAGAACAGGTGCCGAAATAAGTCTCCTCTTGAGCTCTTGGAAGCTCTTCTCGCATTCCTCTCTCCAAACGAATTTCGTATCTTTCCGAGTCAACTGAGTTAATGGAGTAGCGATTCGAGAAAATCCCTCTACGAATCTCCGATAATAACCAGCTAAGCCCAGAAAGCTTCGTACTTCGGTCACCGACTTAGGTTGCTCCCAGCTTTGTATTGCTTCAATCTTCACCGGGTCCACAGATACTCCACGTTTCGATACCACGTGCCCAAGGAATGCTACTTCCTTAAGCCAAAACTCGCATTTCTTCAGTTTAGCATATAGCTTGTTCTCACGAAGCTTTTGAAGTACTAACTTCAAATGGTGTTCATGATCTTCACGGCTTTTAGAATAAATGAGGATGTCATCAATAAAGACAACAACGAATTGATCCAAATATTCCTTAAATACACGATTCATCATATCCATGAAAGTAGCAGGAGCATTAGTCAATCCAAAAGACATGACTAAGAACTCATAATGCCCGTACCGTGTTCTGAAAGCAATCTTTGGAATATCCTCAGTTTTAATATTCAACTGATGATATCCAGAACGAAGATCGATCTTTGAAAAGAATTGCGCTCCTTGCAACTGGTCGAACAGGTCATCAATACGAGGTAACGGATACCTATTCTTAATGGTGACATGGTTCAACTCCCGATAGTCAATGCAAAGTCGCATACTCCCGTCTTTCTTCTTTACGAATAAAACAGGAGCACCCCAAGGAGACGTACTAGGACGAATAAAATCGATATCTAACAACTCTTGTAATTGGATCTTTAACTTCTGAAGTTCAATAGGAGCCATTCGATATGGGGTTTTAGAAATGGGTTTTGTACCGGGCTCAAGGTCAATACAAAATTCAACTTCACGTTCTGGGGGTATACCGGGAAGTTCTTCGGAAAATACATCAGGAAACTCATTAACAACGAAAATATTATTCAAATCTGATGTATTCTGGTTTAGATCAGTGACATGAGCTAAGAAAGCTTGACATATGTTTTTGAATAAACGAATAGCCTTGGGATTTGAAATGATATTGACTGATTTTAGTGGTTTGGTGGTTTGAATTCGCACAACAGGTTGATTAGGAATATGAAAACTAACAACCTTACGAAAACAATCAATTTTGGCATGGTAAGTGGTTAACCAGTCAATTCCTAAAATCACGTCAAATGCAAGTATTTTCAAAGATATAAGATCAACAGGTAAGGTAAGGGTACCAATCTGAATCAAGCAAGATTTGTAAACTGTAGATGTAACAAAGGTTTCTCCCAACGGAGTTTCAACAGATAAGTCAAAGTCTAATTTATCAGAAGTCAAGTTCAAACGTTGAGCACAAGCAGGTGAAATAAAAGAATGGGTAGCACCGGTATCTAACAAGGTGTAAACTTCGCAAGAGTTTATGATCAGCTTATCCGTAATCACCTCGTGTGGATTCCTCGCGTTTTGGGCTGTCACGACAAACGCTCTTCCAGGAATCACCGACTTTGACTTGTCTGCAACCGCCTTTGGAATCACCACTCCCGCTGAATTTGGTTTCGCAACAGGACAATCTCGAGCTATATGTCCTTCTTTTTCACAGTTATAGCATCCTTTGAATTGTTGTGGGCAGTTTGGGCTGATATGTCCCTCTTTCCCGCATTTAAAGCATACGACCGGTGGTCGTTCTCCTCCCTTCGAAACAGTTGATGCTGATGCTGGTGCTGATGTTGACATCTTCGCGTTCTCATTGTTGTACCTTCTCTTCTTGAAATCTCCTCCTGATTCGCTTTTTCTACTATCATGGCCACGATAACCACTGGAGTGGTTACCGTTTCTGTCATACTTTCCTCCGCTCTGGCTGTCATTGCTCCGATGACTGCTGCCACCGGTACGACCTTGGTTATGGTCCCTCGGTTGAACATAATCATTATCTCGTTCTAATAACTGAGCCCTGTTTACTACATCCGAATATAAAGAAAATTTATGAGAAATGAGGTATTGACGTATTTCGGGTTTCAAACCTCTTAGAAACATCCGCGTCATACGTTCCTCATTCTCCACCAAATGAGGTGCAAACCTGGACAGCTCCGCGAACTTAGCCTCGTACTAGGATACCGTCATGTTATTTTGCTCGAGTCTAATAAACTCTACTTCCTTCATATGACGAATACTTTCAGGAAAGTACTTGTCATTGAACAGTTTCTGGAACGCTTCCCAAGACATCTTAAGTGCGGCAGGCTGGGTACGTTTCACAGATTCTCACCAGTAATCTGCCTCTTCACGGAACATAAACGTGGCGAATGGAACCTTCTGTTCCTTTGTACATCCCAAGACATCAAATATCTTGGTAATTTATTTAATCCACGTCTCCGCCTTGATCGGATCTGGCTTTCCCAGAAACTCTGGTGGTCCCAATTCTTTGAACTGCTTAGCAGTGACAGCTCGCGTGTTGTTATTATCTCCACCTGTATGTTGCACATGAGTCTTCCTCGTCTGATTTTGCATAAACTGCAAAAAAACTTCTAAACATCTCATCGTTTATCGTCTGACTAGCGTTATTTTCAGGATGAACATTGCCTTCTTGTTGCACGTTCTCCTGGTTAACGATTAAAGGTGTCTCCACGGTCTCATTCACTTCGTTGTTAACATTCTCAGCTGCCATTCTCAAATACTACCATAAAACAAGGGTTAATTAAACAAATTAACATATCACATATTAACCCTATGCTCCGACTGACCAATTAAATACCACATAAGCTTAGGTAGGACATACTAGCGAATGATTTACTCGTCTCTCTCCTCCTAGTTCTATTCCCCGATCTCCGCCAGAGATCATATCCCTAAGCTCTGATACCAACTGTGACGCCCCCAGAATAGGTCCATTCAATCCAACCCATTCTGAGTCGCCAAATACATGGTACAGAATTCAAATACAAATTTTATATCATACGGTCGTGCAAAATACGACCACACAACTGTGAGTGTCAATACAAATATGTAGAAAATATTAAGATTCAAACTAAGTCCTCATTACAATTATTATCACACTATTTATCAGAAATAGTGAGGACTACTACTGCTCTAACTCGGACCATCACTCTGTCCCCCGACTAGTTCCCGTAACATTCTCATTTCCTGAAGAGGACAACAGATGAAAAGGGTGAGCTCAACTAGCTCAGTAAAGAATATTATGACTAAGATAATGGAAAATAAATTATCGTTAGTCTTCAATAAATCAGATAAAATATAATGGACAACCAATCTTAGGTCAATATTCGCAGCGGAAATAACAATTCATTAGAAGAATTAAGCAGAGAATGAAGTCTACTATCGTCTATGATTTAAAAGTCCATCATCAATATTTTATCCCTGTAACATCAATCAATATACATCTCGAGTCAATATTCATCTTTGCACTACAGGCCAAAGATATTCATTTGTATCATCAGTGGTCATGTTCATCTCAACACCTGTCATCTTTGCACTACGGCCAAAGATATTCATCAGATAATCATTCATCTTTGCTCTACAGGCCAAAGATATTCATCAAGTAATCATTCATCTTTGCTTTACAGGCCAAAGATATTCAGTTACATCACCTTTTAGGACTGAGGATGATGAAAAATATTTTAAAGAACGAATCCAGTGAGATAAAAGACAAAGATTAGGGATTCGTCATTTAGTATATCCAATTCAAAAATACCTCGTAATAATCAATTACGGAGCAAAATTCAAGAATAGAGCTCAAAACTTGGATACAATCAAAGATAGTAACCTTAACAAGCAATTTGGACAAATAGAAGAAAATTTAATTTTTACGTGAATAGTGTCGTATACGTGAATAGTGCCGTATACGTGAATAGTAACCCCGACGAAAAAAGTAAGAATTTCAACATAAAATCCATGACAATATTTCTGTATAATGATATTGAAAAGAATAACATCATTTACGAAAGAAAATAACATCCCTTACCTCAAAAAGATAGTACCTCTGACTGTAATATCGGATATAATATCGAAGAAAAACTTGCGCTGAATACTAATACTCAAAGTATTGAAATACTCACAAAAATACACTCGATATTATAGAGAGAAAAAACTTCTGATTCTGGTGTGATTTTCAATTCTAACCTAAGCACCCTATTTATAGGAAAAGCTTAGGATGCCAAAGGAGACTAAAATAATAAATTATTTTTTTTTTAAAAAAAAATTCCGCCGCCTGGCGGCTTTTCAAAAATTTGAATTTTCAACAAAAGTGGGGCCCACCCATTAAAAAATATATATTTTCTGAAACTTCAATAATTCATAACAAATAGCCCCTTTGTCAGAAAAATAAAATTCTATGTCCTTCCATAGGAAATTTAATTCTCTACAACTTTGCAGAATAAAGTTTTTCCAAATTCCAAACATAAATTATCCAAAATCCATAAACAGATGATTTCTCACACCAAAATATTGATAAAAACTCACCAGCGCCAATTCCTTCTTTACTATCCACAAAATAAATATTTCATTATCATATAAATCAATAATTAATTATTCACAAATAATATTATAGAACTACAATATTAACAACCAGGTCGTTCCCAGGAAAGAGGGGGCCTTCCGATAAGGACTTCTCCTTACTGGCGCGCAATTAAATAACCCCTCCTAGACAGAATTTCCTTAGATATTGTCAATAATGCTATCTAATAATATTATTCAAATAATATAAATTATTGAGTTGATAATGTAAAATACTGTGCAGTGACAATTATTGAATCAATACTACAAAATATCAACTGTAGCCATTATTGAATCAATCATATAAAATGGCAACGTAGTAATTATTGAGTCAATAAAATATCAATGTAACAATTATTGAGTCAATAATATAAAATATCAACGTAGCAATTATTGAGTCAATAATATAAAATATTGAACAGTAATTACTGTAACAATAATTGAGTAATGGCTTCTCACGTAAGACTCAATAATTCAAAATACTGTGCAATACCGTGTGCTACTATGTAACACCGTGTATCACTGTATTTTAACCACCGGGTATTTCAACAATACTAACGGTAACAACCACGCCGTTATTTTGTAAAAAAATTATTTCTGTCGCTTTCTATATCCGACAGTTATTCCGTTGCGGGGGCCCACAAATAGCTGCGCCGTCGTACGAATATTCCCCGACAACAAAAATATTCCACGACCAAACGAATATTCTCCGACAACAAGAATATTTTATAACCACTTGCTCATTTTAAAAATGTTTGCACATTTCACCCATAACTTTCATATTTATCAAATCAACACCTTACTATTTCGAAATTATATATAAAGAAAACTAAATCTTTATTCATAAAAGTTGGGGTCTTACACTTATCTCTCTCTTTCCTATACAGTGTTCTTAATTTTTTTTTTGACATGAAATTGGGTCTCTCCGGCGAAGGGGAGGAGGAAGATGACCGGCGAAGGGGAGGAGGAAAATGACGTTGCCAAATTTTGAATATTTGAATTTATTTTTGAATTTGAATTTATTTTTATTGTTAGATCTAAGATATTTGAATTTGAATTTTTAATTATGGCAGTTATTTCTCCTTGATTTTAGGTTTCCTTATTATTATGAATTGAATCCTGTACTAATTCCCTAAATTAAGGAATCCTAATTGCACTAATATTGTAAATAAATATAGAAAGTGTATTAATTATGTAAATATTTTATGAGTGCACTATTGTTATAATTAATTTTTAAATGTTGTATATTATTGTAAAGTACCCTTTTAAAAATCAATAGTGATTTTATATTTTATTTTAAAATGATGAAAGTATTGTATTATTAACTCCTATCCGGCCATTCCATTTAGGCCCAAGACGATTCATGCCTTAACTAACCTCAGTCCCATTGGAAAGACGGTAAAAGAAATAATTTCTAGTAAAAAATAGATATAAAAATGAAAGAAAGACGGTAAGATAGATAAAAAGGAGAAAAACTATCCTTAAGTAGATGTCAGTTAGCTATTCGCTTGTTGTGCTTGTGCGCTGGAAAGCTTGTTTTTTTCAATCCGAAAATAGTTGGGAGACGTGTCATACCATTCCGGAAAGCTTTTTTCGATGTTTATATAATGGCATCGAACTTGCCCCTTTATGGATCCGGGAAGAGGGGTCCATGACCAGAGTATCATCTTCAAGTATTCCGAAAGTAGTCCGTGAGCCTGTCTTACATAGTTTGCAACTCAGGATTGTTGTGGTGGCTCTTCGTGACCCTATCCACAGATGGACGATTGTTGTTTATGTTGTGTTGGTAAAATTATATTTTTGTCCTTCCGGGGTTGTCTCCGGATTTGAAATGGTTGTCCTCCCTCAGAGTTGTCTGCGGAGCTGAAATTGTGATGTTATTTTCTCTCGGGATTGTCTCTGGGGTTGAAGTTTGTTTTATCCCACGGGGTTGTCTCCAAAGGTGAAGTTGTGATGTTGTCTTCCCTCGTTGTTTTTGGGGGTGTAAAAAGACGCTTTTGCCCTGCATAGTTAGCAAATAGAAAGTAAAATTTCGAGTGTCTACAACTTCTTCCCCTATTTATAGTGGTAATCATAAGATGATGTGGTGGGGTATAAATATTAATCACAACTATAATATACGGTTATTAATATTGATAATTATAATTATACATGCTACGGTTATAATATAACCACTTTCATATATGTTTTAAAAAATATATTATTTCTGTCTCATAATAAGTGTTTTTTTAACTTAAATTACACATATCAATACACAAGTTAAAATGACAAAAATACCCTTAATATACTTTCTTTATTTTGTTTGAGATTTTTTTTATTGCCTTTTGGTCTCTCTCTCTCTCTTTCTTCAACCTTTCAACTTCTCAATAAATACGCAATAAATACTATTGATTGCATAAGGGCACATATGAGAAAATATTGTAAAAGTTGTATTGAAATTCTAACACATCATTTATTTTGAGAAAAAATATTAAGCCTAAAAAATCACTTATTGTGGGACGGAAGTAGTAATATATAATATTTATACTACTGATTCACATTATAAAAAGTAATTTTATTTTAACAAAAAAAATTTTAACATGTTATTTATGTTTGTTGTACAGTAGTGATTATCATGAATATCTTGTCTTTCACGTTAATTTTTATAAAATTGAAAGAAATTAATAAATTTTTAAAATATATACATTAAATATAATATTATATATAAAAGAAAGTAAAACTCATAAAAAAATAAAGGGTCCTTTTAACATGTGCCTTAAGGACATATGTTAAGCACACAGTTCAAGAGAATATTCTCTTGAATTGTGTGCATATTTTCTTGATTTCTGTATTTATATCAAGTTTAAAAGAATAAACATATAATTCAAGAGAATATTCTCTTAAATTGTGTGCTTAAATTATACACTCTAGGTTTGTGTCTAGTGTAGTCTAATCTTAGAAGTGACTTGCAGATTAGATGAGACTATCAAAAAGGACAAAAATGTAAAATAATTGTCAAAGATAAAAAGACAGCGCCCAAATTTGAGTATATTTACCTCTCACGCCAAAACAAAACCCCATGCACCAAAAAAATAAAAAAATAAAACAAAACCCCAGGCCAAACCATTGGATTGGAGTATTTTTCTTGCCTTTATATCTGGAGCCGAGCCGAACCGTCTGTATTCTCCTTGTTGTGCAGCAGCAGCAGCAGCAGCAGCAAGCAACCACAGGCAGTCAAGTCAGTCAGGCTTCCAGAGAGAGAGAGAGAGAGAGATGATTCTAATTCCTTCGTAGTATCTATTAGTGCAGGGGAGAGAGAAAAAACGCACATTATCCTATCCACACTTGTTCTTCTGTATCTCTCAAATTCTGCGCTTCCTCTCACTGACAAATCTCGTATTATCCGCCTGACGATTCGTACCTTTTTTTCCGTCTCTCTCTAGACTTTCTTTATGTCCTCTCTTCCGCGCGGCAGAGAAAGATGGTGACTGAAAAGAAAATTAAAGCACCGTAATGACCGGCCAGAAGATAAAATTAGAAGAGGGAATTAAGAACACATTCATTCTTACTTCTTCTTACAAATAACAATAAATACTACTAGTACAAAGGAAGAAAAGACGATCACAAACTCATCACCTTCAACATTCATTCACTGACCATGTTTCTCAATCTCATCGTCTTCTTTATTTTATTATTATTATTCCCTTTCCTGTTTTCTGCTACTTCTTTTGCATATGAAGCTCGCAATCCTGAAGGTAACTAACAAACTTTTCTTCTTCCATTTTTTTATATAAAAAAAACAAACATGAAAAGCCCAATGAATTTCTATTCCCCACAATGCCGCCTTTCTGTTTACACACATTTTTTTTATAAAAAATTTGGCTGGTAATGTTGCAGTTGAAGCTTTGATGACTATAAGAAGTGCATTGGTTGACCCATATGGAGCTCTAAACAACTGGGATCAGGACTCTGTAGACCCATGTAGTTGGGCTATGATCACTTGTTCCCCTGATAATCTTGTCACTGCCTTGTTAGTAATTTCTTTATTTTTTTTCTTCAACCTTAAAATATCTAAACAAGCATGTATATATTTATGTTTTATTCGACTATTTTAATGTTAAAAAAATGTCAATTTCTGGGTATGGTAGTGGAGCTCCGAGTCAAGGTTTATCAGGATTTTTGTCAGGGAGGATAGCTAACCTCACAAATCTTAGACAAGTGTAAGAAACCAAGACATTTATGTTATTATTTACGTACATACTTGTCTTTGTTTTGTTTTTTGAAAAATTCACAACCCAGTTTGTGTCTCGTCCAAAATTTCTAATGTGGGATGCAGGCTATTGCAGAACAACAATATCACGGGCCATATCCCTCCGGGACTGGGCAATCTTCCTAAACTTCAGACATTGGATCTGTCCAATAACAAGTTATTTGGTCGCGTGCCTGAGTCTTTGGTTATGTTGAATAGTCTTCAATATCTGTAAGCATTTATGTTGCTTTTCATAAACAAGTACTATTGAATTTCAGTTTTCACTTCTGATTGTTACTCTGTTTATTGTTTTTTACCTTGTTGTTTAATTTTGTCTTCTAATGTGTAGGAGGTTGAACAACAATAGTTTGTCTGGAGCTATTCCTTCCACTATAGCTAGAGTCCCTCAACTTTCTTTCTTGTGAATATTACTATTTCTTTTTCTCTCAATATTTCTAGTTGTTGATTTTATTTGTGGTATCAGTTTCTTCAGAATAATTGTAAACAGCCTTCTTATTTTTCTGAGGGAAGGATGTCTTGGTTCAAATTATGAATAATGGAGTTCTCTTTCTTGGTATCTTGTGTGAACATTTAGGGACTTGTCATTCAACAATCTCAGTGGACCTGTGCCCAAGTTTCCTGGCAGAACATTCAAGTATGGTTTCTGCTCCCAAACTCTCTTTATTTCTTTATTAATTTAATTTTGATACACGTATACAAATTTATAAGAATTTATTATAAATATATATAATGGTGTATATGCAATATGTTATCTAATTTCTTTTCTATTTGTGCTTTCTTCATATCTTTCTTTTTTGACCATATAGTTTTGTGGGCAACCCTTTGATTTGTCCAAGGCATTCCCCTGAAGGTTGCTCTGGATCAGTCACTCCTTTTCCTCTTTCATTTTCCCTGGAATCATCCCCTGGTAACAAATCTCTAGTCCCCAACTCCCTATATAAATCTCCATTCCTTGTTCACTTCATATCTCCAAAATGCTCACATAATATTTTTCAGGAAAACCCAACTCCAAAAGACTAGCCGTTGCACTTGGGGTCAGTGTCAGCTTTGTTACTCTTGTTCTATCCACAACTGGGTTTCTCTTGTGGCGCAGATTCGAAAAGAGAAAGCAAGGCACCCTAAACATCAGTGGTCAGGTACTCAACTATTACATCTCAGTTCTTTTGTCTTTGTCAATATATGGAACAAATGCATACATATTTGTCAACTTTTGGATATGAATTTTACCTTACTGTCTCAATATTTCAGACATGCGGGGAGAGGTTCTGATAAGCCTAGGGAACCTCAGAAATTTTGCATTTAAAGAGCTCAATTTTGCAACTGAGAGTTTCAGTTCCAAGAACATTCTTGGTGCCGGGGGTTTTGGCAATGTCTACAAGGGAAAGCTTGGGGATGGCACAATGGTGGCCGTGAAGCGATTAAAAGACGTGAACGGGACCACGGGAGAATCACAATTTCGGACAGAATTGGAACTGATAAGCTTGGCTGTTCACCGGAATTTGCTGCGGCTAATTGGATACTGTGCTACTCCAAACGAGAGGCTTCTGGTGTATCCTTACATGTCCAATGGCAGTGTGGCCTCAAGGCTTAGAGGTTGGTGTCTATCTTCCCTGCTTGCAAGTACTGTTTCTCCTATAGTCACTACGGATAATTATTAGCATGGGTTAAATATGATTCCTATTGTGTTCATATTTGAGTACAGCATAGCCTACCAGAACCAGATTATAGTAGTTGGTCCATTTTTTAACTTGATTTGGACCACCGTATGTTATGGGGCCCATGAATTTTAGTTTCCAACTTCCCACGTATGTAGGATGGACAATGGTCCATGCTTTGTTTGTAGTTTGCTCTGGTTATAAGATCAAATTCAAAAGTATAAAAAGTAATGCATCTAATATCTCCTGCTTATTGCAAAACTAAGATTAGTACAACCACCTTTTGTGAAATGAAAAAACTCAATTATAAGATGCATTCAAACATAGTATCCTGTTTCCCAAGCTGTTGGACCAGATTGAACCACATTTACTACTATTGAAAGAGTTTTGATTTGCGTGTATAATGCAAGAAAAAGTCGACTGCTTCAAGTCTTTTATGTGAAAGGTCTGTTCATGAGAAGAATGAAAGAAAACATAGTTAGGATTATCATCCATCATGCAATTGAAGTCTTTTAAGAATATTTTATGTGCTGATTACAACAGGAAAACCAGCACTAGACTGGAATGCTAGGAAGAGAATTGCAATTGGAGCTGCAAGGGGATTCCTATATCTGCATGAACAATGTGATCCAAAAATAATCCACAGAGATGTGAAGGCAGCCAATGTTCTCTTAGACGACATGTGTGAAGCTGTGGTTGGAGACTTTGGCCTTGCAAAGCTCCTTGACCATGCCGACTCCCACGTCACCACTGCTGTTCGTGGCACAGTCGGACACATTGCTCCCGAGTACCTCTCCACCGGTCAATCATCTGAAAAAACAGACGTGTTTGGTTTTGGTATTCTTTTGTTAGAGCTCGTAACTGGTATGCCAGCTCTTGAACTGGGGAAAGCTGTTAATCAGAAAGGAGCTGTACTTGAATGGGTAAAATTAAGTTTCTGCTACTCTTTTAGTTGAGCACAAATATTTTGTCTTTTTTATGTAAATGCAGGCAGGCAGGCAGGCAGGCTGCAGCCAGCCAGTCTGGATCATAATTTTCATTATGGGCAAGAGTCATTTTGTTGCAGGTGAAGAAAACACATCAAGAGAAGAAAGTTCAAGTGTTGGTGGACAGGGAGCTTGGGAGCAACTACAACAGAAACGAGGTGGAAGAAATGCTGCAAGTAGCTTTACTTTGCACTCAATCCCTTCCGCCCCACCGCCCCAAGATGTCTGAAGTGGTCCGGATGCTCGAGCTGGGCGACGACGGGCTTGCCTGAAAAATGGGCAGCCTCGCATAATAACCATATTAATTCCAACCCAGCCTTCAGCTCTTCACGCCTTGGGGCATTCCCTACACATGAGGAGGAGGAGGAGGACTATGAGGATGACATTTCCAGCAGCTTTGGCATGATGATGGATCATGATCATGATGCTTATGCCATGGAGCTCTCTGGTCCAAGATAACAACATAGTTATCTATCAAGAACCAAAAATATGTAAGAAAAAAAGTAAGCACAACATAAAGGGTAGACACGAGTACTTTATAATTTTACCTATTTATATTTTGATCTCTAATGGAAGTAAAAATATAAATAGGTGAAATTATGAAACAGTCCTGTCTAATTATCATATCCACATAGAATTGCTCTTTTTAAAAACTCTCCCCAAATCTTATAAAGGGCATGCCCCGTCCTATTTTGTAGGAAGATAAATTTGAACATGGAGTTCTTATTACTAACTAAACTACCACTTTTAGTTTATTCGAAAATTCAATTAAATTTATATAATTTTAATTAACTAATATTACAACTATAGGCAAAATTTATCCAAATATAAAATAAAGTGCTAAAGAGAATGCCAATACCACTCTTCTAAATTAGGAGGGACTTACAAATGGTCTCATTTACATAGCAAAAGGCCATTGTTTTACCTACCCTGCTATGTAGTGCAACATGTTTATGTCAAATTATAAATGCAAAAATTATTAATATATGAAATTAGTAAAAATTATAAAAAGACTATATTTATTATACATCTCTCTAAAAAAATTTTAACTAATATTTATGTACGTAACTAAAAATCAAATAATCGACTTAAGCATCATATAATATATATCATTCCCCTTGTTTCACTTGAACATGGAGTAAAATTTATTGATATTTTTTTTTGGAAAAAGCACTTTTACACCATTGCGGTCGTCGTGTTTTAAGCATTTAATCATTGTACTTTAAAAAAATTCAATTGGCCAATTGTTCTTGTTAAAAATTTAAAATCAAATCATTTCGTCCAATTTTACTTACGGACATTAAGAAATCAAACCAACTTTCCTACGTGGATGTTTGAAAAAAAAATCGAACACGTATTTTCTTATGTGACAACATAAAAAAATAAAAAATATATAATTATTAATTATGTGGCAAAAAAAATAATTAAAATAATAATAAAATTAAAATAAATATTTTAATTCATTTTTTTTAATCTTTTTTCTTTTTTCTTTTTCTTTCTCTCTCATCCTTTTTTTTAATTATTATTTTTATTTTGAAAATTAATATTAATATTCATACAACGAAATCAGGCTTAAACATACAAGAAACAAATACATAATAAAATCAAATCTTAAGATTAGCTAAATTGCAAATGATTTTCAATGTAAATCACCGGCAATAACACCAGAAATACAGAATACAAACCACAAAAAATCCACCGGAAATCAGATCGGAAAGCTACGAGACCACGAGACAAAATTCAAACCAGAGCAAACAAGCCCAAAAATGAGTCAAGAAGCCGGCAAGGACAAATTGATGCAACGATTTCATAGTCCCAAACACAAATCAGATTAAAGGAATAATAAATCAACAAAATAAAATAACCGTTCAATGTAAACCACCGACAATGACACCGGAAATACATAATACAAACCAGACAAAATCCATCGAAAATCAGATTGGAAAAGCTACGAGACCACTGGACAAAATCCAAACCAGAGCAAACAACCCCAAAATTGAGCCCAGAAGCCGGCAAGGACAAATTGATGCAACGATTTCGTAGTCCCAAACACAAATCAGATTAAAGGAATAATAAATGAACAATACAAAATAACCGATAATTAGATCTGAAAAGTTCGTTCAACCAAAACTGTACCCAACCCCATAGCAAATCCCAGAATCCTCTGATTAGATCATGACTCCCGAACCCATCAAAGAAAGGAGAGAATGATTTTGAATGAGGCTCCTCCTTCAACTATAAATCGTGGCTGTAGGTTCATCATTAAAGAAATTAATTTGTTGAATTTTTAATTGTGGAACAGGGGAAACATTAATTTGATTTAAAAAAATCTATGGTATGAGAAATTAATTTGTTAATCATTTAGCAGATCTGGATCTGGGTTTTTAAAACTTGCCGAAATTTGTAAAAGATTGGGATTGATTGTGACGTCCCCAGAATAGGTCCAGTCAACCCAACCCATTCTGAGTCACCAAATACATGGTACAGAATTCAAATACAAACTTTATATCACACGGTCGTGCAAAATACGACCACACAACTGTGAGTGTCAATACAAATCGTATATAATACGAAATATTAACATTCAAATTCATTCTTTATTTATTACAATTATTATCCCACTATTTTACAAAAATAGCGATGACTACTACTGCTCTAACTCGGACCATCACTCTGTCCCCCGACTAGTTCCCGCAACGTTCTCATTTCCTGAAGAGGACAATAGATGAAAAGGGTGAGCTCAACTAGCCCAGTAAAGAATATTATGACTAAGATAATGGAAAATAAATTATCGTTAGTTTTCAACAATTCAGATAAAATATTATTGACAACAAGTTTTAGATAAATATTTGTAGCGAAAATAACCATTCATTAGAAGAGTTAAGTAGATAATGAAGTCTACTATCTTCTATGATTTAAAAGTTCATCATCAATATTTTATCCCTGTAATATCAATCAATATATATCTCAAATCAAATATTCATCTTTGCACTACGGCCAAAAATATTCATTTGTATCATCAGTGGTCATGTTCATCTCAACACCTGTTCATCTTTGCACTACAGGCCAAAGATATTCATCAGGTAATCATTCATCTTTGCTCTATATATTCAGTTATTCACCACTTAGGACTGAGGATGATGAAAAATAATATAAATAACGAATCCAGTGAAATAAAGGATAAGATTAAGGATTCGTATTTTAGTTTATTCAAGTTCAAGAATATTCCATAATAATACTTTGTGGAGCAAAATTCAAGAATAAAGATAAAAACTTGGATCCAATCAAAGATAGGAACCTTAGCAAGCAACTTGGACAAATAGAAAAAAATTTAATTTTTTCATGAATAGTGCCGTATACGTGAATAGTAACCCCGACGAAAAAAGTAAAAATTTTATAATAAAATCCATGCCAATATTTTGGTATAATGATATTGAAAAGAATAACATCATTTACGAAAGAAAATAACATCCCTTACCTCAAAAGAATAGTACTTCTGACTGAAATATCGGATATAATACCGAAGGAAACTTGCACTAAATAGTAACACTCAAAGTATCTAAATACTCACAAAAATACGCTCGATATTATAGAAAGAGAAACTTCTGATTCTGGTGTGATTTTTAATTCTAACCTAAGCACCCTATTTATAGGAAAAGCTTAGGATGCCAAAGTAGACTTTTTTAATAAAATAATATTTTTTTTAAATTTTCGCCGCTTGGCGGCTTTCAAAAAGATCATAATTTTTCAACAAAACAACAAAAGTGGGGCCCACCCATTAAAAAAATATTTATTTTTTGAAATTTCAATAATTCATAATAAATAGCCTTTTTGTCAGAAAAATACAAATTCGATGCCATTCCATAGGAAATTTAATTCTCTACAACTTTGTAGAAAGAAGTTTTTCCAAATTCCAAACATAAATTATCCGAAATCCATAAACGGATGATTTTCCACACCAAAATACTGATAAAAACACATCAGCGCTAATTCCTTCTTTTATATCCACAAAATAAATATTTTCTTATCATATAAATCAATAATTAATTATTCACAAATAATATTACAGAACTACAATATTGACAACCAGGTCGTTCCCAGAAAAGAGGGGGCCTTCCGATAAGAATTTCTCCTTACTAGTGCGCAATTAAATAATCCCTCCTAGACAGAACTTCTTTAGACATTGTCAATAATGCTATCTAATAATATTATTCAAATAATATGAATTATTGAGTTGATAATGTGAAATACTGTGCAGTGACAATTATTGAATCAATAATACAAAATATCAACTGTAGCAATTATTGAATCAATCATATAAAATAGCAACGTAGCAATTATTGAGTCAATAAAATATCAATGTAACAATTATTGAGTCGATAATATAAAATATCAACGTAGCAATTATTGAGTCAATAATATAAAATATTGAACAGTAATTACTGTAACAATAATTGAGTAAGTGTCTTATCACGTAAGAATCAATAATTCGAAATATTGTACAATACCGTGTGCTACTGTGTAACACCGCGTATTACTGTATTTTAACCACCGGATATTTCAACAGTACTAACTGTAACAACTACGCCGTTATTTTATAAAAAGGTTATTTCTGTCGCTTTCTATATCCGACAGTTATTCCGTTGTGGGGCCCACAAATAGCTGCGCCGTCGTACGAATATTCTCCGACAACAAGAATATTCCACGACCAAACGAATATTCCCCGACAGCAATGAATATTTTATAACCACTTGCTTATTTTGAAATATTTGCACATTTTATCCATAACTTTTCACATTTATCAAATATACACCTTACTATTTCGAAATAATATATAAAATAAATTAAATCTTTATTCATAAAAGTTGGGGTCTTACAACCTCCCCTCCTTATGAAATTTTGTACTCGAAATTGACGTACGTACCTGGTATGTCGAAAAGGTGAGGATACCTCGCTTTCATTTCTGATTCCAACTCCCAGGTCATTTCCTCAATAGCATGGTTTCTCCATAAAACTTTAACTTGAGGTATAATTTTCGAGCGTAGGACATGCTCCTTCCTATCCAAGATCTTGACAGGTACCTCCTCGTATGTTAAATCTTCAGCTATCTCGTCCGGTTCTAACTCAATAATGCGGTTTGGATCCTTCACATATTTACGTAACACGGATATGTGAAATACGTTATGAACAATAGACATGCTTGGAGGTAAAGCGAGTCTATAGGCCACATTTCTTACTCAGTCAAGAATCTCAAATGGACCAATGAATTGTGGATTGAGCTTTCATCTCTTCCCAAATCTCGTAACTCCTTTCCACGGAGCAACACGTAATAACACATGGTCTCCAACATTAAATTTCACGTCCTTTCGATGAAGATCAGCATAACTCTTTTGTCGATCTTGTGCGGTTTGTATACGTTGTCGGATTATTTGGATCTTTTCTGTAGTCATACATACCAACTCCGGTCCCAATAATGTTGCTTCACCCACCTCATTTCAGCATATTGGAGAGCGACACTTTCGTCCATACAACACTTCGAATGGAGCCACGCCTATACTTGCCTGATAACTGTTGTTGTAGGAGAATTTCACCAATGGTAAGTACTTATCCCAACTCCCTTTGAAGTCTAGAACACAGAGTCTCAATAGATCTTCAAGAGTTTGAATAGTTCTTTCCGATTGTCCGTCTGTTTGAGGATGATAAGCCGAACTGAATCGTAAATTCGTGCCCATAGCTTTCTGCAAACTGATCCAAAATCGTGAAGTAAATCTGGGATCACGATCCGAAACTATGGATACTGGCATGTCATGCAATCTCACAATCTCATTCACGTACATATGAGCAAGACGTTCAAGGAAATAAGTCTCTCGTATCGGCAAGAAATGAGCAGACTTAGTTAATCTATCAACAATAACCCAAATCGCATCTATGCTTTGATAAACCTTGGGAAGACCCGTAACGAAATCCATCATAATGTGTTCCCACTTCCATTTTGGAATCTCCAGTGGTTGCAATGGACCCTTCGGTACTTGATGCTCCGCCTTTACACGTTGACACGTTAAACATCTCGAAATAAACTCCGCGATCTCTCTTTTCATATTGCCCCACCAAAATATATGTCGAAGATCACGATACATTTTGGTACTCCCAAGATGGATTACAAACGGTGTGTTGTGTGCCTCCATCATGATTCTATACTTTAAGTCAGAATCGTTAGGAACACAAAGTCTGGAGTTGACTCGAATTATTCCCTCTTCATCGATTCTTGCTTCTGGAATGGCACCTTCTTCTTCATCTTCATCAGCTCCGAATCTGTAGCTTGAGCAGCTTTAACTTTATCAATCAAAGCTGGTTCTACGCGTATACTTGACATCATCGCACTCATTTTCGTATATGATCTTCTACTCAACGCGTCAGCTACCACGTTCGCTGTTCCAGGATGGTATGATCGTAATATTTCAACAGCTCAAGCCAACGTCGTTGCCGCATGTTGAGTTCCTTTTGAGTGAAGAAATATTTAAGGCTCTTATGATCTGTATAAATCTCCACTTTCTCTCCGTACAGGTAATGTCTCCAGATCTTCAACGCAAAAACGACTGCTGCCAACTCCAGATCATGAGTAGGATAATTCCTCTCATATTCTTTGAGTTGTCGCGAGGCATAGGCTATGACTTTCCCATGTTGCATGAGAACACATCCTAACCCTTTTCCCGAAGCATCGCTGTAGATAACAAATCCATCCGAACCAGATGGTATTGTCAAAACAGGTGCCGAGATAAGTCTTCTCTTGAGCTCTTGGAAGCTCTTCTCGAATTTCTCGCTCCAAACGAATTTTGTATCTTTCCGAGTCAACTGAGTAAATGGAGTAGCAATTCGAGAAAATTCCTCTACGAACCTCCGATAATAACCAGCTAAGCCCAGAAAGCTTCTTACTTCGGTCACCGACTTAGGTTGCTCCCAGCTTTGTATTGCTTCAATCTTCGTCGGGTCAACAGATGCTCCACGTTTCGATACCACGTGCCCAAGGAATGCTACTTCCTCAAGCCAGAACTCGCATTTCTTCATCTTGGCATATAGCTTGTTCTCACGAAGCTTTTGAAGTACCAGCTTCAAGTGGTGCTCATGATCTTCACGGCTTTTAGAATAGATGAGGATGTCATCAATAAAGACAACCACGAACTGATCCAAATATTCCTTAAATACACGGTTCATCATATCCATGAAAGCAGCAGGAGCATTAGTCAATCCAAAAGACATGACTAAGAACTAATAATGTCCATACCGAGTTCTGAAAGCAGTCTTTGGAATATCCTCAGTTTTAATATTCAGCTGATGATATCCAGAACGAAGATCGATCTTTGAAAAGAATTGCGCTCCTTGCAACTGGTCGAACAGGTCATCAATACGAGGTAGCGGATACCTATTCTTGATGGTGACATGGTTCAACTCCCGATAGTCAATACAAAGTCGCATACTCCCGTCTTTCTTCTTTACGAATAAAATAGGAGCACCCCAAGGAGACGTACTAGGACGAATAAAACCGATGTCTAACAATTCCTGTAATTGGATCTTTAACTCCTGAAGTTCAATAGGAGCCATTCGATATGGAATTTTAGAAATGGGTTTTGTACCGGATTCAAGGTCAATAAAGAATTCAACTTCACGTTCTGGGGGTAGACCGGGAAGTTCTTCGGGAAATACATCAGGAAACTCATTAACAACGGAAATATCATTCAAACCTAATGTATTTTGGTTTAGATCAGTGACATGTGCTAAGAAAGCTTGACATCCGTTTTTCAATAAATGAATAGCTTTGTGACTTGAAATGATATTGACTGATTTTAATGGCTTGGTGATTTGGATTCGCACAACAGGTTGATTAGGAATACGAAAACTAACAACCTTACGAAAACAATCAATTTTGACATGGTAAGTGGTTAACCAGTCAATTCCTAAAATCACGTCAAATGCAAGTATTTTCAAAAATATAAGATCGACAGGTAAGGTAAGGGTACCAATCTGAATCAAGCAAGATTTGTAAACTGTAAATGTAACGAAGGTTTCTCCTAACGGAGTTTTAACAAATAAGTCAAAGTCTAATTTATCAGAAGTCAAGTTCAAACGTTGAGCACAAGCAGGCGAAATAAAGGAATGGGTAGCACCGGTATCTAACAAGGTGTAAACTTTGCAAGAGTTTATGATTAGCTTACCCGTAATCACCTCATGTGGATTCCTCGCGTTTTGGGCTGTCACGACAAACGCTCTTCCAGGAATCACCGGCTTTGACTTGTCCGAAACTGCCTTTGGAATCACCACCCCCGCTGAATTTGGTTTTGCAACATGACAATCTCGAGCTATATGTCCTTCTTTTCCACAGTTATAGCATGCTTTGAATTATTGTGGGCAGTTTGGGCTGATGTGTCCCTCTTTCCCGCATTTATAGCATACAACCGGTGGTCGTTCTCCTCCCCTAGAAACAGTTGATGTTGGTACTGATGTTGACGTCTTCACGTTTTCATTATTGTATCTTCTCTTCTTGAAATCTCCTCCCGATTTGCTTTTTCTATTATCATGGCCACGATTACCACCGGAGTGGTTACCGCTTCTGTCATACTTTCCTCCCCGCTGGTTGTCATTGCTCCGATGACTGCTGCCACCGGTACGACCTTGATTGCTGTCCCTTGGTTGAACATAATCATTATCTCGTTCTAACAACTGGGCCCTATTCACTACATCCGAATATAGAGAAAATTTATGAGAAATGAGGTATTGACGTATTTCGGGTTTCAAACCTCTTAGAAACATCCGCGTCATACGTTCCTCATTCTCCACCAAATGAGGTGCAAACCTGAACAGCTCCGCGAACTTAGCCTCGTACTGGGATACCGTCATGTTGTTTTGCTCGAGTCTGATAAACTCTACCTCCTTCATATGACGAATACTTTCAGGAAAGTATTTGTCATTGAATAGTTTCTGGAACGCTTCCCAAAACATCTTGAGTGCGGCAGGCTGGGTACGCTTCACAGATTCCCACCAGTAATCTGGCTCTCCACGGAACATAAACGTAGCGAATGAAACCTTCTGTTCCTCCGTGCATCCCAAGACATCAAATATCTTGGTAATTTGTTTAATCCACGTCTCTGCCTTGATCGGATCTGGCTTTCCCAGAAACTCTGGTGGTCCTAATTCTTTGAACTGCTTGGCAGTAACAATTCGCGTGTTGTTATTATCTCCACCTGTATGTTGCACACGAGTCTCCATCGTCTGATTTTGCATGAACTGCAAAAAACTTCTAAACATCTCATCGTTTATCGTTTGACCAGCGTTATTTTCAGAATGAACATGTCCTTCTTGTTGCACGTTCTCCTGGTTGGTGATTAAAGGTGTCTCCACGGTCTCATTCACTTCATTGTTAACATTCTCAGCTGCCATTCTCAAATACTACCATAAAACAAGGGTTAATTAAACAAATTAACATATCACATATTAACCCTATGCTCCGACTGACCAATTAAATACCACATAAGCTTAGGTAGGACATACTAGTGAAGAATTTACTCGTCTCTTCCCTCCTAGTTCTATTCCCCGATCTCCGCCAGAGATCATATCCCTAAGCTCTGATACCAACTGTGACGCCCCCAGAATAGGTCCAGTCAACCCAATCCATTCTGAGTTGCCAAATACATTGTACAGAATTTAAATACAAACTTTATATCACACGGTCGTGCAAATACGACCACACAACTGTGAGTGTCAATACAAATCGTATATAATACGAAATATTAACATTCAAATTCATTCTTTATTTATTATAATTATTATCCCACTATTTTATAAAAATAGCGAGGACTACTACTGCTCTAACTCGGACCATCACTCTGTCCCCCGACTAGTTCCCGCAACGTTCTCATTTCCTGAAGAGGACAATAAATGAAAAGGGTGAGCTCAACTAGCCCAGTAAAGAATATTATGACTAAGATAATGGAAAATAAATTATTGTTAATCTTCAACAATTCAGATAAAATATTATTGACAACAAGTTTTAGATCAATATTCGCAGCGGAAATAACCATTCATTAGAAGAGTTAAGTAGAGAATGAAGTCTGCTATCTTCTATTAGTTAAAAGTTCATCATCAATATTTTATCCCTGTAACATCAATCAATATATATCTCAAATCAAATATTCATCTTTGCACTACGGCCAAAGATATTCATTTGTATCATCAGTGGTCATGTTCATCTCAACGCCTGTTCATCTTTGCACTACAGGCCAAAGATATTCATCAGGTAATCATTCATCTTTGCACTACAGGCCAAAGATATTCATCAGGTAATCATTCATCTTTGCTCTACAGGCCCAAGATATTCAGTTATATCACCACTTAGGACTGAGGATGATAAAAGATAATATAAATAACGAATCCAGTGAAATAAAGGATAAGATTAAGGATTCGTATTTTAGTTTATTCAAGTTCAAGAATATTTCATAATAATATTTTGTGGAGCAAAATTCAAGAATAAAGATAAAAACTTGGATCCAATCAAAGATAGAAACCTTAACAAGCAACTTGGACAAATAGAAGAAAATTTAATTTTTTTCATGAATAGTGCCGTATACGTGAATAGTAACCCCGACAGAAAAAGTAAGAATTTCATAATAAAATCCATGCCAATATTTTGGTATAATGGTATTGAAAAGAATAACATCATTTAAGAAAGAAAATAACATCCCTTACCTCAAAAGAATAGTACTTCTGACTGGAATATCGGATATAATACTGAAAGAAACTTGCACTGAATAGTAACACTCAAAGTATCTAAATACTCACAAAATACGCTCGATATTACAAAGAGAGAAAACTTTTGATTCTGGTGTGATTTTTAATTCTAACCTAAGCACCCTATTTATAGGAAAAGCTTAGGATGCCAAAGTAGAATTTTTTAATAAAATAATATTTTTAAAAAAAAATTCCGCCGCCTGGCGGCTTTCAAAAAATCATAATTTTTCAACAAAACAACAAAAATGGGGCCCACCCATTAAAAAAATATTTATTGTCCGAAACTTCAATAATTCATAATAAATAGCCTTTTTGTCAGAAAAATACAAATTCTATGCCTTTTCATAGAAAATTTAATTCTCTACAACTTTGTAGAAGGAAGTTTTTCCAAATTCCAAACATAAATTATCCGAAATCCATAAACGGATGATTTTTCACACCAAAATACTGATAAAAACACATCATCGCTAATTCCTTCTTTTATATCCACAAAATAAATATTTTTTTATCATATAAATCAATAATTAATTATTCACAAATAATATTAAAGAACTACAATATTGACAATCAGGTCGTTCCTAGGAAAGAGGGGGCCTTCCGATAAGAATTTCTCCTTATTGGCGCGCAATTAAATAACCACTCCTAGACAGAACTTCCTTAGACATTGTCAATAATGCTATCTAATAATATTATTCAAATAATATGAATTATTGAGTTGATAATGTGAAATACTGTGCAGTGACAATTATTGAATCAATAATACAAACTATCAACTGTAGCAATTATTGAATTAATCATATAAAATAGCAACGTAGCAATTATTGAGTCAATAAAATATTAATGTAACAATTATTGAGTCAATAATATAAAATATCAACGTAGCAATTATTGAGTCAATAATATAAAATATTGAACAGTAATTACTGTAACAATAATTGAGTAAGTGCATTCTCACGTAAGAATCAATAATTCGAAATACTGTGCAATACCGTGTGCTACTGTACAACTCCGCGTATTATTGTATTTTAACCACCGGGTATTTCAACAGTACTAACTGTAACAACTACGCTGTTATTTTATAAAAAAATTATTTATGTCACTTTCTATATCCGACAATTATTCCGTTGTGGGGCCCACAAGTAGCTGCGCCGTTGTACGAATATTCCCCGACAACAAGAATATTCCACGACCAAACGAATATTCCCCGACAACAATGAATATTTTATAACCACTTGCTTATTTTGAAATATTTGTACATTTTATCCAAAACTTTTTACATTTATCAAATATACACCTTACTATTTCAAAATAATATATAAAGGAAATTAAATCTTTATTCATAAAAGTTGGGGTCTTACATTGATTATGAAGTTTTGAAAGTGGCTTGGAATGTTCTGATAGAATAGATCTAAAGTTTAGAAAGGTTGAAGATGAAGTTCAGAAGAGAGAGAGAGAAATAAAGATTGAAGATAAGTCAGAAGAGAGAAGATCTATGTGGACTCACCTACATTAAAATATAAGCCATGTTAGTATTTAACTATTTTTTTCTTCTTTTTTTTAAAAAGCCACGCCTGAAAATATTGAAAGGGAATTAACCTCCGTGAGCAAAATTGAACGGAATGGTTTGATTAAAAATTTTAAAAAAGCACACCGGGTTAATTGTATTTTTTTAAAGTACAGTGGCTCAATGCTTATAATTCAATGAACAATCGATGAACACAATGGTGTAAAGGTGCTTTTTGCCGTACTTTTTTTAAGATAATGGATTGTAAAATATAGAAATGTATTCCAAAATTGGATAGGACCAATTAAGCAGGCTCAGCTGGGCTACAAAAGCAGCCCAACTTTCAAGTTCACCCCAAATCTTATTCCAGTCCAGTAAAAGAAATTACTAATATCAAATGAAAAATAATAATTCAAAGGGCCCACCATCATAGCTTTGTTTTCACTACAACTGAAGACTGTCAGCTGATCTCAACTATTCCGTTTATATTCTTTCTAAAGCTTCCTCTCTCGCTTAAACAACGGTATGTATGTAAGTATGTAATAAAACAGTTAAAGTTGGGCGTCTCGATGGCAAATTATTCCTCTTCCAACCCAATTCTATGTGCTTCCTTTAATCAAGATAACAGGTAATTTCTGCACGCAATTTTTTTTCCTGTGAAGATATAGTTTTAGTTTGTTCCGATTTGGGGGAAATACCGAACAGTTTTTTCATGATTTCTTTATGTTGTAATTTCTTTCTCATGAGATGAGAAGTTAAAAAGGTTATAATTGCCTGTTATAATTGTCTCAGTTGCTTTGCAATTGGCACTAGGGACGGGTTCAGATTATTTGATGCAAATACAGGACGCCTTCTTTATGAACGAGGTACATAAATGCATACATACACTCATACTATATGATAAAAACATGTATATGTTTATGTATTATGTTTACTATATTTGATCAATAAATTACCCTAGAATGGTATCATTGTGTACCCTCTTCTCTTAATTACATTAATGTACCAATGCATTTGGATATTTTCTAGAATAATTTAGAGACAAAAAACTAAAACTAGATTCGTCAACATTTTACTTATCAACAAAATTGTTGTTTTTAGATGTTTGTGGCAGATCACTTGGATTGAATGCATTGTCAGTTTGATAAAGATGTGAATAATTTCACTATTTAACTTTATATTGGTGAAATTTGTCTATTTTCATAGATGTTGGAGCTTTCATTATTATCGAAATGCTTTTCAGCTCAAGTCTACTTGCCGTTGTTGGAGCTGGTGAACAGGTCCGATAACTCTATGTTCATACTGTTTATAATTTTTCATGGCATTCAATACTTATTACTTTTCATCTGATTCTTGCAGCCATCTTTATCCCCACGCCGTCTATGTTTGTTTAATACTACGACTGGAACTGCTCTCCGAGAATTAAATTTCTTAACTTCAATTGTTGCTGTTCGTGTAAATAGGAAAAGGCAAGCATTATCGTCTAACTTTCCTTGATACGAATTTCGGAAGCAACTGTTTTACTAACTTCAGTTATTAGTTGACTGCTCGAGTAATTTTGTCTGTAAAGGCATAAATGATACCAATTAGATATAGAATGACAGGGGGAGTGTGGGTAGCATATCTAGGTGTTCAGCCTCTCCACTATCTTAGGCTGAATGCTCCAGCATTCTATGGAAGTTAGTTGTTATTAAGAGTGTAGTCTCTCCTATGTTTGTGACAGTGCGTAGGGACAGTGAATTAAACCTAATTGGGGCTCAGATCATAGCAAATACAATTGTGGCATGGTGGATTTTATTTTCAATTTTTAAAAAGATTTTTCCAAGCATAGTATAAAAGAGAACTTCATCTTTTTCATATGTGTTGATATGTGCAGGTTGATTGTTGTTCTTCAAGACAAGACATACATATATGACATAAATAGTCTAGCTATCTTGGACACTATTGATACAGTGCCAAATTTAAAAGGTAAGTTCAGAATAGTTCTCTTTACATTAATTTACTATACGAATGTCTACATATTCTTAGTCAAGGCACTTCTATATATATTATGGACTATTGTTAAGAGGGGTTCTTACATCGACGATAATGAGAAGTACGTCATTTTAATCAAGCATTTACCTAAGCTTAATGAGTTCACTGAAAACAATCAAACATATTTATTGATATATAACGAAACAATGGCAATTACAAATTCTTATAATTTTGAGCTTCCTTGTCTTATTGCAGGATGGCTTTGATAAGGTTTATATAACCATATATGATATTCTTATATACTACTCCCTCCTCCTTCCCAGGATAAATGTCCTTCATTTCCTTTTTGGCGTTCAATTCACCATTTTTTAAAATCAATGTTATTCTTTTAGATGTATGTAGATAGATTATGACCATATAATAAACTACATTTAATTTAATTTAGTGCTAATCTCAAGGTATGCGCTTTATAATTCTAATTATATGTGCTTAATTATTAAATTTAAAAATGGTCATTTAGACCATAAAAGTCAATAGATTACATTTACAAAGGGAGTGTACCTAAGAGTTCAAAACAGTCTTGATAAGATGGAAATTTAAGTTTTCGGTGCTGTTTTTGTCTTGCATTTATCTTGTTGAAAGTCATTTTATCTAATCAACAATTTAATTAAAAGTACAAACTTGGTTTCACAAATTTTTGGTTCAGCCTTTTTCTTTCCTATTCTAATTAGTTTATACTACCCAAATCTATAACATATACAAATTTTGAGTTCAAGTTTTTTCTTTCCTATCTAGATTAGTATAAATACTATCCAAATTTAAAACAATTATATACTACCCAAATTTATAATAATATCCAAAATTTATTAATTATATTATATTGTAGATTTAATAACCTTTTAAGTTTTATTTGTAAAATTAACAACGTGGGTCTATTTATATTAAACGACCTATTAATTGTATAGTTGATTTGATAAAATGATTTTCAACAAGATATTATATAGTAGAATAATTTTTTTAATAAATTATTAACATGAGGATGTAACTCAAATTTAAACCACAATCAATCAAAAACTTTAATAAATCCATTAGGAAAAGTAACTAAAAAGTTTTATTTCTATAAAGTCTACCAATTTTATTACAAACTTTTCTTTTTTACTTTTTTCAACACGACTATAAGAAACATTCTCATCTTTTATAGGAATAAGAAAAAAAAAAGATCCCTTTTGTTTCTAAACCACAACCAATCATTTAATTTCATTTAATCATCATCTAATTTTTTATCACTTTTTTTAATTTTTTTTATAATTATTAACATAGTAAATCATTATCCATGTCGCCCTTGCTTTGCATGGGGTGGATGAACTTGTAGTTTTTAGTATTAGTTACAAGGAAGATTATTTGGCCTTCAATGGTACTTCTTTTCCAAGGTTTAGGGTAAAGGATGTGGCAGATCAGGTGCACTGGGTGGGGCTGGTCTAGTGTTATTGGTAAGGCCCTAGTGGAAGAGGAATAGAGGATGCAAGTTGCAACAGTCCTAAATAATCAGTTCGCTAGGGACAATTCATCCCTTCAATGGAATTGGAAACGTTTGGAAGTGTAAAGGCCAATCTATGTCATTTTTATTTGTTTTTCACAAGTCCAATCTGTCATCATTGTACTTTTTACTTTTGGTAAGCGAAGGCCTGCCAATCGTCACAAATTTCCAGTTCTTTGTAAAACTTGTGTTTTCATATTAAACCTTAATGTCTGACTAAGTTATTTAAACGTCTGCTGCTATAGCATACTATTAAATATTGTGCATTGACTTTCTTAAAATTTTCTTTTGCAGGGCTTTGTGCATTTTCGCCTAATTTGGATGGTTGCTTCTTGGCTCTTCCAGCAGATGCAACAAAAGGGTCAGTGTTAGTATACAATGCCATGGACCTCCATTCACACTGTGAGGTTATGCTCTATTTTTATCTGTTGTTGAATCAAGTTTTGTTACTATCAGTAGGCACTGCCCTGCTTTTATAATTTAATCAAAATGAATATATTTTCTTGATGAGAAATTTATCTGTCATGTTTAAGGGGGCTTTCGGGACCCTGGGATTAGCTCAGAGAATGAAATCTCAAGATTCTTTTTTTTAACTAGACATATTATAACAATGTCTAACATTTTAAGTTTCTAGATGGGTTTTCTTTGTAAACATCAATTTTTGTATTCTTCCACCAGTTTGTGGTAGAAATCTTTTGCATTTTGCAGAGTCCCTTAATGTAGTTATTCGAATTAACAATTCTACTGCTCAAAATTTCGAATCTATAACTTTCTTTTGGGTAAACTTTTGAAATGGATTGGGCATTTAATAACACAGCTGCTTTAATGAAAATCAATACCAATACTTGGCTTACAGAGACAGTAGTTCACTCGTCATCTCAAAATGCTAACATGACGGAACAATTCATCGAGTCATTTCACATGTGCAATCTAGGGAGAATATGTTATCATTCCCTATATGACAACTTCACGTTAGAACTATTTGGCAGTTATTGATAATTATTTTATTACTTCATATGAAGTCCATAAGAATTCTGATTTTATCATTTAGGGGACTTACTGCCCTTTCATAATGTTAGCTGGCTAGCTGCCTTATTGACATCACCTTATTTGTTGTCATTCTTTTTTGGGGTTAAGTCCTGGTTTCATTAATGGTTAATCGATAGGGAAGTTAACTGTTTGCGCCTATGTGTTGCTATGGAAGCAGGGACCATATATTACAAAACATAAGAATATTTTACTTTTAGTAGTTGGTGTAATTTAAGTACATATACATATATATGTACATATGTGCGTTATTTTATTTGTACTTGTGTCATCCACATTATCCTCTTGCATCAGATATTAAAATTAACAAGGTAATTTTAAAACAAGAATACGGAGCAGAGAAAAAAGGGGAGCTTCTGATGCTAAACGTAACGTGGATTATTGTGCCTTTATTTGTCCCTTTATACAGGACTGATTATATCTCAAGCACATCACTTTTTTTATAAGTATCTTAATAACATCATATTGATTTCCAATTTATGGTTACTAAGCTCTTGCTTTAATTATGAAGGGGTTATATGTTATGGAATTGTACTTTGTTCGGTTGAACAATAATTTGTTTACTTCAATGTACAGATAGATGCTCATCGCTCACCATTGGCTGCAATAGTTCTTTCTTCAAATGGAATGTACATAGCAACAGCATCTGAACAGGGGACGATTATCAGAGTTCATCTTGTTTCAGAGGCAACTAAGGTGAAGCGTCAGACTTGATTCATTGGACTTGAACTTATTGACATGGGATTTTTGGTACTTATAACTCAGTTTAGGCAGGGTTTTACATATTGCCGAGGTTCCAAGTGCAAAGGCAGAATAAAATAAACTTTCCTTTTAATTATCTACCAAAAGTTCAGATTTCCTTGGACTAATGTGAGGGATTAGTAACAGCAATTTATCTATATCTTAACTTAAAGGTTTTATATGAAGAATTATCAAATGGTAATGTGGCCTTCATGTACCCCCCGCATATCATGTTTTAACCTCATATATCCTTCAACACCACAACTTCCTTGTCAAATTAATAGATTGTTTTCCTTTAATTCCTGTATGGAACCTAACTTATTCCATCTTTGGCAGTCTTATAGCTTCCGAAGGGGGACATACCCATCAACTATCTTTTCATTGTCGTTTGCACCATCCATGGAACTTCCAGATATTCTTGTAGCCACAAGCTCTTCAGGCTCTGTCCATGTTTTCTCCCTGGAGTTTGCACTAAATCAGAGGTAAGAGCTAAATATGTTAACCCCACTTTGCAGAAAGGATATAATGGTAGGGGTCTCAATTTTTTTTGTTCAAATTATGTTTCAAATGATGCGTCATCATTACATTAGTTGAGTACATCTTTTCCGATTAGCTGTCATAAAATACCATTTGTCTTATTCAATGCCACTTCATTTTAAACAAAATTTGAACAAAAAATTTGAAACCCTTGGCGTTACCCTATAGCAAACACTTCCATTTGTTATGGTCTGTCATGAGTTCATGGTTGTCATGTATTTCAATATTTTGGCACTTCCCCTGGTAACATAATAAATATATTAACATGCTATTCAGCCTATTGATTAGTCACGTTACTTTTCATGCTCTCTCTCTCTCTCTCACACACACACACTCATACATCCTATAATAGTATAGTTTCTTGAGTTTTTCTGTTTGTACCTTTGTTTCTCAGCTGGCCTTTGCTGCTTTCCAGTTCTAATTAAAATCTAAACTCTTAAGTCGTCAGAAATTTGCATTTTGATACACACTTCTTATCCATTTTTAACTTGCATCTATAGCTCATCTGATGGATTTGTGAGATCTGTAATCTTTTAATTCTCTCACATATTGGAATTTAATCCTTATCAGAAGCAGAAGATCAAGTAGCTTTCTCGGATCGATAATACCTGATTCTGTTAGCGATGCACTGGATCCAGCTCATCATCATATACTTCATAATGCTGTTCCTGTTGGAATCAAAAGGTGAATAAGTTTTTATATCTTAGCAAAGCTTGCTAAGTTGTCCTGTAAAAAAATAGTTTTCCCATGAGGTTGGTCTAGTAGTACGATGGCCTGGGTTAATATGATTACTTTTATGGTTCCTTTGGATGCTTTTGACAGTTAAATGGAAAAATAAATCAGGTTCTGTATTTTAGTTCTAGATCACATATATTTCTTCTATATTGCATAAACATTTTGAAAAAAACCTAATATGGGTGTTTTGGAAATATACATTTCAACACTCTCAAAATGCCCGACATTGTTTTGCCATGTCTGCAGCTTAAATGTTAATATTCCTTTTTGTTCAGCAGTTCTTAGAACTTGCTAAAGCCTGTCCAGCAATAGTTCAAGGTTAATATTTGATTTTCAATAATGCAAATAAAGTAAAAAATTTGGGTGTGAAAGAAAAAACAGGTTATATCATGAAAAGGTTGGACAAAGGAAGACTTCGCTTGAAGGAGTAGACTTAGAAGTAGAGGTACAAATTGGGCCCGGAACTGTGGGGTCGAAACCGATTGGGACTGCTAAACGGAACCGGCCTAATCTATATAGGGTCGGGTTCTGATATTCTGAACCTTGTTGTATACTTGGATTTCATTATGTATAGGTGTCGTCTAGGCGACGACTAGGCGTCCTGACACTAGTGAAAGAAAAGGCAACGCCTTGGCAGCTTGTCCTCGCACTAGAGAAGGAAAAGGCAACGCCTTAGAAGTCGAGCTGCCAAGGCTCGGTAGCTGGCCCAAGTCTAATGATTAAGTCATTTTGCACCCATGACTCGTCATAATCCATGGACTTGCTAGGTGGTGTAATTTTATTACTTATTAGACTTGTAATGTGTGATGGTTGTTGACTTAGTTGATTTTTTATTTTCTACGTAATGTTTGTTGACTTGTTCTACTAGTTTTCAAGGTCAATTGTTTTATTTTTGAATTTGTGAAGTATTCATATAATTGTGTTTTTAATTGTATTACATAGTGTTAGTTATGATGTTTTGAGTTTTAATGTATATAAAATTTTATTGTTCAATATATTTTTTAAGTAAAATAAACAAAATGTATAAATTTCACATTGTTAACGACTTGGCGCCATGGCGGGAGCCTTATTGCCTAGTCGTCCTAGCGGTCAACTACACTACGGCCACGTCTCGTCGTGGCGCCATGACAACTATACATATATATAACAAAGTGAACTTGGTTTGACGTCTTATTTTAAGGACATCACGTGTTTGGTACAGTTATGCGGTAACTCGCAAGGTAGACAAAGTTGTTGACGCAGCTTCATCTGAATCTTTGGCATGTAGGTGAGTCACTTGACGTTTTGCTCAGTTTTTGGTAATTTGTTTCTTTTATGTTAATGTCTTGCTTTTAGCTTATTATACTCCGTGGTCGTTTCACCAAGGTAAGTTTCGTTGAATATTGCATTAAATATTATCTTGAAAGTCTATGAATATATGAAGCACTTTTTTGTTAATCAGCCTAATTTTTTGATAGAGCTTCTTAGCATTTGCCTTCTGGAAAGTCGGTTTTATTGGCTTTCAGCTTTTGAACTATTTTCTTTTTCAAAAAAAAAAAAAGGGCATCTGGTTATATAAAAATTCCTTGCTTCGCTAAACTATTATGTATTGGATGTTATCTTTTCAGAGCCACTATATCTTTAATCACCTACAGTGGGTACTTCCAAGAGTACATCTCAACTATCAACCAACAGAATGAATGCTCGTGGAATTTGGAGCGGGAATTCAATCTTGTAACAGTGATCATATAGAAGCCACCGACTTATGATCATCTGGCACTTGTTGAAGGGATTTCTCTTTTCATTCCATAGCCCGAGTTGGTGAAGATTTGCTTGTTGAATAGTATTACAACAAAACTTAACAAAGAGAAGGTTCTGTCATCGCTTGATTCTCTATGACTACCCTTGCACCTGTTTTGGACTCGAAACAATCCATGTATATTTGCTGAACGATGGGGAAGGATCAAGTGGAAAAAGTAAAAAGATTCTTCCCAAGAGTGGTAAATCAAATTGTTATTGTTGGTGCTGAGTTTCAAAAGCAGCGATGGTGATGTTTCTCAAAAGTTTTGTGGTGACCTTTTGAGAACAAAACCATGGCAACTTCTTAGAAACATCACTATTGTTGCTTTTGAATCATATGAATACCAATAGTTTATAGTGTAAGGTACCACCCAGAACGAACCAAAAACTAGGCAATAGCAGAACCGTTTTGTACATTATTATGTTCTTAACCATTCGTTTGAACTGTATATATATAATATACATTTGTTGTCTTTACGGAATTGGTATGAAAGAAATTATGATAGAGGAACATCATGAAGGTTTTATCTAATGGTACAACGAACATCATCACAATGTATATCAACCTATATGTAGTAAAAATTCTTATTCTCAGTAGTAGTATTGCAGTTTATGATAATGTTTCCGTGGTCATCTCCAGTCTCCTGCTACTGCAACTTCTTCAATGTTTCCGTCGTTAATGAAATCCCAAGATTGGTATGCGGGCAGAATTTAAAAAGCAACATAAGGAAGGAGAAAGACGAGTGAAAGTGTATGCACAAATTAAGTAATATTACAAGAAGATTATGGTGCTTTGAATTACTAATGGTAGAAAGAATCACCTTGCAAGTGGGAAATTGTGTTTAGATATACCATCTAGTACCAGTAGAGCTTGCTAAGAATTCAAGTATAGAACCAGCACGCTTCTGGTACTGTAAGGCAAAATAAGACCACTGAATTTACAAAGTTCTGAAGATGATTTCAGGAAATTTGTATCCAAAGGACACATCACAGACCATCAATAACTCAAATACATCTTGCCATTAAAAGGCCATACAACCAATATTAATACAAAATCATAATATTTAGCTCTTGAAAGTAGTCCGGTTTATCTTTTTAAGAGATAATGGTTAAAGCTAAATTCTCCTCTATTCACTTCCAAAATTGTATCATCTGTTTCTGGCTTTCACAAATTTGCCTCTGGAGGCTTTCTTCTCCATCTTTTCTCTCTTCTTTCGAGTCTTTTCATCCTCTTCAGCTCCCTGTTGAATTATTTGCAAACTAATGAACAAAGCAACTCTTAACATATCTATACTATTAAGGAAGGGCAAATAGGGGCGGTTACTTTTGGACTATTGGTCTCCACTCCCGTTATCCATCACCCCCTTAACTTTTCTCACCTATTAAAATTTTTTATTTTATTTTATTTATTTGCACACCCAATTGTATGTGCCATATATAACTAGTGAGTGCGTGTGTGTGTGTGTGTGTGTATGTATATATACACGCACAAGACAAAAAAAAATTAAAGAGGAAAGCTACCTCTGAACCTTGCGGCAAAAATCCCTTTACAAGACCAAAGAGTTGGTATGCTGCAAATGCTGGTATCTACAGGTAAACAATTTTAAAAATCATTCAGCATACTTCTATTATGCCGCCAAATCTACAGAACTTTCACATAATAGAGTTCCCAGTAACCATCACTTGTTCAATAAAAAAAATAGAACTTCACTGCACAGTTTCTGGTGAATTCACGTCGGACCTATTTTTGGTTACATGATCCTTGAAAAATATGAAAAGTTTAAACTGAAAGTAATCTACTCAAGGGGAAGATTTGTATATGATCAATTGGCAAACCCTCCCCCTTGAAAAAAATTTCACAGAATTTTTACTAGATACTACACGTGAGGAGTCCACATTCTAAATGGCAGGCATGGTGGGTAGTGGGTACTAACCAACCTAACCATGAGCGTCCCTCCTTAACCAACAATACATGTAAGGAAACATCAAATAGACTGCAAGGCCTTGTATATATGCATGACTCCAGGCCTTTATAACCATGATACTACATGTAAAGAAGAGATGGATCTTACCACTAAATATATGTACCAAAACTTTTCAGAGATGATAGATGTGAGTTGAACGAAGCATGTAATATAGATTATGTCATGTAAATATCTGCAAAATATAACCAAAAAGGTTAGATTACTTTGTTATAATGCAAAAATTAAAGCATTTATTGTATCAAGCCCAGGATGCATCTCAAAAAGTTTAGGGGACTACAAGACACATAAGAACACATACAATGGAACTTTAACCAAAAGAAAAAAAGAAAAAACAACACACATGCAATGGAAAGTTTCACTTCAGTTTATTCCTCTTGGTATTTGCCTTTACATTCAACCTCGAAAAAATTCAAACTTAAGCAAGTGCTTCAAGCCTTCATCGATAAACCTATAAAGCACATCTTTTATTAGACTCTTGAAGTGTGAATTCTTAACCTAACCTTCATGTTTTGGTGCAAACTCTAACAAACACACTCAAGTTTGAGGATATCAAAGTTCAAAACATCCTCAAGACAACTGGGGATTTATGTAACAAATATTACAAAATCGGTAAGTTCCAACATTACGTCTTTGTGTTATGTGCTCTCGTACAAAAGCCATATGAAAGAACCAGCACTGATGATCTATTACACATAATGCACATGATATATACATGCATACAATAGAATGTCCAAAAACAATATCCAGACCCATTACCTGCTTCCATGATTCAAACCAAATCTTCTACTTCTCTAATAATTCTAACAGTAATAGTGTACATATTTAAGGCAATTGTGCAGGTTCAATAACAAAATCTTGGCTAGTAAATCCAGCATGAAAATTTTGAGTAATTAAGATGGAGAGAACATGAGCGCAGAAATACATACCCACAAACTCCACCGGTACTCATATCAAACCCACCATCTAAAAGCTCTCCATCATCAGCATAAGCAGGCTTTGCCATTAGGTCAAGTTGTTTATAGGGAATAGTGTATGCAGCAGAAGTCAAAATTAGACCAACCCAATGTTTCCACTTGAAAGTAGAATGGAAGATTCCTGCCCTGACAAATAGATATATAACCTAGATAGGAACCATATATATACACGAAGTTAGGGACCGCGAAAAAAACTAGTAAATGTAACTCATATTGGTTTTCTTTTTCTTTTATTTTTGTGGAGGGTGGGGTTATTGACAAAGCATACAGAGATAATACCATCAGTGGGATTCATATATTCATTTGTTAGATAAGAGAAGTAGATTTCAATAACAAAGAGAGAGAAATCCTCCTAAAAGGTAAAAAACGTTTGAGCATTAGTGAAGCACCATTTGCCAATTTCTTAGTATGACAAAGAAACTACTTGAAAAGCTTGCAATGCATGAGCACAAAGAAAAGTAAAAAAAGACTATCTATCCCAAAGTAAATTAATATTCATTGCCCAGCTATAAAAAATTCTAACATTCCTTTTAATCCAAACTCCCCCACAAAAGGGTGAAACATGCAAATCTCCACAGAGTCCTCCTATCCTTTCCACCACCAAATACCCTAGAAGATTTTTCACCAAAAATGAACTAATCCAACATTCATCTAACATACCAAGGGAAAAATACTGGAACCGCCAACGGACAGTGAACTAACAGATGAAAATGGTTTTCAATTTCTTGAAAATAGTAACACACATATGAAGATAAAGCTTTTTAAGGCCTATGTCTTTGACGCATGTCATCAGTGTTAAGCCGACCTAGGGTCAAAGACCGCACAAAAGCCTTAATCAATAAACCAAATCACCAGTTGAAGATTCTCAAACTTAGTGATTCTTGAACTTACAAAAACCTAGTCTCCCTTTAATCAATAAAGAAACTTCAAGAAGATGGTTTCTGTCAAAATCAAACTTTAACAAGATAATCGTAACACACATAGATAACTTCTCAAATCGAACAGACACATTATCATTTTTAGATTTAGTGAATTTTAATTCAGTTTTGTACCAGCTCACTCTTGGCCTACATGTTTATGACACTATTCATTCTTAATATCAATAAGGATTAGTGTTAAATAGTATTAAGCTCAGAATTGTTAGAGAGTCCAACCAATTAGTACTAAATAATCTTGAAGATTAACACAACTTCGGACTTTTATGAAGTCCTAATCGGTGAAACAGGCTATACAATTTGTAACTTTCTATGCATAACTAGGCTATAATCCCTTTAGTTAATGAGGGAGAGGAAATCAACAAAGAACAGCAAATTAAGGTGAGCTTCAGTTCTGGAACTAAAAAATCAAGAAACATGTAATATGATTTAAAACAAATTCCTCTGTTTTCTACAATTTCGAAGAAGCAAACATAGTAAAACTGAAAGGCAAAGATTGAGAAGAGATTGTACATTGCAGGCGATGATGATACGAAATAGGTTTTTCATGTGACGACTGTTCTCTTCCTTTCGCTTCTTCGCACCCTGATTTGCCATCTCTCTCTAAAAAATTCCCTACCTGATTGACTGACTCACTGTGTATAAAATTTGACCCTAGGCTAGCTATGGCGGACAAGATAGAAAAGCAAAACCATGAACATATTTGGGGTTTGACATTCGATGTCTACGAACTGTTTGGCCGCACTCGAATCCGTTTCCTAATCCCGGACGAGAATCTCATGATACCGGTTACGCGCATCCCGATATCCTTACGAAGATTATTATATTCTGTTCTCTTTTATGGTTTTTTTTTTTTTTTTTTTTTTTGCTACATATCTCTTTTATGGGTTTGTTTGTTATAACTTTTGGGGTTAAAAAATTAAGAAAACCTAACTTCACCATTTTTAAAAAAAAGAAAATATAATATACGAGTTATTTTGACCTTTTAGAATTAAGACATTTTAAAATTTAAATTACATGATTTTTTCTAATTTTAGTAGTACAATAATGATGAATTAAAAATGTTTCAAAATGACTTTGATAAAACAAAATTACTCTTGTATTTTGAAGTGCGTTGAGAAAGCATAAAGTATGAGACATGATTATTTAAAAAAAAAAATTGCCAAATATAATCGTCAAAGTTTATTGTGTTTAGATTTATGATAAGCACCAATTATGGTGGATAGATTGTTCATTTTTTAGCAAATTGTACATAACTACTTATGGTCTATTCAAAAAGTTACTTATAGTCACATGTAATTTAAAAGTAAATTTTCGATTATCTGTTATTTCAAAAGCATAGCTTACTCTCACTCCACTAATAACTATGTTAACAAACGTTAATTAATGGTATGTAAGTACTTTATTACCCTCCATATGTACGTACAGATATTAAGATGATTCTAATTAGACAAAAATAACTCAAAAATAATATAGTATTATCATAGGCGGCTGTTGCTTTCTTTTGTCCATAGCTTGAAAAAATATTAGAAAATCACAACTCATCCGATTTAAATAAACGAAAGTAATTACTTTCTCATAATATTAACTACAAAAAATCTACATTTTATTCAAAATGTTTAGCTTAATAATTGATCGAAGTAACCTATAATATATAATTCAACAATTTATTAATTAAATAAATTTTTAATAATTTAATAAATACCACTATCTTCTCAAAATTTTAAGTATATATTTATATTTCATTTAATTAATTATCAGAATACACCATTATTCATGCATCATAATAAATCATCATTCATGTTGCTCGTGTTTTGCACGGGGTTGGTGAACTTGTTTGAATAAGAATATATGCAATTTCATTACATAGATGAGCAAAGTTAATAAATTTTCTCTATTTTTTTCCTAACATGTGTTTGATGAAGACATAAAAAATAATCAAAATTTTTGTTTCATAAGTTAACAAACACAAATGGAAAATAATACTACGTTCATTTCAAATTATATGATCATTATTGACTTTTGAACATTAATTTAAGATATTTCTAAACTCAAAATTGAGATGGTTCGTAAATTAAAAGAATTCAACTCAATTTTGAATTTGAAAAATGTCTTAATTTGATTTTAAAAATCAATATTATTTTTAATTTTGGAACGGATGGAATAAATAAACTAAATAGCATTTACCTTGGAGAGAAAAAAAATTAAAATATTTTGATGTGATTTTTTAAGTAGTGGATTAAGAACCAAAAGAGTTAAATCAAAGGTTATACATAATAATTTTGGACAAAAATGACATTTTAAATAAGAATATAGACAATGAAACTAAACTCATTTGCTTTTAGGTAAGTAGAGTACACTCTCGATTAATTTGAATGAAATTGAGTTAATTTGCTATGTTTATGAAACTAAATATAATTAAAAGTTTATTTTTAAATTATAGGTGACCACAAATATTTTTGATTCAATCACATGTAATTATTTATAATTGACTCTTTATTTTTTTAGCTTTTATGTTTTCTTTTCTGTTTTGTGCATCTGTTTGTGGCGATGATGGGTCATCGGCATGGTAGTATCGCATAAAAGGTATGTATAGGGGAGGGGCTCATACAAGTGGAGTGGGAATGTTATAAACTACTCCCTCGATTCTTAGTTAAATGACTTTTTAAGAAATTTAAATTTTTTTAAATATATTTGACATTTAAAATTTTTTAAGAAGCATTAATTATTATTTTTCTTTTATTGAACTCAAATATATTATTTCATAATTTATCTCTCATTTATCTAGGTAACTTTATACATATTTTTTTAATTCATCCAAGAATAATTGTGACAATTCATATCAATCTTAATGACAGAATTAGAGCAATAAATAACTTTCTTAATAAGTGTGAAACACTCCAAAATGTTACTCCCTCCGTCCCTTAATATAAGTTGTTTTAGAGTTGTGCACAAAAATTAAGAAAATGATTGTATAACATTAAATATAATATTAATTGTCTATATTGCTCTTGTATTGAAAAAAAAGAGTGTTATTTATTGAGCCAAAAATAAATGAGAGAACCAAAGTTATATTTAATACTTGGGGTAATATTAAAAACTAAGCAATTAATGCTCACTTGAAATTATAAAACGTTTTATATTAAGGGACAAAAAAACTTATCTTTTTATATTAAGGGACAAGGGAGTACTTATTTAGGAATAAAGGGAGTATAATATATATTGATATTTTTACAAAAAAAGTGTCCCTATAAATATATAGTAAGAGTGAAAATCATCCCTATAGGATTTATTTGGATCCGATTAAGTATGAAGTTTATTTTTGGATAAGTTGGTTAATTGGTCAATAGACAGCTGACACACATAGAGTCTGATCTGTGTGTCAATATTTTATTAGTCAATTGACCAACTTACTTAAAAATAAACTACATACTAACCACTTTCGATTTATTTCATATAAAAATATCATGTTTTTGTGAAAGTTCCCGTAATGATTCATCAACTTAACAATCCGTATTCCGTGGTCCAAGCATCAAGGAGAATAGGAGTAGAAAATATTATCAGGTGACGTCACCCATCTTATTAAATGTTAAAAATAATCAATGAAATATTGTGCTTATTCCTTTGAATTTGTACAAATGCAGAAAACAAGAGAATATATACACAGTTCAAGAGAATATTATCTTGAATTGTGTGCTTAAGCATATACCCTTAGGACACATATTAAGAGAACCCTATTTTTAATTATGAGAGTTGATATTTTTATAAAAAAATTACTACTAATATTTTTGCAAAACTCTAGTCGTATAAATAATAAATAAATTTCACCTTTATAACGGTTGTAGTATTTATGTACTAGTAATACAGAACTCTTTTCAAGATGTTTTATATATATACAGAGAAAAAGGATGAAGAAAGTATTAAAGACCTGATCCCATTACCAACTTTCATCTCCCCACTCCTCCTCTCTCTCTCTCTCCTCTGCGTTGTAGGAGTCCCTGAGATTTAGCGTTCGATGACTTTTTGCTCCTCCCAAGTCCCAGCCACATAATTATAACCCACCCATAAGTTATTTTTGGTAATCCATCTGTCCTAAAATTTATACAAAAACCTCATACTAGTATAATATACTCCTTTGTGAATTGCTACTTTCTTCAGCAGGCAGGAGAATTCCGGGTATTGCAATTGTGGAATAACTCAGTTGGTCAATCATCCAATCCAGGTAGACTCCTTCTTTCAACCATCACATTCTACTCTCATTATCCTTGAAAAGATATGATGACTCTGGTGCTAAATTAGTAAATTGTCCAGAATTTTAGGTTCAGAAAGATGCTTTTTTTTTCCCTTCATCAATCATCAATACTATGTTTTTTTGATGGATAAGAAGGGGTCAAAATTTGAAATTCTAAATATAATTTTTATCAATCAATTTCAGAACTTTGTGTGATTCAAAGACGTGTGAGGTCGTCGGTGGAGTGCTTTAAGTTTCTGTAATCATATCAGAGCTCTGGATTAAAGATGAGAAAATTTGTTCAATCTGTACGACATGTTAGATCAGCTTTTCAGCATCCACGGGGTAGCATCTATAGAGGGCTAGTCAAAAGACCAAATCTTTTGGTTGATACAAATCTTAAGCCTTTGTATAACGAGGATATAAATTTTTGGGGACACCCCTCTTTTATGATCTCAAGAGCTGTATTTACTGCTGTTACGAAAGTTACTACTGGAGGTATGCTGTTACAATGATCTGTACGTTTGTTTTTTCCTTTCTTTTTTCAGTTAGCTTGTAATTGATTTTGGTCAAAAAGGTCTCATATTGTTGTGGCCTTGTTGATTATGTCACAGAATCAGTTAGTGCAGGCCCTCTTGTGGAGTATGAGCGTAGAATTTCTGCAGGGGAGCTTTTGGATGGTGATACTTGCCAGGTATGGCAATTGATTTAGTCTGCATTCTTGGAGTGAAACTAGAATTAAATATTTAGTTTAGTTTTGTCTTCAGGCCATATATGGTAAACAATAACATTCTGCACTCTTAAAATAATTTCTTCACGTTTTGACGTGTATATATAATTTTTTAATTTAATGAGATTTGCCTTTTTTTGCTTGCTCATATACATAGAAAATTATTGCTGCACCTATTATGTGGTTTGTATGATTATTGTACTATTATGTAATTCGCATTATTTGATGATAGCTTAACAAGGTATTTATATTAATTTCTAGACCCCAAATTGATTATATAAGCTGTAAGCAAGATATATGTTATAGTAAAAGGGCTCCTGCAGAGCTTAGTTCTTATCTGTTTGATTATATCCTGACAGTAACTTTGCAGGTGGGCACCTTAAGAGAACTTCAGAGACTATATGATGAGCTTGTTGAGTCAGCTAATGCCTGTCATTTGGATCGTTATACTGCCTCTGAGAAAGCAGGGAGGTAAAGTCTTCGACTGAGAGAACCTTCGTATTGATGTTGTGCATCTTATTCTATAAGCTTGATTATATCTATTTGTTTCTTCTCCCCCTCCCCAATAAATAAATGAAAACTAAAAATGATACCCTGCCATCCTTTATTCACGTTAGTTCACCTTCAGGAGTAGGTGGTTGTGGTCTCGGTTCATGCCACAGTCTTCGTACTCACCTGTGAAAGGACTTTATCTTTACGGAGGAGTTGGCACCGGTAAAACTATGTTGATGGATTTGTTTTTTGAACAACTGTAAGGATTAGTTCTAATTGATTTCTCCTTTCAGTTACTTAAATGTTGATATGAATTGAGAGAACTTCCCCTGAATGTAAATATAGACATCATGTGCAGAAATAATAAAAGCAGTTAGGCAGTTATCATTCACTTACTTTTTATTCTCTTAGCTCTTATTTCTGCTCTCTCAGGCCTCTCAGTTGGAGGAAAAAGAGAATCCATTTTCATGACTTCATGTTGAATGTTCACAGTTGCTTGCAGGTAAGAACATTATTGTACGTTCTAGCTTCTAAACTGCACACTAGTGACTGATTTTATACCAATTATAATGGTTATTAACATTATGTAAGTGCAGAAGCATAAGGGTGTGGCTGATCCCCTTGAAGTTGTTGCAGGGGAGATATCTGATGAATCAGTTTTGTTATGTCTTGATGAATTTATGGTATGTAATGGCTAGCCTAACTTCATTGCTTTGATGTAGATACCGTTTGGACAATCTACTTGATTTGCTGGTTCTGATTCTCCCTTCATTTTCTGGTCTTTTAAAGGTTACTGATGTTGCTGATGCATTAATACTAAATCGATTATTTAGGCATCTATTCAGCAATGGCATTGTAAGTCCTAAAACCAGGAAATGTTAATTGTCTGCATATCCTCCTTACTTTCACCTATGATTTTCTTCCGGAAATGACATAGGATTTTTATGTGCGCATTTGTGATCTGTGGCAAGAATAGATTCTTGTTGCTACTTCAAACCGTGCTCCAGATAATCTTTATGAACGTGGATTACAGAGAGATCTTTTTCTACCATTCATTTCCACCTTGAAGGTATGCTTATGGATGTTCCTTAATGGAGTGTGTTGATCAGATAAGCTCAAGCCAGTGAGCTTTTACTCATGTCAGTACAATGGCAATGGAAAGAGACAAGTTTGGATTCTGAATATTAAACAGCCACTTCTGACATTGGAGAACCATTTGCTTTGGCTTGATCTTATCCGATCATTTGCTACCTTGTAACACTTGGCCTTAATATTCATTTGGTGATATATGTGAAACTAAATGTTCAAGCCTATTGATTTCTTGTTTGTTGTCTTATTGGTTAGTAACTTTGCACTTGTCTGAATGTAGGAAAGATGTGTAGCTCATGAAATTGGTTCATCAACAGACTATCGGAAAATGACTTCGGTGCAATATTATACCAACTCTCTACATTCTCTAAGTTTTCTAGAATAGCTTGTTTGATTTTTTAGCTGGCAATTTCTGCTTAGCTATCTGGCGACTATTTTTTTAAATTGAACAGCAGGCTGAGCAAGGTTTTTATTTCATCGAGAAATATGTATCTGGTCTTCTTAAGCAAAAGTTTGAGCAGTTAATTGGTAATTACACAGCTGGTCCAAAAGAGGTGGAAGTTGTTATGGGAAGGAGATTGCAGGTATATATGCTAGAAGTTCCCTTCAGATTCACTGCAGCTATTATGATTTAATGAGGCATGTGTAAAGCATTTTATTTTCTTAACCTTTTTTCTTTCAAATATTATTCCTGATCAGGTTCCACTAGGTGCTAATGGATGTGCGTACTTTCCTTTTGAGGAACTCTGTGACAAACCTCTTGGAGCTGCAGACTATTTTGGATTGTTTAGTAAGTCATATTCAGATTGAGTGGGTTCCCGTATAAGCCTTTAAGCTGTGTTAGCTGATATCAAGAAGTTGTTTGATGCTTAACGTGGTTGAGTTTTGTATCAAGTTTCAGGAGTCGAAGTACCATAGAATTTAAGCCTGTCTTAACCTAATTAGGATCCAGGCCGTTATCTAAATGCAGTACATTAGCATGAACTGTTCAGATCTTTATTTTCTGTTTATTCCTTTGAATTGTAGGTTTTTGTGAAGTACCATGAATTGTTTTATTTGATGATTCCAATTATAGTTTAGTTGGTTCATTGCGATCAAAATTCCAATGCATCGTCTTGTTTGTGCAGATCTTTTCCCTTTACAAAAAATTCATAACAAAATGTTATCTTCTTTTGCAGAGAGCTTCCATACCCTGGCTTTGGATGGTGTGCCGATTTTTGGGCTCCACAACAGGACAGCTGCCTATCGGTTCGTCACTCTAGTTGACGTTAGTCCATTTTCTTCTTATTTGGCTTGAAACTTTGACCATGTATTAGTGTATTGTTATCGAGAATTGGGCTCCCTGATTGCCAAAAGATGCCCCAATATTATGGATGCAGTATGAAACTAGAAAATCGGAATGAGAGTAGACATTTTGAAGTCCAAGTTTGTAAGAAATAGTCCTACACACCTACTAGTAGTTTTGAGGTTTTATTTGACTGAAAAGAAAAGGGCGGAAAAAAGAGAGCACAGGAAACTTGAAACTTATACCCTCTCTCCATTGCATTTACAGGTGATGTATGAAAATAAAGGCCGATTGATGTGTACAGCTGAGGGGACTCCCCTTGAACTTTTTGAAAGGATCGTGACAATCTCTGATGCACAAAATATGGCTCCTAGAACCTCTTCAAGATCAAGGAAAAATGATGATTTTGATCTTTGTGTGGATAATGAATTGGGATTTGCAAAAGATCGCACCATCAGTAGGTACGGCTGATACTCTGTCCTAAAATCTCTTCTCTCAATTTGGCACAACGCCCTTCCCTTTTCCCTTTTCTTTCGGTGCATGCCCTTTCCCGAGTAAATTGGAAGACTGTACCGCATTTCTGAGCTGTTTCGACACATTTAGGGGTGAACCCAGGAAGAAATATAGTTTTAAATTTATTTGCTTGTAGCAAAAGCAAGATTAGCTAGTGTTCTTGTATGCTCTTTGCTACTTTTCAACACAGGTTAACAGAGATGAATAGCATAGAGTATTTGGAGCAACATGCTGAACTGTTAGCCGAGAAATGGCTCTCGGAAGGTGACAGCGAGACGACCCTACAAGCATGAGCGACAAGTTTCTAGATTGCCCCAACTCAGTAAATAATTGTTCCGTGATCCCATGCTACAAGATATTTAGTTCACCAGACCAGGTAGTGATAAATTGAATATTGATCTACATCGGTCGGTTCATCTTTGTTTGTAAAGCTGTCCCAAAAGATTACCAGTTGTCAGTTATAGGTCTTTTTAAGAGCACTGCTCTGTTTAGAGATGTACTATGTAATTGAATCTCTGGAGCTCTCCACTTAACGAGTTAATTAACATTCTGGAATTTATAACAATAATGCCATTTCAGCCTAGCTCTATCCTTTTCCTTGTTCATTTCTTATTCTTCAAAATAGAATTAATATAAAAAATAATCTTCCATTATCAAACAATCCAAAGTAACCAACTTCCCATAACTAAGAAATTATTCTATACTCAACAAGCATCGAAAAACTTACTTTCCAATTCAAGTAGAGACTAGAGTTTCAGATCTAAATTCTCACTTGAAATACAGACGAAATCATATACTCCAGCCACACACACGCACGCACCCCAAAAAAAAAAACTAATTTGTGAAATTCCTTGAATTGTCATCATATTTTTACATAGTTTCTTTTTGACGAAAAGCGTGCACCAAAATTAACACAAGAAACATTAACTAGCGCTGGAATGAAATAGAATAAGAACCCGTGTTTGGATCTTGGATGGCTTTAAAATTGTCAACGCTCATCCCAAACTTACCCAGAATGGAGTTTCCCATTTCCTTTAACTTCCCTGCACACACATTGAATTCAAATGAATCAATAGGTCACATGAAGGATGCAAAATATCATATCTGCAGAAACAATACAGAAGATGCTTGCACCCTACACAGAAAACTGAGGACTAAGAAACAGCTATATAAAAGTGGTAAAGCTTCGGACAAACACATAAATAGAAACTTAATGGATACAACCACTTGAATTTAGAAAGAAAGATTTTGAGAGTGAAACCATCCAGTTCTGCAGCAGTAGAAGCAATCTAAATGATTTATTCACAGGAAAGATGGAAGCACAATAGGATAATCATAAAACATAGTGTTTTTATCTATATAATACTAAAAGTTTGTTTTATAAATTAGCCTAGCAAATCTTGCAGCAGTTACCTTTGAATTTAAAAGCTTTGTAAGGACTGACCAACCAAGGTCTAACACACTAATCTACTTCTTGCCTACCTAATGAAGCATAACAAAATTTCTTTGATCTTTTCATTTAAGAATTCATTTGTTGAAATCAAGTAGAGAAAAAGAAAATTTAATATAGAAAGCAAAGAATAAAACATTTTGTAATTTTAAGAATTTAAAAATTCTACAGCACATAGATGCTATGATTGGTGATGAACAAGTGAACCAAAACAGAAGTGCGGGGAAGGTCGCCACGACTAATGTGGGGGGACAATCTCAACATGTTATTCCAGCTTATCATCCCTTTAGCTTGAGAAGATATGAAAGGTGAGACGTTGAAGTCATTTCCGGTTCATAGACTAAAAACTAGATTTTCAATCAATAAAACAAACGACACGGGTAAATAGCATTGAGATACTGTCCGAGCATTTACCCATCATTTCTTCCTTCATCTTCTCACGCTTTTCTCTAGCCAATGGCTCTAAACGGAGAATTGACCTCTTAGCCTGGTGATTCGAAGGATCCATTTCCACAATTTTCGTCATATCTGCAAGACAACACCCTAAAATAAGAAAAAAACAAGGAAGATTCTTCAATGCTGTCCAGGAGGAGAGAGAAAGTTATAATGACATCACAAATGCACAGTTTATTGAGAAAAAACCAGCAATTAACAAAGCTTTTCAATCATGATATTATCATATGTTTACAACTGCAATCCAACAATACCAGCAACAGCCTCTTCATAGTGTTCAAGCTTTTCATGAGCATCGGCTCTTCTAAGCAGTGCTTTCATGTATGAAGGATTTAGGTCTAAAGCCTTTGTGCATTCCTTGATTGAGTCCTCATACTTTCCCTGAGGCATAAATAAGCAACCAAAAAATGAAATAAAACAAGAATCTTTAAACACAATGGCCAAATTCCTTTTTTTAAAATATTTAATTACAATTGAAAAAGAAAGAAAGACCAGGAACAAAAATTGTTCTAAGAAATGTAGTGGATACTCTATGGAAAACCTTCCTATCATTTAAAAAAATATACATAGGAGAAAGAACCCATAACAGCATAAACATTCAAGGAGGAAAACATTCTCACAATTATAGTGGTATTTCCTCCCTAGTTCCCCCTTTAGGAATGGAAATAAGCCTCCCAATAATCATAGATAAAAACAAGCCATAAGACACAAAACTATGTATGATTTCTCACACGAATGCGATTTCTGGACATGCAGCAGCATTCAGCTATTTTCTTTCAAAATAAGCCACAGCGCCAATCGAGTGCCCATGGCATATTTTGTCTCTAGAGCTCAAATCAGATTAACCTCAGCATAAAAGAGCTGCTCATTCTAATTATAGTTGCCTCCGTGTATCAATAAAATAAAATCAGATTTTAGTTACAACCTGCCATTCAAGAGTATCATTATCATACTTTAGTGGCCTACCAATTCATTTATTTTTTTATCATTTTAGAGACAGATTAAGCTAAAACTATGACGCTCACAAGCTCAGCTGTCAGAGAACTGATTAAACAACAATCATCGTACCCCATTTTAGAAGTATTCTTTGAATAGGCAATCTTTGACTAATAAACAAACTGAAATACTCATTACTCAATAACTAAAAGCAACTGAACAGCACTACCATCTTAGAATTTTATCTCCTCACATGCTAATATATCTTCCAGATTAATATTCTCAAGACTGAAATCAATTTAATTTGATAATTTCAATTCAATCTAACAAATGCTCTCCACTATATATTCATATCTGAATTCATAAATTTAGCAAAATTACAATAAGATGGATACTGCTATTTTTATTTTATTTTTCATTGATAATCCTAGTAAAAAATCAATGTTTAGTAGATCTTCAAGTAGGTATTGATTTCAAAATGACCACTAGCATTATATTTCACATACGCAGGAGACGTCCCACACGCTAAACTGCAACTCAATTTAACAATCTGACCTCTGTAAAATGTTTGTGTAACATAACCTCCTAGATGTGGACATGAAAAGAACATACCATTTTGAAGAAACATGTGGCACGGTTTGAATGACAAATTGAACGTAATTCAGCAGTAGAGGGAATCTCTGATGCAAGTTGTAGAGCAAGGTCATACTTCAATAATGCCTCTTCATACTGCGCATCTCCAAACAACTTATTCCCTTCTAATTTTGCATCATTTGCATCTTCCTAAGGCTTTCTGCATCTCAAATATAATACCAAAATAAATAAAAAATTATGGTTTCGAAAAGTGTTTCAATCAACAACAGAGAAGAGAGAGAGAGAGAGAAGAGAGAGAGAGAGAGAGAGAGTTGGAAACTTATGGTGTTAAAGATGCATACTTTTTCCCTGGCCTATATGATAAAATTATAGAACAACACAACATACATGATTCTATATCTACTCATCTTTAAAGTAAAAATTTATCTATAGTTTCTTTTCTGGTCATTTTACTATTTGAAATCACCCATCATGAACCAATTACCCGTGACCTCATTTGGTTACCCTTAACAAGTCAATCATATGTTCATATAACAATGTAATAGTTTTATAATGGAGCTCTACTAACACAAGTCTCCATAACAATACTAGAGCCCTAAACTAGCATTAGATTTTTTTTCCTTTTAAACTTTTCTACAATGTATATTTCATATAAAAGAAACAGAGAAACTCATAGGTAATAAAAACAAGTAAAATCTGTATGAACTAGTTAGGGATAACCAACGGCCGTCTAAGTGGTTTACATATATCCAAAATTTGATTAGAGGTTATTTCGTGATTCTATCAGTAATTAAGTTCAATTTCCCACTTACATGTGTAAGGAAGACAAAGCTTCGAATCACACAGCCTCTCGAAACATGAAATTATATATAGAGAGCGTCAGAGAGAGGGGACCTGTTTGAGTTGATCGTCATTGAGGGAATCTTGGTAAGAATGATCCGCTGGGGGCACAGATTGATTTCCGGCAATGATTGTTTTCAGCTTCATCCTCATGGTCGTTAACAATATCGCTTTCACTGGCGGTTTCGAATCCGTCGGAGACATATTCAGCCGCCGTTGTAGCTTTATCCTCTTCACAAATACTCGATTCTACTACTCCTCTTGTTGTTGTGTGTTGGTTCCAATTTGACTTCACTAGGTACAGCTTCAATCACCACCATCTCTAGTTCTCTACTCTGGAGAGAATGAGGAATAAAAAGAGATGCTGCTGCTAAAACAAATCTTGCTACTCCAGAAACCTCTCTCCAGCCTCGATTGGGCCTTTTCTTTTGCTCACACGACGTCGTATTCTTTATTATCAAACTTCGATAATAAAAAAAATTCCAAACCATGAGACGTGAAGTTTTTGTAAATTACGAATATTACTTTTTGTCCAATTTTTTTCAGAATCGAACCGTTCGTCAAACTAAAAAAATTATCGGCTAGATAGGTCATTAGTCCAATTAATGGTCGGACCATGACCCGGTTATATCATTAATATGTAATAAATATTGAATAATTAAATATATTAATTATTATTATATATTATATGTAATATTTAGTAAACATGTAAAAATTAATCAATTTATCTACTCAAAAAAAAATAAACTTATTTGTACAATGTTTACTTTATACAATTCAAAAAAATAATAAATTTATATAAATATAAATATATTAAATCATGATCATAACTCAAAACTCACTGACTCAAGACTCAAGAATGATAAAATCAAACAAAAATAATAAACATCTCCAAGATACATTCAATCAAATTCGGTAAAAAAAAATAAATCTATCTGTACAATGTTTACTTTATACAATCTAAATAAATACTAAATATATATAAAATAAAAGATATTAAATCATGATCATAACTCAAAACTCAATCAATGATACATTCAATTAAATTCGAAAGTTTAATTAAAAAAAAGTGAGATAGGGAAGCCGGTAAAACGGTGACCCAGTTACCGCGTCACTGGGTCGGCCGATTCAACTGTCGAATCGGTGTGTTCTGACCAAAAATTGTTTTTTTATTCGAACCGGACTGAAGAGCCAACCTGTTCTGATTTTTATAGATCGAACTGCCGGTCCGGTCCGGGTTTGATTATCATCTTACTGTCTTCATCTTTCATTGTTTTTGTCCAACTAATTTATATATAAAAAAAAACAAGTCTGGAGTTCAGGTTTTTATTATAAATATTTTGTATAATTTATAATAAATTTGTTAAGCAAATAAGGTGTATGTTGACCAACTTATAAGTAATTGTTCCGAACACTCCCGTATCAGATTGTAAATTAACTAAATAATTCGGGTTTGATTCTGACTCGACCCGAAAAATACTAGCGAGATTCGGATTCGTTAATAATATGATTCAAATCTGAATATAAAAAATATGAGTAGAATATGAGTAAAGTTATACTTACTCTGTGACTCGTTTAAGATTTAAATTAATCGGATTCTGGATTGTGATTCGATACATACTCGATTGATACAAATTCGATTAGATACTCGATACATTATCTTATAATATATACAAAATTATATAAAATAAGGATAATTAATTATATTATTATTATTTTATTTTTATTTTTATTTTTAATTGTAATTTTATATTTATAAAGTGGAATATTAAATATATTTTCTCATTTATAAGTAAAACAACAAATTAAATTTATAATTATAATTTATTATAAAACTAGTTATTATGTAGAGACTCGAATTCGAGTTTGAATTTAAAATTGCGAGTAGTTTAAATATAATTTGATCTGAGTTGAATTTAATTCAAGTAATAAATATTCGAGTATAATCGAATTTAACAATACTTTTTTAAATATAATTTGAATTCGAGTATGAATTTAACGTTTCGAATCGAATTCGAACCATTTTTTATTCGTTTCGGTTGAATTTGTTTACACACTTAACTTCATAGTCTACCAAATATGCGACAGCTTGATAGTCCTTTCTAGTTGTTTTGGATCAACTTAATTATCAATTAGCAAAAAATTTAAAACTAATCATATCAAAAATTAAAAAGTTGAAACTTACTAAGTAACAAATTAAATAAATTATAATACATAACAAAAAACAAAATGTTAACCAAACAAAGTCTTAACTTCCGTATAGAAATCTTCTTTTGCCATCCTTTACAATGTATAGAAATCTTAACTTCCGTAAATATTATACATTTTTTATATGTACAACTCTGTTTTTATATGTATCTAAATTACACCAAAATTATAAAATTTTATAAAAATTTCAGTTGAAATAAAAAGTAAACATTTTTCTGAAGTCAAAAGAAAAAAGAAGAAGAATCGGTCATCACTTCTCGGTCGCCGAAAAAAGACTCTATAAATAATACAAGCAAACTAAACTTCTTTAATACTCTTTATCGGTATCAAATTTTATTTATTTATTTTTGTACTTTTTTTAATAATATAAGTAATGTAATGATACATTATTCTCAAATTTATTATCACATTTTTTTTGTAATTTTTATTATTAAATTAAAAGCTCAACAAATTTAAGATAAAAATAAAATAAATATTTTATAAGTTTGTACTTTTATACGTGCAATTTTTGTTGGAATAATGGGAATATATATTTTAAAAACTTTAAACCAATCAAAAATTGACTTCATAATTTATGTAGTTGCAAATTGAAAAGTTATTACTTATGTTTAAAAGTTAGGTGGTGTTTGTTTACCTCTTAATATTTGTTAACAGTTTCACATCTGATTCATTAAACATGTAAAGTTATTCGGTAAAATTTTGTTTGTTTTTTATCCCCTCCTAATCGATAAGATAAAGATATAAATATAAATCATTAAGAGTTGTATTTTGATGAAAAATTTAAATCTTGACACCTCTATAAATATTGTACTCCATAAATTTCAAATTTTAAGATTATTATTGATTTTTGAAAAGTTAATTTGAGATAATTTTAAATTTAAAAATTTATATTTTTATGAGTAAATTTGATACTTTCACAAGTTTTTTCTCACATGAATGAATAGTAAGTGGAGTCCACCTCATGTGAAAAAAGATATTGTTGAATTTTGGAACTATCAAATTTACTTGTGAAATTATCAATTCTCTATTTTTAAATTTAAAAATCATTTAGATAATTCATACTTTTTAATTATCAAATAACTTTTTAAGTTGAGATGTTATTTCACTCACATGATCTAATTTATAGTAATCATTCATATCTTAATTGTTCAGTTTTATGAAACATCACTTTGACTGGGTGCCAAACAAACCCTAACAAACGCAAGAAATACCATTTTTATTCGGGCAAGCGCCCTCACCCTCACCCTCACCCTATCACCAACGTAGTTTTTTCAACGTCTAAATGCGTGTATATACACAACTCAAAAAATGGCGGAATGTACATATACAACTCGAGACTCCCTCCACGGCTCCACTCCAAATTTCCGCCTCACCAAAATATTACGCATCAGAAAGACAAACCCTAACCACCATTCCGATATGCTCAGCTGAAAAATGGCCTCCTTTCGCCGTCTCTTTCTCCTCCGCTCTTCCCTTCTGGTACTCCTCTATCTCTCACTATATATTCGCGTATACAAACATATTTGTATGTCAATTAATGAGCTTACATGATTTATATTTTTAATAGTTAAATCTTACCATTTTTCTTTGGTTGCTGAGTTTGAGCTTATTTCCTTCAGTTTGTGTCTTTGTGATATAGGGGCTGTTTGTTTAGGATCGAATACATCTGAATGTTTGAATGGTTGAATCGGTTAGCCATTAATTGCATTTATTTTGGAAAAAAATCATCTGAGTGATTGAATCTGTTACATGATTGAGGTGAATGACTAAGTTAGTTTTTTTTTGGCTGAATGACTGGTTGATGAATGGCTAAGTCAGATTTTTTTGGTTGGATGACTGGTTGAGCAGCTGAATAAAGTAAAAAAATTTAAATTTTTTTTAAAAAAATATTAAATATTATATTAAGTAATATTAAATAAATTTACAAGAACTTTGAATTTTTTCAGAGGGGTAAAATAATAAAATTATGTCATTAAGATATTTCAAACATGTTAATTATTAAACAACTTTTTTCATTCAGATTTATTTAATTTTTATCAAACACCCCCATAGATACATGTATAATTGAATCTATATATAAATGAACTTGTTTAATTTAGATTAATGCATTTCTTTGCAGAGTACGAGTTTTTCTCCTATTGGATTTCGAGAAGGTTTTCACTCCCTCTGTATCCATATAATATATGACCGTATGTAATAATGTATGTTCTGTTTTGTACTCTATATAATGGGAAATAGAAAATTTTGTTCGGATATTAGGGTTTGGGGGAAGCTATAGGAGCTACAATGCTAGTATTAAGTACAATGAAAGATTATTGAAATTGGAAGACGAATGTCAGTTACCAGATACGGATAATGGCTCTTTTGATGACAAGATAGCTAAGATTCGTCAAGAATTTGATGCTGCAAAGCAGAGGTTTCTAAAAATTCCTGAGGCTCTCAAAGAAATGCCCAAAATGAATCCTGAAGGTTACTAAACTTAATTGTGCCTGAGCTGTATTTAATTTTTTTTCAAAAATTTCCATATTTTCTGTTTGGTGTTAATTGCCTTTTTGTAATTTGAATTAGGAATATATGTGAATAAGAATCTGAGATTGGACAACATACAAGTTTGTGGCTTTGACTACGATTACACATTAGCCCATTATTCTGCTAACTTACAGAGTTTGATATACAACCTTGCTAAAGAACATTTGGTCCATGAGGTTTGTTTTGGAACACTAAATTAATTCTATTAACTAAATTTTGTTAGCACATTTACTAAATGTCTGCCGTCATTGAGAATACCTGTTTCTTGTGGGATTTTGCAGCTTAGGTATCCTGAGAGTTGTTTAGAATTCAAATATGATCATACGTTTCCAATTAGAGGATTATATTATGACAAATCAAAAGGGTGTCTTTTGAAGTTAGATTTCTTTGGATCAATTGAGCCCGATGGATGCTACTTTGGTCGGCGCAAGGTAGTTCACACTCACTTCTTTCATATAAATTTTTAGAGAGAGTAATTTTTTGAGACTGCTTCTTGGTTTTTCTAAAGTAGGTGTGCTTTAAGTCCAAATAACACCACACTATATGCATGGTTAATTAAATGAATTTTGTAAGCATTAGTCATTGCTTTAGATTGAGACAAAGAAAATGTTGCTCTTGTGACACCCCCAAATCCGGGTACTTCAATTCCACGGGACTTGGTGTTCACTGTACGAATATCATCTATCTATCTACCCATAGTAAATGCAAACCATGCAATAAATAGAATTAAATCCTCCCCTTATGGGGTTACAACATCTGAGTAATAAATAAAATAAATCCCAGGTCATACTAACCTTAAACATCTGTGCGGAACATAAACAAATAAATAAGTCTTACACAACTCTAATATAAGTCTGAAACATAACAATTAAAATAAACAACAAGTCTTCATCACTTGTTGACTTTGCCTTTGCCTTTGCCTTTGCTAGTAGAAGGCTCGTCGGACCTTTCGTTCTTAACTGCAATGTTATTATTACGCAAGAGTGAGCACGATTGCCCACAAGTATAATAATATGACAACAATATAATAACATGCGAGTAAATCAAAGACATCTGAATAAAGAAACTCAACTTCTGACTCGAGGATAAATAATAGGAATCAAAAGAACATCTGAGGGTCATAAGACCTTGAACTATGTCCTAGGTTGTAAAGTGTTTATGCTTTAAACCTTTAACAGTCATAAGACTATGGACTCTACTTCTCGTACTTAGGGGGATCAACCCTTAGTACCATACTGTGCACAATATCTCAACGCTAAAGCGTAAATAATCCCCTATTAAAGGGTTGTTCATCTCAGTTTTGACATCAGAGTCCGCACCAAAGGAAGTTTGGTTTGGATAAGCTCAATAAGTATTCTAGAATTTAGAACGTACATCAACTATGGACTAGTCGAATAAATAAGGGTTCACTAGTCCTATAAGTTCAACAATATCATCGATATTCAACTTGAATGGTAAATCTCGAGAGTATACAATCGAATAAGTATTGTATAGCTGAATCATGCTTAAAAAAAATAGTAATATCTCATATGAAAATCTCAACTTGAATAAACAAGGATAAGAACTTGCTCAATGTAAAAGTAAGATTTGAGTTTAGGAAACTTGCAAAATATTAAACAAGTTTAAGGATAGGAAACTTGCCTCTTGCACAAGCTACAATTTATAATTCACGTTCTTTATTAAATCCTACATATCAATACGTTCACAATACACATTAATCAATAACTCGATATACGTATCGAATCACACACATCGGTCTTGAGCACGTTATTGGACTATACAATTAACGATTTAAGTCATGTAATTAACTTATTAATTACTCACGTAATATAAGTTATTAACCTCTTATTATATGTTTAATCATGTCTTCATGTTTATTACATTAGGTTCCAATTACATTTTCTGAACTTGAATAATTAAAATCTCATTTTTTGGGAAAAATTACCAAGTGGCGCTGCAGCTCCACCATTTGAACTAAAAATGGCGCTGCAGCTCCACTGGCGCTGCAGCCCCACTCTTAGGCTTACAGTTGGCGCTGCAGCTCCACTGGCGCTGCAGCCCCACTCTTAGGCTTAAATCTGGCGCTGCAGCTCCACTGGCGCTGCAGCCCCACTCTTAGGCTTAAAGTTGGCGCTGCAGCTCCAAACGCCATTTTCAGAATCTGCAGTTCACGAATAACAGAGAACCAGGCCCAGAATAAAAGCTACCACAACAATTTAATTGCTACCCATGAAATATGGACTTCACATAAACACTATACAACATTTCTAGCATGATCTTAGCATTCTAAATCATGTAATCACACAATCCAAGACATCTAATTTCACTGTTTTCATACTTTATCATGTTTTGAAGGAAAATCACGAAATTTAACTTTACGGATTCGTTATAACACCGAATCAGTTCGTTTAACTTCTGTTTTGTTCGTATAAACGTGTACAATTATATGCAAGTGCTAATTCAAAGTTAAATCATCGATTCATAGTATAAAAATTGTACATAAGGGTCGTATGGCCATATATACAACTTTTCTACTCTGTGACTTTTATAAAATCAAATCAAGCATAATTGTATGAAATTTATTACTTTAAATCATGCATACATGATATAAAACATGTTATGATCATATAATAACACATATAAAACCATATCATGCATTAATCATCAAATTAGTCATTCACAGAGAACTTTTTAAGAATACGTTAATGAAAACTGTAAGAACTTGAATTTAAAAACGTAGGAGAAAGAATTACCCTTGCTAGTTAGTGATGATGATGCAACTAAATTCTTCAATCTCTTCTCTAACTAATTCTCAAGTCTTTTCTCTCAATTTCTCTCTTTTTCTCTCTGTGTTTTCTTTTTACTTTCTTAACTGATGAATGTAATATATGATATATGATATACCACTAATATGATATACGTATATAATAGTGGAGTTATGGGTCGTCCGTTAATCCCATAATGGGTTAACTGACCCCAACCCCCAATAAGGCTTTGTTTGCTTGCCCCTTTTATTCTTCCTTTCCCATTAATTTAATTAACTTACTATAATATAGTTTAATAATGTCACACTTTTAATTAATCAATAATCCTATTTAAATCAATTAAATAAAATTGCATAATTCCACAATAATTCACATAGTCACATAATTAAAATTCTTATTTATTAATTATGTCAAATCATTAAATCTCTAATTAATTATTAAATTAATTAGAATAACATTATGCTTATTAATTAATATATTAATCAAATAAGCTCAACTAAATACATACTTTGAATATAAAATTCACCACATTAATTTAACTAACGTGACACATATAATTAAATTAATCTACCATAATTTCATCAATTAATTATTTAACTCAATAATTAAATCATTGATATTTATTTAATTCAATAAATATTCACATTAAATTACAAAAATCTTGTTCGTCACAGCTCTTATGTATACTGTTGGTATAAACAACGAAGTATCTTCTAGAAAGAAAAGAAAAAAAATCCTTATACTGACGCTATTGCTTAAATTACTTTTCTGGTTAGTATTATTGATATCCTTTCTAAATTACCTAATTATTGTTTCAATTTTACATTTAAAACGATGCGTACAACTCACACAAGTCTTCATATAGGGAAACCTTCTTATAGTTTCATTATTTCCTTCAAGTTTGCTAACAAAGAGGTGATTTAGAGTCCTATTACCATGGTGTAATCATTTCCATATTTTCCCAATAATTATAACTTACTATGGGAAATTTTTTGCTATCGCTTTTACTATATAAAAATTGATCAAGTTTAATTGGCAACACCCTGCATAACTCTAATGGATTTATTTGCTGAATCAATTGAAGATATTTAAGAAAAAATGTCTTATTGGTTTATCAATGTTTTTTATCAGCTTGGTCGAAAGGAAATAGAAGAGATATATGGCACACGACATATTGGCCGTGATCAGGCACGTGGGCTTGTTGGTTTGATGGACTTTTTCTGCTTTAGCGAGGTTGGTTATGTCATCAGTGCAGGGATAAGTAATATTATGTGGGAGTTATGATATCATATACTCCTTTCCTACCACTAAAAGAGTCTCAGTTTGCAAAGTGTACAAACTTTAATAATATAGTTACTCTCACTAGTTGCCCCTAATTTTGTTTATTGTTTAGTTTAGTAGTGATGCTTGATGCATGATAATAAAGTTGTGATGGTAAAACATTGTGTCATTTTATAGTATTAAAAAAGGAAATTGACCTTTTTTTAATGGAATGAAAAAACAAACAAACGCAACTCTCTTGTGGAATGAAAGGAGTAGTATTCTTGTTTGAGTCTGATCATCAGTAACTAAGTCCATTCAATCATTTTGGGTGTTACCTCCATTCTTCAATTTCTTAGACACTAATATTCATGTTACAAGGGCATCCTTTACAATTCATAAGTCTGGGTCTCTAAGCTTATATCTCGTTCTTAAATATTGTTTGTTTAGACTTTAGATATTTTTCTGAATGTAAATCGTGAATATGAAGCTGTATGCTGTCCTATATTTAAAATCTTACAAAAAATTTGTGTGTTTTACAAGCAACAAAAAGTGACTCCCTTTCATTTATTCTCGCACTATCTGGCTAGGTGGTGTCTTTAGTTGAAGTATTTTAGGGTGTTTGGAGAGCTTTGGGTATGTATCCCACTTTTAGAGGGTGTGAGCCTAAGTATAAATTAGGGCTTACATGTGATCTAAAGAAATAAGGAGAAACCTCCACGTGTCCCGAGGCAGAAGACTCGTGGAGGTTGCTCATTTTGGGAATTGATTGAGGGATTGGATTGGTGGCTAGAAGGACAGGGCAATTTAGGCATTACTCAAGTAATTAAGGGTATCTCTGGAATTTCTTCTGAAGTCACATGCCAGGCACAAGACCCACACATGTGCCAGGCACGTGACTATTTTCCAGAAAACTCTATAAATACCCCCTTCCATTTCAATAGAAAGGGGTTGACTTTTGGATTCTCTCTGAACTGAAGACACTCAAGAAGGCTCTCTGGATTCTTGATACTCTAGTAGGGTTCCTGGATCCTAGGAGTTCTGCCACGTGTTACTTGAGCAATCGCTTACCTGTTCTTCTCCCCTCTTCAATCAATCAATCAAGACCGTACTCTTTGTGGATTTCTCTCCTCCTCAGCCAACTCGAAACCCTAACCCTAGTAAGGTACGTTTCCTTACCTACATTTCTTTGGCGACTCTGCTGGGGAGGTGCAGGATTCGTGAAGGGTATGCCCACAACACGAAGCGGGAGAACTACAGGAAAAGTTTCACCGACAACTAGCATTACTTCGCCGGATCCGGTTCCGAATCAAGCAAATCAAGCTTTCCAAGGCACGAATCTGGATCTCGATCAGCCCATCTTAGAAGACGCTTCTGAAGGAAGTTCAACATCACCACATATGGCTGATCCACAACAAACCAATGCCAGACAGATAGGCACAGGAAGACATGGTGAGGAAGCAAGTGGAGAACAAGCAACCACGAATGTTGTGCAGTTGGAAATGCTCAAGGCGTTAAAGGAGGCACGAGAAGGACAAGGGATGATGATGGCCATGATGACAGAAATGCAGAGGCAACAAGAAGAGATGGGGAATTTCCGCCAGCAGTTGATGCAGATTCCAACCTTCAAAGCTATGTTTCCAGGAAGTTCGCAGGAAGAACGAATAGGTGGGGATAATAATAAAGAGAATCAAAAGGCGCCACCAGGAACAGAGAGTTATCAGATTCCAATCATACCTTTGGATCCCCAAAACAGTGGTGATGTACCACAACCCAGAGTGGAAACAAACCAGCCTCAATCAATCATCATTCCCACTACATTCCCAGTGTTTTCACAAGTGCAGGTACCGACTATCCCGAGCCATGCCCAACAAACAAGCCAACAAACACAACCAATGCAAGCTTTAAATGATGCAAGTGTACACCGGTCGATCTCCTTACCACATACACCGCCAATGCAGCAATACATCACAACCCCTCAAAGAGTCCATACAACAAGCCAGTATGTGACGAAGGATGATATGCTTGACGTAATCAACCAACTCCGAAGACAGACAACCAGACCCTCAGAATTGGACTTCACTCCACCATACCCGACGTATATACGGAGACAGCCTTACCCAGCAGGGTATATTGAGCACCCTCCACAGTTTCCGAAGTACAATGGAGAGAAAGGGAATGCAAGAGAACATATAGCCAGGTTTGTAGAGTCGATGTCTCCGTGGATGGGTTATGATGAAGTGATCAACCACAACCTCTTGCTCCGTGAGTTCAATAAAACGTTAACAGATAGTGCCTTCAGTTGGTACTACAATCTAGAGAAAGGGTCAGTCCAAGATTGGGACGATTTGAAGTTACAATTTTTTAAGAAATTTTTCTATGTGCAGAAACAGGTGACCATCGTGGAATTAATGCGATTCAAGCAAAAGCCAAATGAAGAGTTGTCAGATTACGTAGACAGATTCAGGGCTCAGGCGCAAAAATGTGTGGAGCCGATTGAGGAGAGGAATCTAGTAAGCATATGCAACAATGGTGCCCTAGATGCCTTTAAACCCCACTTGGTCACTAAAGCATGTGATTCCTTTGCAACGCTCTCATCATTTGCACAAGACTTGGGAGGAATTATGACTTTACCTGCAAGCCATGCGACTGTTACGTGGAAAGGCAAAAGGACTGCTACCGTGGCTTTAGCAGACTCTCAGCAAAAGCCACAAGGGGTCAAGAGGGAAAAGAGTGGAAATAATGAAAGGAATCGAGGAAAGCCAGGAGACAAGTTTTCGAGGTTACCGATCCCAGGAGCTATTACGTGCAGTGAGAAGGCATTCAGGGATTTGTATGAGCAATGGGTAGAACATGGAGTTGTTAAACCTCCAAGGCCCAGGTTTGTTGTAACAGAAGAAGTGAAGAGGAGACCAGACTTTTGTGTATACCACCAATACGCCGGACATTCCACTATTGATTGTTACAGTCTGCGGAGGATTTACCATGAGAAGTTGGCGGCAGGAGAAATCGAACTGGAAGGAGGAGACAACGTTCTGGACAAGCCACTGCCTAACCACAAGGGGAAAGAAACATGCAATACCATTACTCATAGTAAATCACTAGAAGAAAGAGAAGTGGAGATGATGGAGGGCACAGAAGTGATGGAGGACGATTCTAATCCTGGTCTGCAAGTCACCGCGTTGATGAACGGAACTAAGTTCAGGAAGTTTTTCGATCAGATCGGATTGGTTAAGGAAGCAAGGATAGAAGCGACCAAGGCAATCATCAAAGCTGCAGAAACACAGGAGACTTGCATGGCAATTAGCAAAGGGTTTGTGAAGACAGTGGAGGAGGAAGAGAACAAGATCACTTTCTCCAAGGCTGATAGAGGGGTGAGATACCCACATAATAGACCGTTATATGTGACAGCAACAATTAATGGCATAGAAGTGCGGAGGGCGTTCATTGATAATGGAGCGTCTGTAAATATCATGCCATACTCCGTCTTTAAACGGTTGGGTTTGTCAGAAAAGAAGATTGTTAAGGAAAAGACAAACATCACGGGGTTCGCCAATCAAAGCACGAGAACCCTCGGATACATCAAGGTGGATATGCAAGTGGGGAAGATTCGGGGACCCGTGATGTTCCATGTAGCAGAGGTTGACGCAGCATATCATGTGTTGCTAGGAAGAGCTTGGCAAAATGACTATGGGGTGGTGCCATCAGTTTTTCACCAGTGCATGAAGGCAATTTGGAAAGGCAATGAGGTTAAGGTACCAGCGACAAGGAGCCCTTTTGGGCCAGAGGAAGCACACATCACCGAAGCAGCTTTCTTCGATGATGTCGCTGAAGAAGGAGAAAATCATATTGCCAAGCCTGATTCTCTAAAGCTAGCAACCTGGGAGGAGGTGAAGAATGACAAGTTTGTGCCTGCGAAAAAGGAAACGAAGCTAACCTTAGAACAAGGTGAATGTCCCAAAAATAAGAAGCCTATAGTAGTAGATGTAGAGAAAGAAGAAAAAGACCAAAAGAAGCGGGCGGCAGACTCGGAGGATGCCCGAAATATAATCAACGCCAAACGGACAGCCCAATCAGAAACTGACAAAGTAAATAAAAGAAAAGAAGAAAAGAAGACAAAGTGGGAAAAAATTGTCAAACCTGATGGAAAGCTAGTGTTCCGCCTGTGACGGTGCAAGGGGGAGGAGCACGAAGGTACACCCAAACCTGAGGGCTCAGGAGGTGTCCCCCACTCCTGTAGCAATGAAAAGGAAGAAATCGTGCAGCAGAAGGTGGAACCAGCTCCGGAATGCTTTGAGGACCGACCAAAACCTCAGCAGAATGAAATGGAGGAAGTCGATCTGGCAACGGGAGAAAGAACGCCAAAGCCGACTTACATTAACAAGGAGCTGGACCCCAACCAGAAGGAGGAGCTGATAAAGCTACTGCGAGAGTATGTGGATGTATTTGCTTGGAACTATAACGAGATGCCCGGGATCGACAAGGAGTTGGTAGAGCATAATTTGAACCTAAGCCCAGGAGCTAAACCAGTGAAGCAAGCGCCACGCACCTATGCACCAGAGGTCGAAACACAAATAAAGGAAGAGATCAAGAAGTTGTTGGAAGTAGGATTCATCAAGCCAATTCAACATCCAATATGGTTATCCAGCATTGTACCAGTAAAAAAATCCAATGGGCAGTTGCGAATATGCGTAGATTTTAGAGACTTGAATAAGGCATGCCCAAAGGACATGTATCCGCTACCCAATATAGACACTTTGGTGGATGCAACAGCCAATCATGAGATGATGTCATTCATGGATGGGTTTGTAGGCTACAATCAAATAAAAATGTCCATAGAAGATGCAGAGATGACAGCCTTTCGTACCCCGTTTGGAAACTTTTACTATGTAGTAATGCCATTCGGGTTAAAGAATGCGGGAGCAACTTACCAAAGGGCAATGCACGCCATCTTTCACGACATGATTCATGACACTGTGGAGGACTATGTGGATGACATAGTGGTGAAGTCTAAAAAGGAGACAACTCACATAGAGGATTTAAAAAAGGTGTTTGAACGTTGTCGTATGTACAAGTTAAAGATGAATCCAAAAAAGTGCGCCTTTGGGATGACAGCTGGAAAATTTTTGGGCTTCTTGGTGCATAACAGAGGTCTAGAGGTAGACCCAAACAAGTCAAAGGCTATCACAGATATGCCCCCACCAAAAACGCAAAAACAGTTGAAGAGCTTTCTAGGGAAAATTTCTTACATGAGAAGATTCATGCCAGCATTGGCAGAAGTCACGGAACCTTTTGGAAAGTTGCTAAAGGGAAAGGCAAAATGGGACTGGGGGCAGGACCAGCAACAAGCCTTCAAGAAAATAAAGGAAATTTTAGCCTCTGCGAAAACGATGGTAGTACCATAGAGAGGGATACCATTGCAGTTGTATATCACTTCTACTGCAAAGTCTGTAGGAGGATTGATCACACAAGAGGTAGATAGGGAAGAAAAACCTGTATACTACATTAGCCGAATGATCAGGGGACCCGAAACCAGGTACTCACAGTTAGAGAGACATTGCCTGGCACTGGTGTTCGTCGCACAGAAAATGCGCCATTATTTTTTGGCACACGAAGTGAAGCTTGTAACAAGAACTGACCCAATCAAATACTTGCTGACCAAGCTAGCGTTGGTAGGAAGACCTGCAAGATGGATGATGATCCTTTCAGAATATGATATCAAGTGCGTAACACCAAAGGCAATCAGATGTCAGGCATTGGCAGACCTGCTCGCTCAGTTTCCGAACGGAAAATACGAACCCCCCTCTGAGGATCTTCCAGGGGGAGAAATAGAAACAATTGACGTGGTGGATGAAGACTCAGAGTGGTGGAACTTAGCCTTCGACGGGTCATCCGCAGAAGGGAAAGGAGGAGCAGGTGTGGTATTAACTACCAAGGAAGGAAAGGAAGTGGCCCTGTCATACAAGCTGGATTTTCCTTGCACGAACAATGAAGCAGAATATGAGGCGTTCATATTGGGATTACTGGCAGCTAGAGAATTGGGAGCCAAGTGTCTCAAAGTAAAAGGGGACTCAAATCTGATAGTGCAGCAAGTAAGAGGTCAATTTGCAATGAAGGAACCTACCTTGGCACCATACCGAACTATAGCACAAAAAGTGATGGAAGCCTTCAAGAAAGTGGTGATTGAGTATGTGCCAAGAATACGAAATAGACAACCTGATGCATTAGCCACAGTAGCATCTAGAGTACATGTCAAAGGAGAAGACTTGGATGTCAAGGTAATCAAAAGAACTCTCCCAACCACGGTGCTGGAGTTATTCCCCAAAGATCTGACGGATGATTGGAGACATGTCATCTCTCATCAATTACAAACAAAGGAAGGGAATATATCATCGGTACAGCTTCAGAAATACCGCATCATTAAAGGAGTATTATACCATAAAGAAGTAGATGGTATATTGACAAGATGCTTGGGAAGGGATGAAGCAAATAAGGTTTTATATCAGGTACATGAAGAAAACTGCGGATGGGCAGATATCGGCTTGTATCGAAGGTTGCAGCGACAAGGGTATTATTGGCCCGAAATGAAGAAAGAAGCAGATGCACTCCAACGGCAATGTCTTTCATGCCAAGAATACCCTGGGGAGGAGGAATGCGCCTTCATCGATGATATAGCGGATTGGCGAATCCCATATATGGAATTTTTACAAAGTGATAGTCTTCCTGCAGAAAAGAAGGATGCAGTCACAATAAAGAAGAAAGCACAACGTTTCTTCTTGCAAAACGGAGAGTTGTTTAGAAGAGGGTTCAACGGCAAGCCCTTGCGGTGTTTGGAATTAGGAGAGGCCAAAGATTTGGTCTACCAAATGCATAAAGATGAACACCAAGGAGGAGCCAAGTTGTATAAACAGTTGATTGATCATGGTTACTACTGGCCTAGAATGGAAGGGGATTGCTTAGAGTTTTCCAAGAAATGTCACGTTTGCCAAATTCATGGGAACTTGATTCATGCTCCCGCCGTGGATTTACGGACCTTAGCAACACCATGGCCCTTTCATACGTGGGGAATGGATCTTATAGGTCCTATTCATCCCAATTCAAGGGGAAACATCTGGATCTTGACCGCCACTGAGATGTACACAAAGTGGGTAGAAGCAATACCTTTAAAGAGGGCTACGGGACCAGCAGTGGCAAATTTCATCAAAGAGCATATTATTTGTCATTTCGGGATCCCGAATGTCATTTTATCAGATAATGGAACTCCCTTCATCAATAGGGACGTCAAGAGTCTGATAGATAGATACAGAGTGAAGCATTACAAATCATCACCTTACTACCCGAAAGGCAACGGACAAGCAGAGGCCACAAACAAAACTCTGATCAAGATTCTCTCGAAAACCCTGGACGATCATCCGAAGACATGGGCAGAACAGTTACCAATAGCGTTATGGGCCTATCGAACTTCAAAAAGAAAGCCTACGGGTGAAACCCCATACGCTTTGGTATATGGTGAAGAAGCTATCTTGCCCGCAGAAATAGAAATCCCTTCGGCAAGGATGAGACTCCGAAGCTTAGTCGAGGAAGAGAACCGACCAGCCGCTCTAGAAGCCTTAACTGACTTTCGAGACAAGGCTAAAGAAAAATTAGAACGGTACCATGAAAAACTGCGACAACAATACAATACTGCAGTGGTACCCCGACAAATTCTGGTGGGGGACTTGGTGCTCAAGACAGCGAATCAAGTCATGAGGGGAACACCAACCACCAAATTTTTTCCCAAATGGGAAGGCCCGTATAGGGTGCGAGAGATCTCCGAAAGCGGATATTGCAAAATATCTCGTGTGGGATCAGATGCTATCTCGGGCCCATTGAACCTGAAATGGGTAAAAAAATATTATACATGAGATAGTCATCACAGAAAAGTTATACTTTTAACTTTAAAAGTAAGTGAGGCACCTGAGTTTAAGTCCTCACACCCAAGAAGGTTACACTTTATCTCTAAAAGTGACGAACGTTATGCTTTCTCCGACAAAAGCAAGATTTATTTTCTGAAACGTTATGCTTTTCGTTAAAAGTAACATGATTATCAATAAAATGTCAAACTTTCACTTATACTTGAATAATTATTATTTTTGTTGATTTTTTTTTAAGTATGGATTCAAGTGTTGGTTTGCGAAAAAAAAAATATATATATAAATTCAACTTGAAGGCGATTAATAAGGCCAAAGAAACTATATTCTGATAAAGGAAATATATGTTCTGATAAAGGAAATATATGTAAATGAGTTTTTTCTACAGGAATGAAAAAGAAAAAAAAACTACAGAAAGCCATGATCTAAAGGCCATGCCATATCAAACTGAAGAGGGGGCAAAGCCAGGGCCTCTAATTTAGCAATAGCAGCATCTCGAACCTTCACATTGGCGGTTTTCAACTTCTGTAAAGCTTGGATATTTGACTTTAAACCCTGAAGTCGGGTCTCCAGTTCGTTTGCGGTGTTCTCAAGATCTGAGATTTGTTCCGAAAAAGAGTTATTCTCGAGCTGATACATAGTAACCTCTGACCGTAATGCAACAATCTGAAAAGTGGAACTAAGAAGATTCAACCGATCACGAAAGGGAGACATGTCAAAGCCAACGGTGGAGAAGTCATTAAGCTCACTGCTAAATCTATCCAAGTCTTCAGCTCGCAAAGAATAGAAAGAAAGACTGTGCAACTCAAGGATAAGGCTCGCAAGTCGATCCAAAAAGAAAGTCTGGACGGCGGCCATGCGGATAGTCAGACGGTCAAGTATTTGAGGAAACCGAGCTATGAGACGATCGAGAACTTCCTGGCTAGAAGAAGATATCTGAAAACCCCTCCAAGAAACAAGGTCTCCACTTGGATTGAAGGAAGCTCTGGCAGAAGCTACTTTAGAGGCCATCATAGAATCAGTCGAAACAAAGGATGGAGGAGCAGGGGGTTGCTGTGCTGCCGATGAATTCTCGAAGCATTGGTCATCCGGAAGATAACTCGGAGGATAACCGAGATCACTATATGGCAAGGAGTCAACATCTGGATGGAGAGTGTCAAATAAAGCAAGCGCATCAGCAGGCAAAGGCAGATCTTTCATCTTCTCGCTCTGAAAATAAGATAATAAAACATAATATATTTGGGAGAAATAAAGAAAATTCAAGAAGAAGATGATATATTAACCCAAAGATAGATACTCACAAGATAGTCAATGTTCAAATAGTTGGGAGAGGCCACAGACGGTGGAATGTCAATCAACCCACCCAAAGTGCTATCAACAATAGCCTCCCGAGAAATCACCAACTCAGCAGAATCCTTCTGGGGAGGATGAACATCAACAATAGTCTCAGAAGGATTCCCCCTCGAGAAAATAGAAGCCTCACCGGTATCCTTGAGACTGTCATGAGGAGAGGCTATAAGAGCACGTGAAGAGAGAGTTGTACCACCCACAACATTACCTGAGCTCACATCAGATAAAGAGTCTTCAGCATCAAGACTAACACGATCATCCTGCGGTGAAGAAGACTCGATAGCAACAGTGATAGGTCGAGGAGGCTCACAAGTAGTGGAAGCCACGATCGTCTTATTTACAGCACCCGTAGGAAATAAAACAGGAGCATCGTCATCCTCTTCATTAGCCTCGGCAATCTAAAAAAAAAATGAGGACATAGTGACATGGGGAAACACAAAAAATAGCTATATGAATGGTTGAAAGACATAAATGAAAATGCTACAAAGTTTACCAAAAGTTTGTGTTGTCTTCTGACCGGATCCTTGGCTGCCGACGCACTAGGACTAGCATCATCAAGAAGGCGCTTTGCTAATGGCTTTAAGCGAAGCTTAATGATAGAACGGCTAGCAGGGACCACAGTAGAAGCTGTAGGGGGCATCACCTCAGAGTTGGTAATAGCCGATGCTCTCGTTTTAGAGCGAGTAACTCTCATTTCCTCGGCGACGGAAGATCCCTGGGGAAGAGCTGGAGGAGGTATCCGAGATGAAGCTCGTGGTGGAAGATTTAAAAAAGTAGTAGGGACCTGTGCAGGAGGAACATCTGGGTCTGCGAACGGAGGAAGAAAAGACTCAGAGATTAAAGCCTTACGCTCAAAGAGTCGACTACTAGTTGGCCAACGCTCTGAACGAGTATTAGATCTAGGAGAACATAACATCCTGGTCCATTGAAGACGTTCGGGAGGAGAAACTGGCAGCGAACAAATCATAGTATTATCCTGCCACTTTTTAAGGTTGATGAGCCAGTAGTTGCGTTCATAAGTAGTATATCGCCCTTGCCGGGAATCATCTGGTATGACGAAATGAAGAGGGTCACGAGAAGCATTAGAAGGTTTTGGAAACTCCCATGCAAATGAGGAGGATGTGGGGACAAAATTGAGGAGAGCACCCTCGTAATCCCTCTGGCAAGAGCGGCCGAAAGGTCGATTTTGGTCAAATCCAAATTGCCTCATGACTCTATGAGGAGAGTAAAGTATAGTGCCAAACCCATCATCCTCAACAAAATATGGAAGTTCCGTAGCTCGGAGGAATATGAACCAAGAAAGTGAAGACCCAGTCAATTCCTTAACATTCGAAAAAGAACGAAATTCCCTCCTATAGAAGTGAGGCCGAAAACCATCCTCTGGAACAATGGTGTAAGGGCGAGCAGTGAAACAGGAAAAATCATCAATATAAAGCCGTAAATCCGAAGTAATTCTATGATCAATCCAGCGAGCGTTGCGGGGAACAATGTTGGGCGATGAGAAAGGGTGCGAAAATTTCCTTTTCTTCTGAGAAAAGTGCCCAGAAGTTGAATGGCTCCAAAAATGCTCAAAGAGGAAGATCTGAAGAAAGGAACATGGAACAAAGCAACTCACGTCGTACCTGAATAAATGAAAGAAACATTAATGATACGGAAAAAAGAAAGAAAGAAAGAAAGAGGGAAACTGAGAAGGGGTACCTTCCGAAAGATTCTCTCATGGCAAGGACAGTTTCATCCAAGCGACGATACAAAGTCCCCAAGAAGAGAGGAGCAAGAGGGATCTCCAAACCCCGAGATAACAAAGCCGCTAAGCTAAACATACGGGTCGAGGGACCGTCTATAGGTGATCCGGGGAAGATAAAGTGAGATAACCACATAACCAGATAAGCAGCCAAAGGAAAAGGACAATGTTCCTCATGAAAAGTGAGGACGGACTCCCTGTAAACAGAACTATTCCAATGGCCAGGCTTGTAATCCCGAAAGAAATAGCGCACCCAAGACAGCCAGGAAGTCTCCGGATGGTTAGGGGTCTCGAAGCCTGAAAGGATTATATCACCTTGAAACCTTGTGGTGTAATTGGAAGCCCGCTTGAAGGCTTCTGTCAGGTACGCAACACATTTGACATCACTAGGAGATAGGCTGGATGGACCGCAAGAGGCTGAAGCATCAGCACGAAGGCTACAAGATATAGTTCAGAATGATTACATAATCCACGAAAATAAGGATGAATGTACAAAACAGAAGAAATAATTACTGGTAAATGGCATAGACATCCTCTAAAGTAGGAGTGAACTCCCCCCAAGCGGTGACAAATGTACATGTAGAAGAACACCAGCGTGAAATCAGTAAGGTAAGGGCGTCATAGTCCTGTTGGATACGAAGATCCCTACATAGCTGAATACAACGCAAAATCCCAGCTTTGTCCAGTATCTTCGTATAATCGGAATCCCCAAGGATATCATCGGTCCAATGTTGCCATCCCGGAAGGCGACTAGATGAGTCGGACAGAAAACGAACAGGGCTGAAAGGGTATTCCTGTTTTTCAATGCACATGCGGAGAATCTGAGTGGAGCAGGGAAAACTGTCTGCACTTTCACCAGCAGCTGCATATAGAAATAAACCCCCTTTGTCAGGTGGAGGAAAAGCTGCACGATCATATTTCTTCGTTTGTTTCCAGAAAACGTCAAAAGATCCAAAGAAGGGAGCTTTTCCCCACTCGCTTACAAAGGGGACTTTCTTAGTAGTTTTCGGGTCTGCAGAACGTTCGTCAGGATCAGCCTACAACGAGAGGGATTTGACATGAGAATTCTATGAAACAAGAAAAATGAGATGAAAGCATTCGAAATTAAGAGTTTACCATGTTCAAAGAGAATTGGTGAATCCCGAACAAATGAAGTCGCTTGTACAGAATCTCCCTTTTGACAATGTCCGACGCGGAAAAAATCTATGCTCGAATAAGAAGACTTGTCCCGAAAAAGGAGAGATTAAGAACACCTGAAAAGAAGAGGAAACAAAATTAGCGAAGGACGAAAAATCCTCTAGGGTTCGGTCACCTCGGGATTCGACCGCATTGAGATTCGTTATGCTCAAGTTCAGCCACCTTGGGATTCGGCACCCTACTAGGGTACACCCATCCATGATGGTCCAACTATGGTACCTTGCTTCCATTCTTGGTTCGTTGTTTGATTGATTGGAGCGAAGCGCCGCTTGGAATTCTTTAAAAGTAAGTTTTCTTTAATATCCGAAAAAAAAAGAAAAAAAAGAAAAAAAAGAAAAAAAAAATTAATTCCCACACACAAAAAAAAAAAAAAAAAAAAAAAAAAAAAAAAACGTGACAATGGTGTTATCTATGGTGATAATAATATATTTTATTATCTATGCTAATTGTTTTTCATGTTATATATAGATAACAAAATATATATTATATAAAAAAAAAGAAAAAAAAGAAAAAAAAAGAAGAAGACAATCACGTCATTCATTTTGACAACAGCGAAGCATAGGTAATAATATATATATTATCTATATATATATATATATATATATATATATATATAAACAAAAAAAAAAAAAAAAGAAAAAAAAAAAAAGCGTCACAGTGGCTTATTAGTTACCACTGTTGACAACAACCAATATATATATATATATATATATGTGTGAATAAATCATGATCCATTTAAGCTTAAATTAGTTTTATCATTTTATATATATATATATATATATGTATATAAATTTGGGTTATAGATCTACCGAAGTGGGTAGCCTTATATGTGGTAACAGGTAATGCTCGAAAGCCCCAGTAGCAAGCTGCCAATAATTGTTGACTTTGTTAAAATAATAGAAGCTCAATTTAAAAACAAGACATAAGGTACGCACAGAATTGTTGACTTTGTTTTTCGGAAATTCTCTCCCACTAGAGTAATTTCAATTTAATTACAAAAAATCTAGACTTTTATAATTTTTTACTTTTCATCGGTCAAGTGATTCACTACCCATGTAAGTTAATTACTACTATAAATATATACTTGCTTTACTGTGACGATGATGATGAACAGGGTGGAGCAATTATGAGAAATTGATAATGAAACCCAAGTGCATACAGTAATTTCTTCCTTACGTACCTGTATCGGAATGGTGTCAATCACTTCTCTTTCTCTAGATTAGCTCTCCAATACAATACTACTAATATTGTATTCCTTCATCAGTCTCAGCCTTTTCTTTCTATATATACACAAACACAAAGTATGTATCCTAATAAACTTGTGACTCTATATGAATCAATCTGTGCAAAAAATTGTTTTGTTTTAGAACTCTAATTGAACTCTAATTTTTGGTCAGGAAGTTTGTTTTCCCAAACTTCTTATTTGGTTCGGATTGTTAAAATATATATATATATATATATATATATATAATTATTTGCTCTTGAAAAAAAATTATTAATAATAAATGATGCATATACTTATTATTTAATTATGAGTAATGTAGTACTGAAAAACCTATGGATCATGATTGGAAAAAAAATATATATATATATATATAATAATAATAAATAAATACTGACCATGCATCTTTATATATATTTTATTTCCAGATAACATGCTACGTTATATTAGTAGGTTTATTTAATCTGTATTAAATATATTTATAATGCATCTTTATTTCCATATTTCTAAATAATCGATATATATTATTAACTGTTGCAACTAATCCCCTGCTTGCCAAGTTTTCAGATTTAATTTAGCAGGATTTGGAAACAAATTTGATAAATGATTTCCAGTATATCTTGGGAGAGCTCCCTTAGGGTTTTCTTCTCATAAGATTTTGGTTTTTTTGAGATTTGCAACATCGAGCTCGGCGTATTATTCAGAAATTTGGAACAGGATTCAAAGATAATAAGTATTTTTGCACGATCGTCACTTCGAAGGCGTGACTCACGTGCAGGGGGCAAATGTGAGCCTAAGTATAAATTAGGGCTTACATGTGATCTAAAGAAATAAGGAGAAACCTCCACGTGTCCCGAGGCAGAAGACTCGTGGAGGTTGCTCATTTTGGGAATTGATTGAGGGATTGGATTGGTGGCTAGAAGGACAGGGCAATTTAGGCATTACTCAAGTAATTAAGGGTATCTCTGGAATTTCTTCTGAAGTCACATGCCAGGCACAAGACCCACACATGTGCCAGGCACGTGACTATTTTCCAGAAAACTCTATAAATACCCCCTTCCATTTCAATAGAAAGGGGTTGACTTTTGGATTCTCTCTGAACTGAAGACACTCAAGAAGGCTCTCTGGATTCTTGATACTCTAGTAGGGTTCCTGGATCCTAGGAGTTCTGCCACGTGTTACTTGAGCAATCGCTTACCTGTTCTTCTCCCCTCTTCAATCAATCAATCAAGACCGTACTCTTTGTGGATTTCTCTCCTCCTCAGCCAACTCGAAACCCTAACCCTAGTAAGGTACGTTTCCTTACCTACAGAGGGTATGTTCCATGATTTTGTAAATGTGTCGGCGATAAGGAGAATAAGTTGTTTTGGAAGTGTGCATCTTTGCTGTCATTTGGTGCATTTGGATTTAGTGTAATGCCACAAGCATGAACTATAAGTACATCTCTTCTTCTCTTTTAACTGAGTATTTTCAATTTTCTTTGGTCCTTCAGTCCATGGCCGCGGGTGCTTTATCATGAGTTGCCTTAGTTTATATCCAACGTAATTGAAAGGCCTTCCCTAAATTACTTGAATTCCACCCCCCTCCTTTTGGAGGAACACCTGGTTCTCCTAGTTTGTGCCCTCTTCTTTTTCTTTAATATCTTCTTTTCTTATTCATAAACCTTAGAAGGTCCATCTATTTGCTGCAGGCCAAATTTACCTTTTTACTTTCCTGTTATATGACGAATTTGGTTTATATCAGGGATCCTGGACAAGAAGAAACACAAAGAAGAATGTTGGAAATACTCCACAGTTGACTTTTGTGTATATGATTGTGTCTCTTTGATAGCTGGAATCTCCTTTAGCTATTTATTCTTTTAGTGTATCTGGCCAATTTTTTATTTGTCTTTCTCACCTTTAAAAATCTTTCTCCCTTTTCTACTTTGCAGGCATGCCTTATTGCTGATATTGTACAACATTTTATTGATGCTCAGCTGGAATTTGATGCTAGTTATGTCTATCAAGATGTAAATCGCTCAATTCAGCATGTTCATCGAAGTGGCTTGGTTCATAAAGGAATTCTTTCTGATCCCCACAGATACCTTGTTAAAAATGTGAGTGATATTAAATCCTGTTTAAAGACTTACATGATCCACTTTTGTAGTTGGATGTCTATTGTTTCTAACTCACTTCGGGGTATGTGTCTCAAACATTGTTCTTGGTGTTACATGTGTAAACTTGCAGGGTGAACTTCTACACTTTCTCAGGATGTTAAAAGAGAAAGGAAAGAAACTTTTCTTATTGACCAACTCCCCATATTATTTTGTGGATGGAGGGATGCGCTTTATGTTGGAGGTAATCTTTATGTCAAAGGGTATTCAGAATTACCTTTTTTTGACATTTTATGCTTCTGGTTTTGATCCATCTACATTTCAATTTATCAGCTGGAAAGAGCCTGTTCATGTTTTTCAATTTTTTTGGTGAAGATGATTTTTATCATAGCATTCATCTTTCTATTTTTCTCCTCTTAGTTTCTTGGGTTACTTGAATGTGATCCACAAGTATGTATGCATGTATGTATACATAAATAAATGAAACAGTTTAGAGAGAGTTAGCATTCTCTTCCCGAAGTGATACTGTGACGGTCTCTTTCTTTGCTATTTTTTGGGTTTCTGACTTTATCTCCAGCTTTATGGAGTAAGTACAGAGAAATCACCATAGTGAAGTTTTCTGAATATTATTTTTGGAATGTGGATTAGGATTCCTTGGGTAAACAAGATTCTTGGAGGGAACTTTTCGATGTTGTGATTGCTAAAGCCAACAAGCCAGAGTTTTATACATCTGAGCATCCATTCCGGTTATTTCTTCAACTCTTGAGTTGTTGTTCATCACTATTTGCATATAAAATTGAAATTGTCGTTTTCATTTTATATTTTGTTTTTTCCTATTTCAGCAGTTGGTATCTCTCTTTCGATTTTCTAAAGTCTCTTGTTATCAAGTTTTTAAAGAAGTTACAAGCGTACTAGATAAAAAAAAAGTAAAAAAAAAGTTATAAGTATGTTTAGTTTGTGCTCTTAAAGCTCAGGTATCCAATTTGGTTTTGTATTCTAGAAAAAGATAGGTTGACATATAGAAGTTGAGTTTCAGTGTTCATGTTTGTTTGGGATTCTTTTTTGTTTACTTAAAGTGCACATCATCTCTGCCATACTCTGGAAAATGCTCAATATGTGAAGCATACATACATACAGAGACTGATGATTTTATTTTTCCTTTCTCCATTATTTTCATTTGAAAACTACATTAGCTTTACAGCCTCATCTCTGAATAATGACCAGATAACTGATTTTTGGTTGAAGAGAACAAATCATAACTCTCTATTTGAAATGTTTGCTACTTCCATTTTCCATTTTCCTTTTTCATTTGCATCTCTAACAATCTACTCGTCTCAAGTGTAAGACTCTAAGCTCTTCAGAGAAACTATCGGGTGCTCTCTACTAATATAGTTTAGTGTTTTCTCCCACTTTGTGATTTTTGACTTCATGTAGTTGTTATGATGTGGAGAAGGACACCTTGGCTTTTTCGAAGGTGGATGCTTTTCTTCCAAATAAAATCTATTATCATGGATGTCTCAAAACTTTCTTGCAAATCACAAAATGGAATGGTCCAGAGGTATTTAATGAATTGTCCCATACATTTAATTTAATTTAAGTTCAGTAGTGTTTTTATAGGCTCTGCGCGGAACAAACAATTGGAAGATTGTAACCATTGCTGCAGTGCAAAACATTTGTTAATTTTCTTTACTAGTTATACTGATGGAAACTAACTGTTGGACTTGGACTTTTTCTTATTAATTAATAATCTTTTCTCTAACGGGATTTTAGGTGATATACTTTGGGGATCACCTTTTTAGCGACCTAAGAGGGCCTTCAAAGGCTGGTTGGCGTACCGCTGCAATCATCCATGAACTAGAAGTATGCCTTCTATCATGTGCTTTTCAACTTGTTTCTTGTTGCTGCTAATTTATAATTGATCTAAGGTGTCGAATGAAATGCCTTAGGCTTCAAAAAATAATCTCGTGTATGGTTGGTTATAACCACTGGGTCTACAGGTGGAGCATCAACTAATTACAATTTGACACATCATTTTGTCATTTGTTTTTTGTAAATGTGTAATATTACTCATTCCTTTGGCTATTATGTTCCTTTGAGATCACTAGAATTTTGCTTGGCGAAGCCTGATTGAGGTGCACCCTTATTTTCCCTATAAATATGTGGTCTAAACATGAATCACAGGTTGACTTCAAGCACTTGCGCTCCCTACTGATTTGTGCCACATTAAACTTGTAATTTACTGATTAGGGATGTTGATATTGCATTCTAAATTCATAGTGTTTTAATCATGCCTAAACGTACTTGTTAATCAATCTTTTACAAATCATTCTTTGCATGCAGAACGAGATACGGATACAGAATGAGGATAAATATCGTTTTGAGCAGGTATCCTCTTAAAAATTGCATGCTCAATTACAGTATCTGTGTAGTGCATACAGATGTTTCTCTTTTGCTAAATGTTCTTATTCTTCTTCCTTGTTCCCCCTGAATTTCCCTTTAATCCAAATTGCCAAATTAAACTAAAATTGAAAGCTGAAGTAGAGTATATATTTTAGGAGTACAGTATATATTTTTATCTCTAATGTTAATTGTTACCTATGCTATGATGGTGTATGATTAACCTAGCAAAGCATATATATGCAAATAAGAGAGTTAACACGATATGCATATGAGAATGATATAATTTAATTCCATCTATAATTGTAACACAATCTTTCCCTTTTCAAATCTTACCTAAACTTAGCAGTAAGTAAATATAATATAAAGCTACTCTTTCAGAAAAAAATTGTCAAATATAAAAACTTAAGAGTAATACTGAGTACAGGTTAATGATGCAAACAAGAAGATTAAAAAGCTTTAGAAAGATAGACTAATCAATTCAAAGTGAGCTCAAGTTCTATGGTGAGTTGGTGACCCAATATCAGAAAGTTTGCTAGCTTTATATTATACATTTATATGTATATGCCTAATACAAAAACAGTAATTGTGGTTTACTCCTACCTCCCTCCACCCCTTCCCTTTTGTCCTTTGAGAAAAATTAATATGTCAAACTTTTGAATTCTAAATACTGGAAAAGACTAGCTGATTTATGTCTAGATCGACATTTCTATATCGTCTACAATAATACTCTCTGTCCCAAACAATATGGACTTTTGACTTCTGTGTGTCAAATTTACCATTTTTAAAACTAATTTTAATACTATTTTTGCCGAAATATAGGTGAAGAGATTATAATCAAAGGAAAGTATTATACAATTTTCCACTAACCCCAATTTTTACAATTTTGCAAAAGTATTTATATATGCTTAATTATTAATACTAAAAATAATCAATTTTTGACCAAAATAAGTCAAAACTGGTCACTTAATTTGGGACTGAGGGAGTACTTTTTATTTAGTATACTATCATCCATCAGTCGTGTCTTAATAGCGCCTACTGTTATGAACTTCTGTCAGATCTCTGTGCCTACTAGACTAAGGGTGTTAAGAAGTTCAAGTATTTGATCATTGATGTGACTAAGGCTGTATCGCTTGACTAAAAGTTTGATTCGAGCTCGACTCGAAATATAAATGATTCAAATATGAGCAAATTTTAAAGTTTGATAAATTACTCGAACCTTCTCAAATTATAATTTTCTGTTGATACTCGGATCATATTCGTTCGAAAAGTTCAAACTGCTAGGGCTCGATTCGAGATTGTACTCGACTTCGTAGCTAAACGAGCCTCAATTAAACCCTATTTTATACTTGATAAATTTTGTGACACCCTTAGATGTGGCTACATGTGCTTTCTTGGAGTTGGTGGTTCTTCTGAGGCATTGAATGTCTCTTAGATTGCTTGTAAAAAGCAAGATATAATTTCTCATGTACAAAATAATTGAGGCTTCACTTTAACATGTTACATTTTCACCACATTGAGTGAGCCTCTGTGTTTTGATCATTGATTTCAAACATACCGAACTTAAACAGCGATTTTGGGTTCTAGAGATGTTTCTTTTGTCAACTTTTGCTTTAGATGGGATGGTGGCTGATTATAAAGCTCGTGACTGTATTTAATTGCTGGAGTTAATTCCAAACTGTTGGTTGAAGAACAGTTGAGATGAAATTGTGTGCCACCAATATTATTTATTATTCACCTGATGCTGAGTATATTGACATTTGTTTTCTAAACTTTGATTCATCTGGACAGTTCCGTGAATTGGCTGAAGTAACTTTTATCAGCACTAGGAACCCTAAGGGGTGTAAAATATGGATGAGGTTTTGAAAGGAAAATTCGAGATTGTAGATTTGAGTCCTAATACTTTGGTCTAACCTTATTCCACACACGTGCATACACACAAATATTGTAGGAAGGTTCAGAAGTTCTCTGACTTGTTGATCCGCCTTATTAGCTCCTATCATGCCTATATTTTTTTCATATCCAGGAAGATCATTTTCTTTTAGGGTAGTTCAACCTGATTTTTTGTTGGTGGATATTATTATACTGCATCCCTTTTTCCCTTTATTAAAATTTAAACTCTTCCACTTTTTCTTCCCTCTCCTAATGCAGGCGAAGTTTCATATAATACAAGAACTTCTTGGTAAACTGCATGCTACTATAGGTAATTGTCAGGAAAGTGATGCATACATGTCTCTTTTTGGGGAGCTAAATGAAGAGAGGCAGAAGGCACGCTGCACAATGAAGGGCATGTTTAATAAATCTTTTGGAGCTACGTTCCTCACCGACACTGGACAAGAATCCTCCTTTGCTTATCACATCCATCAGTATGCCGATGTATATACCAGCAAACCAGAAAACTTTTTGTTGTATCCACCTGAGGTGTGGCTTCATGTACCTTTTGATATAAAAATCATGCCGCACCACGTGAAGGTATGATTAAATCGTCCTACAAAAGGGTTTTGTTGTGCTTGCTATCTTTAATTCTTTTTGTTCTCTTGGTCATGACTCATATTTTCACTTGGCTTGATGATTCTGGTCTCAAAGAGTGGGACTTGAAATTATTTTGGCCATCTCGTAGTTTTGTCAAAATTTTAGCTACAAGTTTTCTTTTATTTCTTTTGAAAGAATTTCACAGAAGACCTGTAGTAGAGTATTTTCCCAGATTCATTTTTATCTAATGTTCCACTTGTTTTTGTACTTTGAACATTTTATCAAATGTTGGAAGTGAGTCGAAAGAAGTCTACTACTTTTACTCGATACAATCTCGAGCGGAAAATTCATTTGCAAAAAGAATTCTTAGTTCCTTTAGATAAGAAAATCCCGTTACTGGGGGTGTCTTTGATTTCCTAGATGCCAGGATGTTTCATTTTTACCACATGATCAATTATGTTAAGCTGTTTGTAAAGTTTTAACCCCGTTTTCAACTGGATTTGTATTTGAAGATTGGCTAAAAACATCTTTCTTTCAGGTTCCGTCAAGCTTGTTCAAGATTCAATAGTTTCAAGCTGGAAAGAGAAACTAAGCGACACATACCCAAGGCTGAATATTTTTTGCGGCTGATACTGGATGCCATGGGTAAATGAGGGTCAAGTGAAGTAGTATGGTTGTATGCGAGGAATTACACGACAAAAATGATGTTGCACCCCATTGTAAGTAAATGTTGATAGCATTTGTCCTCCCATCATTTTTTAAACCTGTAAATCCTAAACTTAAAAATCTTCCAGTCAGAAAACATGGTCTCTTATCATAATTGATTTAACATTATTTTATCTGAACTGTTTTTCCCCATCATCTACAAGCTTGATGCTTGATTATGTGTAGCATTTCATCTTTCTGCCACCTTAATTTACATGACGGGCTTTCCTTTAACTCAGACCCTTTTTTAAACCTGTAAATCCTAAACTTAAAAATCTTCCAGTCAGAAAACATGGTCTCTTATTATAATTCATTTAACATTATTTTATCTGAACTGTTTTTCCCCATCATCTACAAGCTTGATGCTTGATTCTGTGTAGCATTTCATCTTTCTGCTCCTTAATTTTCATGACGGGCTTTCCTTTAACTCAGTTTTAAGTATAATTCTTTGGTTCCTCTTAACATGTGCACATGCTAAGCACACAATTCAAGAGAATATTTCGTTGAACTGTGTGCATATTCTTTTGATTTCTGTATTTGCACCAAATTCAAGGGAATATGCACACAATTCAAAAAAATATTTTCTTGAATTGTGTGCTTAGCATGTGTTAGGGCACATGCTAAGAAATTCCTAATTCTTTTTCTGTAGTATCCTCTACTATTATACATCAACTTTGATGTAGGCTAGCTTGTCTTTGTTGAAAGCTGGAAACCAATGAGTTTACCTTTTTCTTTTTTATTCAATTATATAGACAGACAGATAGAGAGAAGAGAGCTTTGGCAAGCCTATATCTTAACCAACCAACCATAAAAAAATGAAAGAAATCAGATTCTCCTCTCTGAGAATGAGAACGTTTAATTTGACATGATGAAGCACTGCACGGCCGACCACAAGGAATGAAAGGTCCAGCTTCCTCCTACATAGAGAGCGCACCGTAGTGTCGGCAAAACCAAAAGCCACGACACTGATAGAGATACCTACTGTACTTTACAGCTGGAATCATTTCCTCTGCTCATTTTTTTTATAGGAAATTGTTAAATCCACAACGAAAATTATAATTTTCATAACAAAAATATATCTATAGCGACGGTTTTTAATTGTATCCCTTAGAAACCGTACAGGCGTCTTTTGGCGCATACGGTTCAACAAAAAATGAGAAAAAAAGAATCAATGTGTAGATTCCAATCCTCTTTCTGACTTCTAACGAAAGGACTTTTCTTCGATTTTTCAAAAAAGACGAGTTTTTACTCCTTTCCTTATTATAAAAAAAAGAATTCACTAAACTTATCGAATTAACTTTTCATTGATATATTGTTTCATCGAGATCCAAACATTTTTGTTGTTTTATTATCAAACCCTTTAATTACTCGGGTGGAAATGAAATAGAAGAGTAGTCATTTCCATCAAGTTTTCAAAAAACTTTTCCAGAGATAATTTATGTTGGAAATTATTCCATCTCCATAATTTTGTACTTAACAAATGAAACCAACACAATTTTTGCATCATCCTATCCTATCCTATGTTGTTATAAACTTATTATATAATTTGGCCCCAGAACAGCAACGAAAGATCATCAGATGTCGTACCATACGCTAGCTGTCCTTTTGGATTTTTATTACTCAATGTAATAAAACCTTAGCTTAGCTTAGCTGTCCTCGATCTCATTCTCTTTCATAATTCACATCCAGCTGCGCAGCTTTGAATTTCTTTTTTTTTTAAACCGAAATTTTAACATTCTTGTCTTTGTAAAGATGGGATATCCAACCCCCCTATTATTATATTATAAAAAAATAGCATCTCTTGCAATTCAAAATCTAAAAATATCTCATTCAAACCAAAAGAAATAATAATAATTTAGAATCTCTTAATAGTAATTACAAAAAAAAGAAGAAGCAAATCTTGAGTAACATTCAATATTCTTAAACTATTAATCAAATAATTAGGGGAAGAAGAAGAAAATAAGAAGCAAATAGGAAAATAAGACCTTTTAATGCGTCCATCAATGATCAAATTTAAGAGAATTACATACTAAGTTAAAACCAAAATTAGTACCAAAACAAAATGTGTTTTTATATACTACTTTGGTAGACAATATCAAACAAAACTGCTTAGTCGTGGAGGGATCCGGTTAGTATGAAGTGAACTTTATGATAAGTTTATTTCATGTACACACAACAAACAGGTGGGAGGAGATCTAGGACTATATTAGACATGTGTGAAGTTCTTCGCTTTATGCTAACTACTCCCATGGCGGAGGGGCACTAATCATTGATTTTCATTACCAGCGAGCGTCATCACTATAATATATACCATTTCCTTTCATTTCTACACAAGAATATTTTTTATTTCAATTTTGAATACATTATTCTACTTCTATTTATATTAAGAAAATCCAATTCCATTTGATACGACAAGTCAAAAGGCTCGAAGGGGGAGCATTTGCCGGAGAAAAAGTTTAAAAAGTATTTCAGTTGCCAAATAAACTCGTAAACATGCTTATCCTTTACAAGAAGAATATTAGGAAATGAAGATAACAACAAAATTCAAACTGAGGATAACAAGACTCTTCACCCTCATCCCCAAGAAAAGAATGTGCTTTCCCTTTTACCTAGATTTCCTTCTTTTTTTTTTCATTTCCTTTTCCATTTTACCGTAATTTTTTTTTGAAGAAACCCCAATAAATCTAAAATAAATAAAGAAAATTTTAATTTACAGCCTTTCCGTGATTGTAGCCGTAATAGGAGAGATACCATCTAACGAACTTCTTCAACCCGGTTTGCAAATCTGTTGTGGGCTTATACCCAAGTTCTCTTCGGGCCGAACTTATATTAGCATGTGTGAAAGGAACGTCACCGTTTCCGGGCATGTCCACCATATTCTTTTTGGCTTTCATCTTCAAATGCCTCTCCAATATGTTCACTAACGTCGGTACTGTTACCGGCGACGTGTTGCCCAGATTGAAGATCCGGTACGGCGCGATTCCCTTCTTCTTTCCGCCCGACCCGGTACTCCTACCAGCAGTATCTAACGAACCCACACACCCCTTCACAATATCATCAATGTAAGTAAAATCCCGGGCCAAGTCAACCCGATTCTTGCCCCTGTACACAGTAATTGGTTTACCCTGTAAAATGTTCCGGGTGAAGGAGAAATAAGCCATGTCGGGCCTGCCCCATGGGCCATACACCGTGAAAAAACGCAACCCAGTAATGGAAAGACCGTAAATGTGGTTGTAGGTATGCGTAATTTCTTCACCCGCCTTCTTTGTAGCCGCGTAGAGGGAAGCGGGTCGGTCAGTACGATCCGATTCGGAAAAGGGAACCTTGTCGTTTAACCCGTAAACCGAACTGGAGCTAGCCCATACAACAGCGGGCTGTGGATTGGCGGATTTGCAGGCCTCGAGAAGCGTGACTAGGCCCGCGATGTTGCTGTGAACGTAAGACTGAGGATTCTCCATGGCGTATCGTACGCCGGCCTGCGCAGCCAAGTGCATGACGTGCGTAAAAGCCACCACATCGAAGAGCTTTGCTAAAAGGCGCGCGTCGTTAAGATCACCCTCCACAATAAAGATATTATGGGAGTGGAGGAGGGCTGTTCGGGCTTTTTTCAACGACGGGTCATAATAGCTGTTGTAATTGTCGAGTCCAACGACGCCGTCTCCCCGTTTCTTGAGGGCTAGGGACACGTGGGAACCGACGAAACCGGCTGCCCCGGTAACCAGCACCGACATGCCGTTGGAGCGGTGGATCTGAGCGGATTCCCGGACTTGTTTCTCCCAATGGATGCCGCCCCAGGAGACGGAGAAGTACTTGCTACCGGAATCGACGAAGCTTTCGAAACTCAAATACGACACCGTTAAAGCTATCAAGAAGAGAGCCCACAAGAACATGGACGACGTCGAGGCGAAACATCTGTGGAGCGATCGGTTCATATGGTAGGACCGGTCGATCTTAAACTTACCGGGCGTTGACGGAAACAATTCCTCCTCCAATGACGGCATTCTTCTGTAGTAACCGGAAATTTCCAGATTTTATGGAATGGATTGATAGGGTAAATTTATAGATGGGTTTGGATTTGTAATTGAAGCGGGTTTCTGTCGTATTAATATTAAATATTTTAGGGTGAGGAGGAGAAAGAAGGAAGAGATGCAGAGAACAATGGAGGTTGTATTTGTTTCTGCACCTGCCGAAAGACGGAAGGTAGAGGAAGAATTTAAATAGTGGTCACCGCACCCATACGCGTGAACGCGTTAAAGGACGGCCAAATTGGAAAGAGGGAGGGAGAGAGAGAGAGAGAGAGAGCATAAAACTAATTAAATTTGTAAATAAATGTATTTTAATTTAAAATTGGGAGACTTTTGAGTTGTTTTATTACCCCTCATATATTAAAAAAGAATAATTTTATAAAAAAAATAGAAAAATGAATACTTTAAGACTAAAGTGATTTTTTTAAGCGTTGAAGGACACTTTTATACTTGAGCCTTATTTCAATGGTACAACTGGGGGTGTGGGTTATTATTAGAAATTGAGTAGTGTTGTTATAATAACTAAATAACTGAAATGTAACCAAATTATGTATGTAGTAGAGTATATCTGATAATACCCTAAAAAACTCGGGGCACACAGAATCTATACCACCACCGGTTCAACCAGTCGTACAGAAAATGAAAGACTAGATAAGAACAAGGAAGACCGGCAATTGCCCGCGATGCCGTGGATTCGGCTATTGGTTTGGAACCTTCCTACAATTTGTCCCTCTCTCTCTCTCTCTCTCTCTCTCTCTCTCTCTCTCTCTCTCTCTCTCTCTCTCTCTCTCTCTCTCTCTCTCTCTCTCTCACTCACTATTTCATATTTTACCCATTCATTTTTACTCAAATAAAAAAAATAGAGTAACATATTGAGTGGCGATTCATGATCTGTTGTGTACCGTCAGTCATGTGCAGTTGATAAAATTCATGTAAAGAAAGAAAGAAAGACGCATTTAATTAATTAAATAAAATAAAATATAGATATGCCAGTAATGTGTACACATGTAAGTGCTTCCATTTGGATTCCAAGAACTTTCCACCCTCTTTCATCCGGTAACTATTCCCTCCCATATAATTTTGTTTTTTGATTTTAAATTTATTTAATTTTAGATAATATTATTAGTATAATATATAATAAAATTTATTTTATTTTAAATTTTTATGATCATATCAATTTTAAAATTTAATAGTAATTAAATTATATTTTTAATTTTGAAACGAAGGAAACACTTACCTATCAAGTGCTTCCTTTATTTATTTATTTATTTATGTTAGTGTTAGTGTGAGTGTTAGTATCCCAAGGGGAGTTTAATATGAATCCATCCCAAATTGACTTTTTTTGGCCTATATATTATACTCCATTATAGTAGTATTATATTTAATAGTTTGCTTTATTTGTGTCAACTAATTTACTCCGTCAATACATCGGCTTTCAATCATTAAATACCAAAACAAATGAATAAATAAATAAAAATGGAAAGGTCCATCCTCTTCTCTTTTCTTATGGACAACATCTCAAGTATTGGTATTGGTATTGGTATTGGTATTGGATTGATGGTAGTTTCCTTATCAAGGCAGGAATTTTGAAACACTGACATTGGGTTATGCCAATTCAGTTATGCCACCCCATTCTCCCAACCCAACCCAAATTGATTCATAAATTCAAACAAACAATGATGTTTATTCGCTGTGGGCCAAATTGATCTCAGGCTCTCAGCCCTTGAAATCCAAGGAAATCTATCTTATCAACGGTCCAAATGCATGCACATGGAACTTTCATTTTTTTATGAAAGGCCCAAGATGCATCAGCATGAAACTTTTTTTTGTTTTTTGTTTCGCTTTCCGTTGCTTTACTTGACAAGTTTGTTGCCTTAATTTTTTATTTCAATTATAAAAAGATCAAAGAGAATCAAGCACATGACATAACATGAAATGATATATAAACACAATATTGTCTTACATATATAAGTAATACATAATATAATATAAGTAAGCACAAATTACCTATATAATTGTCATACTTATAATTTGGTTGGTGGAAACTTATTTATTCTTGGTTCTCCAAATTAAATTATTCATTTGTCGTGTCCGCTACCGTACCCTGATCCAGACCCACCACCTTCACCGTATCCAGATCCGGATCCCTCACCGGACCCTTCACCACGTCCCGATCCAGACCCGCGGCCTGAGCCTTGTTGCCCACGGCCTTTGGCGGATCCGCCTCCTTGATTTCCACCTGATCCCGACCCAGCATGTGACCCAGCGTATGAACCCGCTTCTGATCCTGCACCGGAGCCCGAACTACCAGAACTGGAACTTGATGATGAAGAGGAGCTGGAGCCAGAGCCCGAGCCAGCACCTGCACCAGAACCCGAACCGCTTCCACCTAGTCCAAGGCCTATTCCAGCACCAATCCCAACTCCAAGACCAAGACCATTTCCAAGATTCAAATCAAGATCCTTCCTTGCTACGCGGCTTTCAGAGATGTTGGAAATGGCTGAAATAAGCAAAGCAATGAGAGCTAGTGACCGTAGACCAGCCATGTTTTGATAAAGTACAAATTATTAATTCGAGTTATATACTAGGTAGGTAGGTAGCTAGTGTTTGAAGGTTTTGAGTAATTTGAACTAATGAGAGATAGTGAGGTATTTATAGCTGCTGATGATTAAGGTTGGTACATATATAGAATTGCCAATATATATATATATATATATATATATATATATATATATATATGTATGTATTCAAGGGTGTGAACTGAGTGGGGGGAGGGAGCATTCGCGGCCTTTATTATTGACATTGGGAGATAGTGGCGATCGATGGGATAGTAGATTGAAATTGAAAAATGAAGCAAAGCTTAAATTTGTGGCTGAGAAATTAAGATGCGGGGAGACTATATGATGGCCACCATCATCACTATCAATAGAATTGCGCCGCGCGCTCTACAATTCCACTCACTATATATAGTGGAGTTTGATTGCATGAATGATCTCTATTATATTCTATCCCTCTCTTTCTCTAGGTGCATCAGTGCATGGTGCTGCTATATATATATATATATATATATATATAGCTAGAAGAATTGAAAATAATTAGCAGCTGCACATGTGAAAACAGATGTATAAAAGAAGTTAAGAAACGCCGTGATCTTTAGAGGTGGAATTAATGACAAATTAAGTAATCCTACATTTAGATCCGAGGAATGAAATTGATGAATGAATGAAATAAAATAACGAGTGGAATGATTTATTCTATTCTCAATTCAAATGAGTCATTCTGTTAAAAATAGAAATTAAAAATATGTAATTGTTTTACTTGAAGATTACACGTTCCTATTTATACTGTTATAAATATGGACTAATTCTCTAACTGTACAATTGTATTTAGGTTTACATCAACAATAACAAACTATCTAATTGAATTACATGTGATTAAATTAAATGAGCTGTTGTTGCTAATCTTGCATGTTGAGTTTTGATGTGAAGAAGAGATAGACTCATCCTTAACAATCCCTCTCAAGTTGGGTCTGGAAAAAAATTTGTAAAACCCCACCATGAAAAGTAAAAATTGGAGTGTGTCACTAGGCAAGGCTTTTGTAAAAAGATCAACAGGTTGTTGAGCAGTAGATAAGTAAATTATAGTAATGATTCCTGATAGACACGTAATTAATATATTTTAATATTTATTATTTTATATGCTTATTTTATTTAACTAACACATTTTATTTTGTTTTGTAAGAAATAACATTTAATTTTCTTGGGGAGCAAATAAAGGATTTATATTCAGCTCTTAAAGATAGAAAAGGACTCTTGGAGGATTATCATATAGAGATTGAAGTCAAGAAAGAAAGAAGAGGAAAAAAGGAACAAAAGTGTCCAAGTTCAAGGAATCTAAATTAGGGCACAAATTTATTTTTCCTATAAATAAGTCTCTTGTTTTAGAGGGGAGGGGTATTAGGGATTATATTAGTTGAGGTTGGATGATCGTTAATTAAAGAGAATTTTCTTATTTATTTTTAATCTATTCTCTTCTTTATTTTAGTTAGTTATTTCATTTTTCATGTCTAGCTAATTTCTTTAATCTAGGATGAAGATGAAATTAAAAAATTATTCATGATAATATTTTTCATCTCTTCTATTATTTATGTGTTTATGTTTAATTGATTTCGCTTTCATGTTTCGTTATTGAAATAACTTGGTTTTATAATTCTCATGTGATTTTAAATTAATTAAGAGGTTTTAATAGATTATTGTTAAGATATGAGTTTTTCATAATCCATGCTTACTCAGAAAAGTTTTGATGGGTTATAGTTAATCCTTAAATTTTCATAGTCTATGCGTGCCCATGTTAATTATAAAATTACTAAATTAATGGGAAGGAGGATCAAAATCATAGTTGAGTTATAAAAATAGAAGAGATTAAATTATATGTTATGTTTATTATTTAATGAATTCGGATTTCTAGATTGTTTCCTCCTTATTAGTTTTCATATTCTAATTAATCAACTCTCAATCTTTATTTCTAATTCATCTAAAATAGATATTAATTAGAATATATTAAAATTAATCTAGTCTCTGTGGGTTCGACCTGTACTTGCCAGTTTTTTAATTTGACACTGTGTACTTGCAGTTACATATTTTTATCACATGTAACACTCCAGTCCCACATCGAAAGATAGGAAAATATTTGTCTATACTTAAGTAATTAAGTTTCTACCAATAGTACCTTCAGTCATGACTTTTGGGTAAGCCTGTGGTGGGCTAAGATGACCCAAGAAGATACTATTAGGCCAGTAGTTTAAGGCCTTATTTTGGATGGATTTGATTCGATTCGGACTTGGGATTTGACCCAAGATTTATTCTGGACTCGGAATTTGACCCGGGTTGTTATATATGGTATCAGAGCCGACTCTCGAAAGCTCGGGTCGGGTCATCCGATCGGGTTGCCGGAGGTGAGGACACGAAGGCTAGTGGTATTATCCCACAATGGAGAGAAGAAGGTCCGGAGGTGGGGACACGAAACCAGCCGGTATTATCCCACAATGGCTAGAGAGGCAAATATCTTTGGACCGTGTGTGTGTGATCGGTTCTGAAGGGGACGTCAGAAATTTAAGTGGGGGAGTTTGTAACACCCCAGTCCCACATCGAAAAATATTTGTCTATACTTAAGTAATTAAGTTACTACCAATAGTACCTTCAGTCATGACTTTTGGGTAAGCCTGTGGTGGGCTAAGATGACCCAAGAAGATACTATTGGGCCAGTAGTTTAAGGCCTTATTTTGGATGGATTTGATTCGATTCAGACTTGAAATTTGACCCAAGATTTATTCCGGACTCGGGATTTGACCCGGATTGTTACATCACATCAATTCGGTACTTGAGTTTGTCTCTTACAATGTGACAATCAATTTCAATTTGTTTACTCCTTTCATGAAAGACTGGGCTAGAAGCATGACTGATTTGTTATCACACAAAAGAGTTGAATTGGAGTGAGATTAGAAACTCGAAGATTTTGCCATTGAATTTCGCAAACAATATTGGCTATAGAGCCATATTGTGACTCAGGATTGTGTGGATTGTTTCTTACACTTTCAAGAGATGAGAGATTAATGACTAAGCTTCACAAAATAACAAGTAATTAAGAGATTTTCTAGTTTCATCACACGAGCCCCAATCAGCATCACAATAGGCAGTGAGAGTCAATGGACTGCTGGCGGAAAATAGAATGACCTTCGCCTGGTGTAGATTTGAGAAATTGAACTAATTTCAAAGCTACAAACATGTGCGCAGGTAAGAGATGATGCATAACTTGACTTAATTTATAATCCGATATGATTATAAATCCTATAGAATCAAAGTAACAAATGAATTGCAGAATGTATTTAGATAGAAGCTATAGTACGTAGTACTATTATGAAAATAACGAAAAATAAAGAAGAACAAACCCTAATGCTTTAATACCATGTTAAAAACAGAGAATATTGAACAAAAATAAAAATTTATTATTCTTTTACTTAAAGAGTACATGTTCTTATTTATACTGTTACAAATATGGACTAATTCTCTAACTAATAATGACAGCTGTAGTTTTGATGTGACGATAAGCTCATCCTTAACACATTCCATTCTAACGGAACAACCAGACACAATTTTTCATTCAATAAGAATGAGTTATTTCATTTCCACTTTAATTCTTGCAATCCAAACGTAACATAATAAAATATAATGTTGTGTTTGGAGTGTATAGATCAAACGATGAACAGAATGAGTCATTCACACAGAATGAATACAAATTTTTTATATAGTTGTTCTTAAATGTTAGGAAACATATTTCATTCTTGTCAAGTTGACAAGTTTCATTACTTAAAAGGATTGTGGAATGACCTACTATCACTACACCAAAAATGGCCTCTAGTGAAGGACAAATCTTTTACAAGACATAATATATCACTCACAATAGATTTATTGTGAAGAAATATTTCCTTCACACGAGTGCTCGTATAAGACCTCCTCGCAATTGGCTATTCTTCGCTAAGTAGTGACTAAATATTTTTTGTGAAGGATATATTGTGAATGACTTTTTATTCATAAATTATAGTTGGTAATGAAATATTGTTATTTAGTGAAAGAATGATTTTCTTCACAAATAATATTTTAAGAAGGATTATTAAAAATTAGTGAATAACTTTATTCCCTTACAAATAATATATTGTGAAGAACAACTTTATTTAACGAGAGAAAATTTTCCTTCACTAATTATAAATCGAGAATGTATCTTCAAATTAGTGAGAGAAATAATCCTTCACAAATTATAAATTTGTAAATAAAAATTAATTAATAAATAAATAAAATTCATTGCAAATTATAATTAATTTTCAAATCAGTGATTTCATATTTATTATTATTACTATAATTTTTATTAATTGCTATAATAAATATTAAATTCAATATTTCAAGTTAATATAAATGTCATACTTATTTCAAACTAATTGATAAACTAATGCAAAAAGAACCAATAATTAAAACTAATACTCCATATATAAATAGATAATGCTCAAGTCACGATAAGTACAAAATTTGTTATTGTATCTTGATCTCCCAAAGACCATTAGTACTTACAATATTTAATAACTAATATAAGAAAACTGAAAGAATAACAACGAACTAGAAGGAATGAAGTGTATATCATGTTATGTCCACTTCATCATCATTTTCTTCAAGGTAATCAAGGTTGAATATGTAAACTTCATGCATCATCATTTTCTTCAAGGTAATCAAGGTTGGATATGTAAACTTCACGTTGCAAAAGAAACCCCAAAATTCAATTTCAATAAGAAGAGGAATAAGAAAAAATGTACTTCGATGAACTTAAATTAATAGGGGGAGAGAGATTAATCAGTCAGGCATAATCACATATTAAAAAGTAAAAGCATTCTTGTAGATATCAATGTCATCGAAAATTAAATTTATCTGTGTAAACTTCACTTACTTGGCAGGTAAAATGTTCACCATAACTTCCAACTCTTCTGGATTCAGCGACATATCAACTCTATTTGATTCCTAACCTCTATGCAAATCAAACTGAAATGGTTAAATAGTGTTAGGCTGTTAGCCACACACATGCTTGGATCTCAGCTACATAGTAAACTCTGTGATCAGACCTAGCTCATTTTAGAACAAGTGAAGGAGTGAGGCAGCAGTCCACCCAGGATAGGCTGAACAGCAGCAGCCCCAGTAACAGAGATAGGCAGAATTAGCATTCGGCATAAGCAACCAACACATCATTTAATCCAAATAGCAGCTGAAATAGTTGTATAGCAGCATCATAGCAAAAGGCAAACCCTGACAGCCTCAACTAGCAATAGCAGCCCCGCTGCCATCCGCCCATGCCCACATCAGAAAGAAAAAAAACAGCCGGGGTAGTGAGAAGCAGCAGCATAGAAAGCAATCCTGTTGCAACCCAGCCCAAACCCAACGAGACCCACCACGAGAAAAACTTAACAGCTGCAGGCCAGCTAACCAGCTGCAGACCCCAAAACCAGAACAACAACAAACTGCATAAACCAGCAAACCAAAAAGTCTCCCAAACCTGCAGCAGCACCTGAAGCACTACCTCATAGCAAATCCTCCCTGAAACCACATCCAGCCACAGCGAGACTAAGACAGCAACAGGACTGAGACAGCAGCAGTCAAAAAACTCCACAACAACAAAGAGCCCAGTTCATAAACAGGACTACAACCCCAAAAAAGAGCCCAGTTCTTAAACCAAACCAGTCCAGGCCAACAGAACCACACCATTTCCAAACATTCATCAAGCAAGAGCATTAAACAGCAATAGTACATTATATTACAACACAAGATGTCTATAGCAGGATTTTGCTTTGACTTTCTGAAATTTAATGTTAGTGTGAAGGCCACACTTTAGCATGTGCAGAATATCTTGAGCTATGATACTAATCACGTGTCAAAAAGGCAATCGCTAACACTAGTCCAGATCTAGCATGTAGTTATTTGGTCAACAAAAGAATAACGAGATCCCTTATTACTTTCCAAAAAAGGTAAATTAAATGGAGTCAAAAGCATTGAATAATTAGATTATGCACCTAAAGTTGAGGGCAAACACCCAATAATGTCTCAAGAGTCTGCAAGTGGTACTCATCTTGAAAGACCTGAATTATGCAGTCCATCAAATAATATTGTGCAAGCTCATCTTTACAGTTCACAACCTGTTAAAAACATATTAGTTTCATAATATTAACTGAAACTTAGAATGTGTATTGTGATAACATAGTATTCCACGTCACATATATTGAGAATTTTTAAGTAACCATATAACTGAACCTGCTCCAAGACTCTAGGAAGAACAGTGTCTCGGTAAATTTCAAGGTCAACACTCTCTATCTGGCTGAGAACAGTGTCCCTATTACAATACAAAAGCTATAGTTATGATTATACATTCATGTAATATTGACAGATTATACATTCATGTAATAGTTATGTAATAGTATTATACATTTATGTTATGATTATACATTAATGTAATAGTTATGAATATACAATTGTCTAAATTATAATACAAAAGCTATAGTTATGATTATACATTCATGTAACAATAAAATAAGTAGGAAAAATGTTGCAGCACACGAAAAGAATTAAGTCAAGTATAGCAAGTTGGGATTAATAAAGACTACTTACTGATAAAAAGTACGGTGGCTGTGGCAGCTTGTATATAGGCATCCACATCTTTAAGCTTTCGAAACTCACTTACTCCTGTTTTCTAGCACCTTCGGAAACTAGAGAAAAACGAGTAACTTCTAAAATCCTATAACATCGAATGATCATATAGAATTACAATTTTCACTTCATTTTCCCCAGCATAAAATATTGACAGAGAACTGAAAACTTTCTCTTGATGCTTCATTTCGTTACTAAGTCGAATTAAATACTTCCTCTGTTCGAATATATAAGATCACCTTTGACTTTTTAAAGTTGTAAAATATTAAAAGTACTACTAGTTGCAAGATTTTTTTTTCCAAAAATTAAACAAATCACATCAATTTAGAAGTTAAAAGTATCTCCATTTGACTTTAAAAGGCAAATTTAATCTTATATTTCAGAACAGAGGGGGTAAATATAGACTTGGACTCTTCAAATTTCCTTTATCCTCCAATTCTTCTACTGGACAACCTTACCCCGTAATGCTGTCCATTTGATTTATGAGGCTTCAACAGCCACTGCCGGTATCTAATTTTCTCCCCTCTGCATTTAGATTTTCCATTTCTAATCACTCATCTAATTTTCCCCACAACTTCTCTCCTCAGGAATTTAAGAAAGGGGGAGGGGGGAAGAATAACAGAGAATACAAAATCCTGTTAAAACCCAAAGTACTTAACCTACTACACATTCTGAAGTACCTTAAAAGAGTCTGGACACAAACATTTACCGGATTGTATATTTAAAGGAAGCATAGTCTGTTACATTTTTGTGATGGAGCATACTCAAAAGTTTTAAATCGTGAGACCCACTAACTATTCATATAAGAGAGATCATATGAAAATATCAAATATATTTTTTTTCACCTAAAAATATCAGTTCCCTAATTTTTATCTTTAAAACAATCACCAAATAATTTTTAAATTTCATTTCTCTATCCGTTCTATTCTTTCCTCCGTTCTATTCTTTAATTCCAAACGTAGCAGATACGTGCAATTTGGGGTTGTAGTTGTCAATTTCTAAAGTATTCTCGCCAAGAATAGTGCATAAAAAAGCACCACCCCCTCCCTACATATTGTCAATCATGTTGACCATATGGATGGTTCAGATTATATCATTTTCTCCTTTTGGTTTGAGTATTATTAACGATCCAATTGCTCCAAAGTTGAAGAGGGTAAAATATAGTGTTATGCTCCATACAGGAAAACATGAGCCCCTCTGCCGCCTCCATCTTCCATTCATCAGTAAGGATCTGTTCCCCTCTTTTTCTCAATCTTCTCATTTTCTATTCAAAATCATATTTTTTAAAAAAAAAAACCATTTTAACAAATCAAATCACATCTCTTTTGATGTCCTCGAACCTTCAAATCCAAATAAATTTTGTTATTCAATAAATTATTTCATTATTAACATATTCTTTGTGGATTTTGATTATTGAGAATATTTTTTGTATTTATCATACTTTTTGTTTGAGGCAATTCTGTATGTTTTAACACATAAATAAAGCCAGTTTCTTTCAGTCTCTATCATCAATCGGCTATGTCCCAAAGAAATCTCTCATACATAAATCCAAAGCCCTGCAAGCATCTTGCAGATTACAAGCTTAAGCATGGCCTTACAAAATTACAACTAATATTAGCAATAACAACCATCTAATTACAATTAATATTAGCAATAACAATCATCTAATTGAATTTAATAAAGAATTAAAATGTGGACATTAGATTTGAAGATACAAAATGTTTTTCATGGTATTGAGAAGCAAATATAGACAAAATTTAGTCTTTGTATACATATAATTGAGTGGGTAGGGTTTTAAGAAGACTGGAACCTGGAGATTTGATTTGGAAAGTGGGCGATTATGTGATGTGGAAGAATCAAGAGAGAAGAATCCACGGGGGAAGAAGAAGGCGCAGATGCAGCCTAAAATAACCCCGATCGCAATTGCAATGGCGATTTGAGCTCCAAGCACTGATGATTGACTGCTCTTCTCTTTACGACCCGCCATTCTTTTCCTCCCCCAAAATTGGAAAGCAAAGAGACTTTGTTCTCGCAGTTTCTCTAGGTTTCCCCTCATACTAATGTTCACGTCAACTCCTTTTCCAGACCAAGTACACAACTCGAACTCTGTTCCATTTAGGGACTCTGTTCCAAAAAGACTTATAAAAATAATTAATATTGTAAACTCTTTAAAAAGTAATATTATAAATAAAATATTTATTTTAGAAACTTAAATAAATTTAAATTTTAAAATGCCATAAATTAGCTAATAACAAATTAAAATATAACTATTTTATAGAATAAAAAAATAATAATTTAACATATTTGTTATCTGTTTTACAAAAAGAATCTTAATTATTATAATTATTTTATTGTCAATTTACAATATTTTAAAATTTGAATGATTATAACTTAATATTTTAATTAATAAAACATTTAATATTATGCATTATTTAAAAAGTATTATTAAGAATAAAATTTTATTTTAAAAAATTAATTATATTACAATTTGAGTTATAGAATACCATAAATTAACTAAAAAAAATTAAAACTTAATTAACTTTTTCTACAGAATAGATGAGTAATTTTTTTAGCATTTGTGGTCTACTCCACATAAGAGTCTTATCATTTTTTTTAAGGTCAACGTATGAAATTTTAAAGTTTAAATTATTGTAAATTTGTTTACTTTGATTAAAGAAATAGCCGATATTATAAGTTACTTAAAAAGTATTACCAAAAATAAATTTGTTATTTTAAAAAATTAAATTTATTTATATTCACCACAATTAATTCTAAAAATTTTATTTAGAACAAAACAGCGACGAATTTTATTTCTCGCAAAAAAATCTGAACAATGATATATAGTGAGTAATAATTCCTTCATTAATAGATTTTTTTCCTCGCAAATTTTTAACATAAATTAGTGCCAAAAATTGTGAAGAATGTTTCTTTCGCTAATAACTATATTATTACTATATTTTTTCTTTCACTGTTCATTCGCTAGAAAACTTCTCATGTGAAGGAATGAATTCTTTCACAAAATTTTCTTCGCTACATTCCTAATTTCTTGTAGTGTATATATATGTTGATTTTATTGTATATTCCTTTCTTGAAAAGGGGTCGTAAAGCAACCTGTAAAAGAAAGAGCAGAAGAGAAAGATATCGGGTAAGGACGTGTCTGTAATTCTTAAAGAAGCAAATTTCAGTTCGGTTTTCTAGAACAGTAACAGGCGGGCAGCAATTGATATTTGATGACCAGTAATTAAAATTTCCGCACATAGTAAGTGTAATAGGTTGTTATGCTATCAAGTAAAGGAAAAGGAAAAAAAATAAAAATAAATAAGGGGCGCATTACATTGAGCTAGTTTGACCAAATTTAGAAAATAAAACCAGACGAATACTATCCCTACAGTATTAGCTTTAAATTTGAGGTGGTTGGATATAATTTAGTTTCTTTTAACTATTAAAAATATTACTTGGGAAATGAATGAGAGATACGATTATAATTCATGTAGTATACGATTTTTAGCAAAATAAGTATTCGTACCTACCAATCTTTGAAAATTATCAAAATTAATTGCTAGAAATGGGTTTATTCTTTCTGTCGAGTGTGGAGTCCTGTTTGCCGCATATTTTAGTGCAATATGGATTTGGAAACATATTAATCGTGTTATCTATTCTAAGTATAGATTTGTGCCTTCTGAGCCAGCTCCAAAGGGTTTTCGGTTCTTAAACTAATTGAGCTTACAAATCTATACATAAAGTTTCAAATTATTTACAATGTCGACCCCAAAATCAATTTCCGATAGGAATTCATCGAAATACTTAATTTGACGACAACCGTTTTGATTTTATATAGTTTGACCGTATTCAGATATTGTTGACTTTATTAACAATAATTAAAATACTAAGTAATACATATATTTACAAAAGAAGCAATACGTTTGTGCGTTTTCTTAGATCTGCAAAAAAAATTTGAAGACAAACAAATCACTAAAACAAATCTTTGAAAAAAACTCCAAAATATTCTAGATCCACATTTGTGGGTATTTCTTAAATTTGCAAAAAAAAAAAAAATTGAATTGGGCCAATCTTTTCACAAATTTGTGGTACACCCTTGGTGGGTTTTGATTTTGGGTGCTAAATTAACCTACATGCTTTTGTGGGTGCTCTTAGATCTGAACAAAAATTGAATTGAATGAAAAGAAAATATTTCCAACTTTAATTTACATTGCATGTTTGGTGTGTTTTGATTCTGGGTGAGAAAGTTACAAGCTTTAGTGCTTAAAGGATGAGTATATAAGAGAGATACATGGGTTATGTCATTGGAAATAATTGTAGATTCAAGTAGAGATGATGATCGCAGTAAGAATTTACAGGATTTTGATCGGACGACGCTTTCTCTGCCGTTGGATAAGACACAAAAGAACTAACTATATAGGTCCTGGTATCACCACCATAAACCGTCATCAGATAATTACACAAAACACTCTTTTTCTTCAATGCCCACTGAAAGTGATTCAATTTTTGTTATTTTAGATTTTCATACACACATTAGGTGATTTGATCCATTGGGTTAATGTTTGTTCTTGGATCTGATGCTTTATTAGTTGTGAATGAATTAATTTAAAGATTTCTTTCTCTTGGATAAATTGAAATAGGGTTAGAACGAATAATTTTTTTGAGATTTTCTTGGTTTGATTTTTTTTTCTGGGGCGGATGATTGAACAAAGAGAGAGTTAGGAATTGAAAATGTTTTTTTCCCAATTTTAGTTTTTTTTTTGGCGTGGATTAGTTTTGATCTTTTGAGTTTGGGTGTATTTAGAGGATTTAGGTTTCAATTGGGTTTGAGGTGAGGTGGAACCTGACATTTGAATTATATTTTTTTAGCTAACATTTGGGGATTTTTTTGGGTGATTATATTTAGTAGTATTTTAATTTGAAGTTAGTTGTATTTAAAAGTATTTTAATTTTCCCCAAAAATTGATTTTGGGAAGTAATTAGAAACTTTATGTATCGATTTGTAAGCCCGATTACTTTAGGGGTTAAGTTATGCATTTGATGAAACTTCATATAATAAAAGGTATGGATCGTCCCCTTATATATATATATATATAATATATATATATATATATATATATATATATATATATATTACATATTACATATTACATAATTATAATAATACATTTTCAAATTCAATAAATATAATTATAATTTGATATATATAATACATGCATGCATGAATCTAAAAGATAAATTTACACAATTGAATTATATTGATAAACAAAAAATATATAAAAAAGATAGCTAGCTCTCGTTCCAAGCTTATAATAATAATAATAATAATAATAATAATAATAATAAATAAAAAAAAAAAAAGGTTTTGAAAATTAATCTGTTATACTCCATAAGTCTCCCACATTGAAACAACGAAAAGAAGTAGATGCACGATAAAAAGTAAAATGGCCATTGCAACTAGGAACGAGCTCAGAATGATCCATTTGTGCTGTATTGTTCTTCTAAAACCTTCTTTGCAGGCATGGCAATTGTAACATAAAACGGTGTCGTCGTTGGTCCACAAACCACAATCAGTGTCATATGGGTTAGAGCTATCCACCACTCCTCCATCTACACCACCCTTTTGCCAGAATGTTGCATTCACATACTCCATATCACAACTTGCCGGTGGCCCGCAACACCCTGACTGAAAAAAATATTGCCAAAACTAGGAATCACTTAATTATTATATATATATGCATAAACTAATTAACATGTATATATATATGGGCATGCAGTATTTAAATATATATGATTAAAGAGATATATCCAGAACATAATAATCATTGGTGATCATTATTACAATTTTTGGTATAATTAATGAACTTTTTACGTACCTCAACGGGTGAGAATTTAGTGGCGGTGAAATGATCATAGGACTTGATCGTATACAATCTGAATGCCAAACTTTTGCAGGCACTTTGATCGTATATGCAGGATTTAATTCTATTCTAGTTATCGGTATCAAATATATTCATTTTGATACTCTCTGGTGAACCAGGTATGGTAAGACTGTCCATCTTGTAAGCTCCCTCCAGCGCAAGTCCCACAATGAGCATCACCATTGATAGACACATAATTCATACATTTTATTATCCCTAATTTTGTCCTTTTAATTATATTAGTTTATTAAATTAATATATTTTATTTTATTTTGTAGGGTTTAATATTTATTGAAGAGATTGAATTAGATGTTATGTTTATTATTTAATGGATTCGGATTCCTAGATTGCTCTTTCATTATTAGTTTTCATATTCTAGTTAATCAACTCTCAATCTTTATTTCTAATTCGCCTAAAATATTAATTAAAGATATATTAAAATTAATCTAGTCTCTGTGAGTTCGACCTGTACTTGCCAGTTCTTCAACTTGACACTGTGCATTTGCAGTTACATATTTTTATCACATCAACCATCAATGGAACCATAAGTAGAAGTAGTCCGGGCATGGGTAATCGCGATCTCAAAATCAAGAACAGAGCAGCATTGCTCAGAACAAACATAAGCATCAATCCGATAACGATCCCGTATTGTAGCTTATGCAGCTTCAATAGGTATTCGCAGTCGTAGTCTCGCACGTAGAGTAACCAAATTATTGAACGAAGAATTGGAAGGGATAGAAGGAAAGTCAGAAAGAATAATGGAAGCTTGATAAGTAGTTTCAATTTGCTCTTTTGATTTTCTTGTTTAGGTGTTGCAGCTTCACTCACTGTTTCGGCGGGATTGGTATTTTCGACCATGGCTAGGCTGGCTGTATATTAATTTTGAGGAAGAGAAAACTGGAATTTTATTGCATGATCTTCAAAGTAGTATATTATATATTTAGTGTTTGAGAAGTAGCTAGGGTTTCAAGGTATATATTATTCATCCATGTTTTAAGTGCTGAGTTGTTTTTTTAGTACATACTAAGTCAACATTGATGTTTTTTTGCATGACGGTTAAACTCTTCATATTTTAAGGATATGTAGTTGAGGAATGAGTTGAGAGTTTGACTCTTATCTGTCTATCTTTTATTTATCTATTACTCCATCAAGTAAGAGAATTAAATTGCTTTGATAGTGATGATCAGTCAAATTTATCACACTCAAACTTTGAAAATCTAGATACAATTTGATTTTTGAGGGCATATTAAATTTTAAAATTAACATTATTTATAAAAATTAATTTAGAATGAAATAAATTTTACGTATATATCAACTAATATAGTTTAATATACTGTCGTTTGATCTTAGAAATCAAATTATAGAACGGAAGAATTACTTCTTAAATGTTCAATTAAGAATTTTGTGCCTAACTAATGAAGCTTAATTAACGAGTTGAAACTCTACGAGTTGCTTTTTGCGTGAAATAGTAAATTGTTCACTATAAGATTCTATTAATCATATGAATGTCTTTCTATTGACCAGCCCCACCAATAAAATTCGGAGATGATATTCAAAATGAAAGTAATAATATATATATATATATATATATATATATATATATATATATATATATATATATATTGCTAATTTGGGGGAGGGGATTGAACGTAAGAACTCTTGTTTAAGCAAGAGGCTTAGAGTACTATTGAGCTAAAGGCTCTTGATTTAATATTATTTTTAGATAATGTGTATATTTGTTTATATTAAAATTGAATATATTCTTATAATTTTTGTATATTTAAAATTAATTTAAATTGACCTATAATTTTGTAAATAAATATGAAAAAGTGTATTACTTTTGTAATTATTTTATAGATGTACCATTATTGTAATTATTTCTAAAAATGTACTAAAATAGGGTTCTTTACAGTACTATACAACATTTATAAAATATTTACACTATTAGTGCATTCATAAAATAATTTCAAAAACAGGGCAACAAAATCAAATCATTTAATTTCACATTAATAAGAAAAGCTAAAATCAAGGAGAAATAACTGTCATATACGACAGTTACCAAATCTTTGGGATCTAACAACCAAAACAAATTCATAATTCAAATTCAAATTAAAAGAAGGGAAAAACAAAAAATTATTTCTCTATCCTAATTTTCATCTCCCTCACCACCACCGCCTCCTCTCTCCTCTTCTTCATCATCCTCCTCCGCCGCGAATCTCCGGAAGTCTTTGGTTGCGCCGCCGCTACATCACCATCTCCTCCGCTACTCTGCCACTCCGCCACGAATCTCTATTGTCCAAAACGCCCAATGAGAAGAAGGAGAAGATTCGCCCTACAAACATAAGTTTGAAAACAAATAGATGTAATTCTTACTGTTCTGAATTTTTTTTATGACTATTTGGTTATCCACAAAAACTAAAATGGTTACCTTTGTATAAAGGTTTGGCTATCAACTACATCATATTCAAAATAAATTTATTTTTAAAATGTTATTTATAAGTAACCAATTCAGTTTTATTAGGTTACCAATTGCATGAAGGTTTGGCTACCAACTGCATCATATTCAAAATAAATTTGTAAGATAATAAAACTGAGATTGCAAATTTGTTGACTAAAGTTGGAGAAACCGTTGAAAATAATTTTCACCTATTTAAATATTTCAAAATAGTTAAAAAGGTTGTTGGAGATGCTCTCACATGCATCAACAACCATTTGATTTGATGGTAGTAGTTTAGTGAAAAAATAATGCTACTATCACATAAATACTTTCACATAATCTTCACATACACACACATACATACTGTGGACTCCACACGTCAGGCGGGGGTCCACAGTATATATATCTGTGTGTGAAGATTATGTGAAAGTATTTATGTAATAGTATCATTGCTCTTTGTGAAATAAAGATAGTTATAGTACTCTTCTCATTCCACCTAAAAAGTCCTATTTGTTCAAATATGTACGTAAATGAGACTCCTATAAATCATGATGATGTTCGATATTTGAAAACGAGATGTTGGTAGACTGGCAGTAGTAGTAATAATATTTGATTAACTTGATGAAGAACTAGTGGTGCACAACAGGCCGGCTTGGTCTGGTCCGGCCTGGGCCTGTCAGGCTTTGGACCGTTGACCAGGCCAGGCCTTGACCCCCAAACCATGGCCTGATGAGGCCTGTAGGCCAGACCAGGCCAGGCCTTGGGCCAGAACCAGACTGGTATGGTTCAGCACTTACAAAAAAAAAAAAATTGCATGTGGGACTTGTGGCTTGGGGGTGGTCCAGTCTGGGAGCTGGGCCGCTGGGGGCTGAGGGCGGGGGCCTGGGGCTGGGGGCGGGCGCCAGGCAGCCTGCTAGCTCCTGCTTTATGTAATACTAAGTATACTAACTAACTAACTTTTTTTTTGAAAGCATTGTAATAACTAACTTAATAATAACTAACTAACTATAATAATATGATATAATATTAATAACTAACTAACTTAATAATATTAATATTATGAATAAACTAACTAACTAATAATAAATAACTAACTAACTTATATTAATAATAACATTAATAATAACTATTATTAATGTTATATTATTAATAACTATTAATAATATTAATATTATGTACATGTTATATTAATAATATGATATGCAGTATTAACTAACTTATGAATATTGAATAAACTAAGTAGTATATTAATATTAAAATTTAATCAACTAACTTATTAATATTAATAAACTAACTCATATATGTATAGTTATTTATTATGCACTTCGTAGAAATATTGTAGATTACACTTTTATTTTTTGAATATAAAATTAGTTTCATTGAAGTAACTAACAACTAAGTAACTAACTTTTTATTAATATTAACTATTAACTATGTATAGTTGTTTACTATCAACTAAGTAACTAACTTATTATTCATATTAAATATATTAATTAGTTATATTCATTGAAGATGTATATTAATTAAATGTATATACAAGAAATCAAAAATAAATAATTAAAATTTTAAACTTTATTGATGTATTAATTAAAACTAATGTATAATGTAGTATCTATAAAATAAAACAGAGCGACTTCAACAGGCCACGATTAAACTTTCATCATCCAACGGTTAAGATTATTCAAATCTCTCGCTCTCAAAACTCTCTCAAGTCTCAGAAAATCTCTCTGGGTCTCTATCATCAGAGAATTCAAAAATCAACGATCATGTCTCCTGATCCAAAATCTCGACTGGGTTTCCTCTTTTTCTCTCTCCTAGCCCTCACAATCTCATCACTTTCTCTCTCAGATGATTACCCACAAACAGTCAGAAAATCTCTCTGGGTCTCTATCATCAGAGAATTCAAAAATCAACGATCATGTCTCCCGATCCAAAATCTCGACTGGGTTTCCTCTTTTTCTCTCTCCTAGCCCTCACAATCTCATCAATTTCTCTCTCAGATGATTACCCACAAACAGTTTACGAAATCCTCCCCAAATTCGGCCTCCCGACCGGCCTCTTGCCGGCGAACGTGAAGTCTTATTCACTCTTCGATGAGGGGATTTTTGTGGTTGAGCTTGAAATATGTAATCTATTACGAGAGGAAGATCACTGGGAAGTTGAAATATGGGTCGATTAGTGATTTGGATGGTATTCAGGTGAAGAAATTATTTTTGTGGCTGGATGTTGATCAGATCAAGGTTGATTTGCCACCGTCCGATAGTATATATTTCCAGGTTGGGATTATTAACAAGAAGCTTGATGTGGGTCAGTTTCAGACGGTTCATTCTTGTGGTGGTAAGGTCACTGGTTCGTTTGATCAGTCTTGGAAAAGGGATCTTGAGGTATAAGTTGTCCTTTTTTTTCTTTTCTTTTTCTTTTTTTCTTTTCTTAACAAAAAAAAGTTTATATTTTCATTGATTTTGTGTGTAAAGCTTGAGTGTTTGTATATTACATCATTTTATGTGAGATTATTGTTATGCATTGGCATTAGGTGGAATTACCGGCTGCAGTGGTTTGAAATTAGAAATCTTTTGGATTAATAAATCAAGAATTTTTTATTATGGATGTGTCATGTGTTTGTATTCTAATTTTGACTTGTATTTGATTATATTTATTACTCTTGTCTTTAATTGTTTATGTTGGATTATTAGTATGCTTTGACATCATGCCACATTATTGTAGTAGTTGCAAACTGAAAGGAGAAAATGAGACCCTTGTTGGATAGGAGAAAAAGGGTCCTATTTAGTTTATTTGTATATGCTTTGTTTGAGAGGCGTTTGAAACTTTGAAAGTGACCTTGAAGATGGGGCATCTTGATTAGCTTTCATTAACTTACAGATGCAAGAAGTTATTGAGTGATGAATTGCTTGAAAAAAAATTCACTTGTTGTGTATGTATCTGTTTGTGTTTTGAACTTGCAAGTGTTTTTTATACACTGAATTATCTGTGAGGGAATTTGTTTGTGTTATGTGGATTTCTGGAGTTGATGAGAATAGGTAAAGAACCTTTAGAATTTAAAAAGTAAAAAAAAACTTTTAAAAATATCTTATTAGACAGGGAATTTTAGCTGTGCATTGGGAATATCAACTGATGGAATGTCAAAAGTTTCTCCCATTTATTGTAAACCACCTTTTCCATTAACTTTTAATAAATTAATTTACAGTTTCCGTCAAATGTGTTGAACCTTCTGTGCTTTTGAAGTCTGCTATATGGATTATGGAGATGTGCATAAAGTTTTCTAATCTTCCATACCCCATCTTTTTTCCTTGGTTCCCACTTTGGGATAGACAGAGTATTTGGGGGCGACTGTTTGACAAGGCAGGTATACGATGCAGGAGCAAAAGAGATTGCTCTTTCAGTTGTCAGTGGTATTAACTGTAAGTACCGTACTGACACCTTTACTTGCTGGTTCACGCGGGCTTAATTAATACTGGAATAACTATTTAATGAACTTCCCTTTTCAAATTCTTCTCTTTCAGCAAGTATATTTGGATATGGGCAAACAAGCAGTGGAAAAACATACACCATGAATGGAATAACTGAGTATACAGTGGCAGATATATATGACTATATCCAAAGGGTAATTATAAGTTTTGTGTCATTCTGTTCATATTCAGTCAGATACTTCAGTTGCGACTCTTTGGATACGACATAGTTTTTCCTCTTATCCAGCATGAAGAAAGAGCATTTGTTTTGAAGTTTTCTGCAATGGAGATTTACAATGAAGCTGTCAGAGACCTCCTTAGCACAGACAATATTCCACTTAGGCTCCTAGACGACCCCGAGGTGCTTATCATGTTCTTCTTAGTTCCATTCTAGAAGATATGTGTCTTATCTTTAATATATTTCATTTTTTTGTAGAAAGGAACAATTGTGGAGAAACTCACAGAAGAAACTTTGCGGGACTGGAAGCATCTCAAGGAGCTTCTGTCCATCTGTGAAGGTAAGGGCATTGTGTAAGAGTCACATTGTTATCGACTATGGCTTGTCTTTATGTATTTTATTATGTTCTTGCAGCTCAAAGACAAGTAGGGGAGACTTCCCTGAATGAAACAAGCTCTAGATCTCATTAAATTCTTAGATTGGTCTGCTTTTAACTTCTCTTGCTTTTTCTGGTTAGTGCTTTTTATACAATTATCATGTATGAAGTACTTCCTAATACATTTGATTTGTGTATTGCAGGAAATTGAGAGCTCTGCTCGCGAGTTTGTAGGAAAGGGCAAGTCAACTACCCTTGCAGCAAGTGTGGTACGGATCAGCTGGCTCTCTTTTTGATAATTTATTTTATGAATTTAAAAATGCAAATAAAGTGTATTATCTCTACGTAAACATTTCTGAAATTCTATAGTATTTGCAAGAAGAGGTAGATCACCTGAATGGTTCTCTACTCTTGGAATTTTTTTATGAGACAACAATCAATTTTACTCTTTACACCCTCAAAGGTATCTATGAAACGAATCTCTTACTGTCCTCAATTTTATTTGTCACCATCATAAGAACTTTTTAAAGTAGTTATATTAGCTTGAAATTGTGACAATTTGTTAGCCAATGGCTACAAGTGTTTTGTGGAAGAGATATTTTAAAATTGTCAACTTTAAGGTGTTCAACAATTTACAGTCACTTCAATAATTTTTCTAAAAGGTATAACAAGAAACTGTCACTTCAATAGCTTTGCTGACATTATTTGATTTCTTAATTTAATTTTAATAATTTAATTTTTCATTTGATGTTTTTAAGCAGAGAATTAGTCTGCCTAGAGGACTGATGAAGAATTTGCAAGAGAAATGCTGACTGGAATAAACCCTGTTGTCATTCATCGTATTCAAGTAATGCTAAAGATTTTTGTGACATATTCTTACCCTTTATTTTGGTCTTTGGTGTTATTAGTGGTATGGGTTTTATGACATTTATTTTGTATATTGTTTTGCTCAATAATTAATGTTATGGGTGTTATTACATTTTCTATAACATTTATAAACATTTTCTATATTAGCTTAGTTTGACCTGTTTTTATTAGCAAATGGAAGAAAGTAAGTTTTGATACTTGAGTGTAATTTATTTTGTACTACATTGTTTTTGGACATTTGGACTTATTAGCGGAATAAATTAATGATTTTATTTTTTATTTTTATATTAAGTTTGGTCTTTGGTGTTATTAGTAGTATGGGTTTTATGACATTTAGTTATTTTTATTATTATGATTATGATTTTTCGGGTTGTTAGTAGCTTTACATACGGAGGTCGAGTTGTATTAGGTCGTTATATATTCTGGTTTGTTTATTTTATGGTTTAGATATGATTTCTTGGTTGTTAGTATCAAATTGATTTTCGTCCAAATTTGGGGGACAGTTTTGAATCCAACACTTCACTAGATGAGTTTTAAACATGATGGTTGTTTTGGTGGTTTGGATATGTATTGATGATTGTAAGTTTTGTTGACATGTTTATATTTTTCTGGACATCTATTTTTAAAGAAAATTTTGCCGAACATTTTCTTGAAATTAGTAGCGACTAGCTTGATGTTTTGGGGGTTGGATATGTGTTGATGATTGAGTATGTATTATTATTGTGATTGTAAGTTATTTTAGCTTTTAAAGCATCTTTAGATATTATAGTAGTTTTCGTTACGCCGTGCCTTCAGGCACGGGCAATTACTAGTATGATTATATATGTTGATTGTTGTTTTGCTATGCAGAATTACATAGTTGCAGTGGTCGGATGTGACGGAATGCAACAGTTGCACATAGTGAAAGTATGCTAATTCGTCTGCATAGTGTACTATAAATTATCCTTGATAAGGTTAGATTCACTGCTTTGTTGATGTAACTTTGGCCCTAGGGTGAAGCCATGTTTATACATTTATGAAAATGTCAGGAAATTTTTTGGCATGTGATATATTTTCACTCTCATTATAAGTTTTCATCAATCAAACTCTGTAAGCTGTATGATAATATATTTTCAGATATTTTAATGTATATATTGAAGGATACTTGTGTAAGCTGTAAAGAATACGAAGTTGTTTCTCTATTTTCTGCATGTGTATATTTTTTGTGTTCCGTCTTTTGTAAAGTTAACTAATTATACATGGTTATGATGATTTTGGGTATGGAATGATGGTTGTTTTGGTGGTTTGAATATTTATTGATGATTGTAATTTTTGTAGACAGGTTTAGATTTTTCTGGATATCTATTTTTGAAGGAAATTCTGCCGAAATTTATTGAAATTAGTAGCAACTAGCTTGATGTTTTGGTGGTTGGATATGTGTTAATGATTGAGTATGTATTAATTATTGTGGTTGTTTGGTGAATTATGATAATTATTATATCTGATTGTAAGTTATTTTAAGTTGCAAAGAGTCTTTAAGTAATGTATTACTTTTCGAATTTTAATCTAATTTTTTGTTTCGACGTGCCTTCCGGCACGGGCAATTACTAGTATAATATAATTCAAATCAAGAATAGTGATGTAATATTATTTGGTTAGTGAATGTTGGTTTTCTTTGCTAATTGGTACAGAGTTTCTCTTTTCCCCCTTAGCTTTGAGCTCAGGCATTGGGTGCTTTTCGTGCTATTTCTTTATCATTCTACATTGGGATTGATAGGCGGTGTTTCATTTATGCCTGGATAATTTTAATCATCACACTTGATTCTTTACTCTTCTTTTCGAATATTAATCTAATTTTTCGTTACGCCGTGCCTTCAGGCACGTGCAATATTATTTGGTGGAATAAAGAAACTGTCATGTGACCTTACTACTTAGGCTTGAGAGGCCCCTGAGTTCATCTCTAACTTGATTGTCTAAGCCAAACTCAACTTTCGTGCGGTTATGGTAAAACACATCGTGGGTGAGTGGCATTATGGACACTTGCGAGTTGAATATATTTGTTGTGAATTATGATGCGAATTAGTTTCTATATTAACATGAATCGAAATTTAAGTTATGAAAAACTCCATTATTGACCAACTTGGTTTCGAGTAGTGTTTTTTGTTGAAGTGTAATTCTAAATTTTCCTAAATGTTGAATTAATTTTAATTTATATATAATTCATTGGATGACTTTTTTTATTAGTTAGAATGTCAGATACTTCAATGATATATGAGTTGATCTAATAAGTGGTGTTTATAATTGGTGAAGTGAAATGCTGGTTAATTTATGACATTTGTGTTCAGTTATGTTATATGTTGGAGTGTTGGAGTCACTCTCCCCTCTTTCTGTTTCTCCCTCCCCTCAATCACCACCTCATCTCTCTCGTGTGACTAGCGACCCTCAACATATCAATCGGCGAACATGCTTTATATGGAGTTTGCCTTTTGAACAGGCTTCACATTCTATATTAGAACTGTGGATTTAAATAAGCCTTTGGATTGAGGGGTTGTTGATCGAAAATTACCTAAAACTTTTGGGTCTATATGAGTGCTTCAAATTATGAATTTCCATAGTGGTTATGTGAGTGCTTCAAATTTTGAATTTCCATAGTTGAATTTTGATTGAATATCAACCGAGTGAATGGTTGAATTTTTGTATTCAATTATTTTATTTTGATACAATTTATAGCATAACCTGTGTTTGATGAAATGTCTCCAAAAGGAGCATAACATGTGTCTGAAACGTGTTGCATGCAGCATGTGAATAGGAACCATGACAATTCCTTCCACCAGCTGATAGATCTTGAGGATCACGTATGCCTCTGATTTGTTGCAATCAATCGGGCCAGGTCTCTCCTCCGTCTTCATTAAACTCAGAGTTCCTAAATTATTTTCTTGGATCTATGAGTTATTTTTTCACATGTCACTAATTCAGCACAAGGTTTTCAAAATTTTTGACTGACCCGCAGAGAAAAACAAAAATACTATTTTGCCTATGATCTTTTAACAAGGTCCTGACGGAATTACAATCTTTCTACCTATACCATATTCTCTCTCCCGTCTCTATAATCAATAAGGACTGCAGTTCGTAGTGTTTCTTCTTTCTGCTAGGGAGTAGGCAGTCCATCTTATTGCAAAAAATGAATTACAATGGAGTAGAACATATAAGTTTACATTTAAAGGAATCACTGTTACTTCATCCCAAGTTTGTCATAAAAGGTTTTTTGTGGCTCAGTAGAAGGTCTGATACAATCACCCAATCACCTTAGCTCTATTGAATCTTTTCAAACCATCTTTAAAAATGTTTGTTGAAATGAAACTAATTTAGCTCTATCGTATCCCTTTCGCTGTCTTCATCACCCAACACAAACACGAGAGACACACACAAAATTCTCTCCTCCTGTTTTTCACAAATTACAAAAAGTGTACACACACACACACACACACAGAGCACACACACACAAGTTATTAGTTAGGTGTTGATTTTCTTTCAACCATAATGGACATCAAGTATTTGTTGGAATGCCTAAAAGAAATATTGTATACTCTATTTTTTTCAGTTAGTTTTTATTTATTTATTTTAGTATTTTTTTGTTGTAGAAAGTGATAAAATGAATTTTTATTTGACAGGGAATAAGACTTTGATAAAGAGAGTACTTTAGAGAATAATACATTGTTCGTTGTTTTTTTTCCCTGGTATGTAAATTGTTCATTATTTTTTTTCCGCATTATATACATTGTTCATGGTTAATTGGTCTTTTCAATATATTAGTGGAACTTTGATCAAAAAATATATTAGTGGAACAATTGCATTCTTTTTGTTTAGTTTGTGGTTTAAATTAGAACAGATGATCAAGAGAGATTTTTTAATTTCAATCAAGAGAATACTTTGGAATTGGAGATTTGGCAGGGGCACTATATTCTACGTGTGTACATTAAGAATTGATAAATATTATTGTCGTACATGAGCATAATGATGGTTAGTAACGAATTTGATCTTTCGTGTGAAGTACATAATTCTCCTTGGTTTAGTTAACCTATGAATTTTCCTTGCAGTTTATCATAGGGTGGGGTTTCAGGTGAGGCATTGGACTTGGTCTTTCAATTGGGTGGTGGTGGTGAGCATTCTTTTATCTACTTGCTTTTTTGTATTTATATTGATGTTTAGTGCTATTTAGATCAATTTTATATTGATGTTTATTACTACTTGAGAAGTTCAATTTTGTATTGGATAGATTACTTTGTGGGTAATGCAACTGGGATTTTGGAATATTGAATTGAGCAATTAGCAGTTAAAAGTAGATTTTTTCTTGAATTTGCTTGAAATTGAGTATAATATTTGTGTGTGGATTTTGATTTAGCTTGCTTTGGGTTCAATGATATTTTGATTTGGATTGTTATCCGAATTGCGAATTTGAGTTAATTCGAACTCCAGGTGTTTGTAGTATTGTTTCAATGAGGTGGATTTGTCTATTTGTTTGATTTTTTACTAATTGCTCAACTCTTTAATTTTTATTTTTCTGTCCGTATTTTTCAATTTCATTTTTCATATATCCACTCTATTTTTTGTTTTTTAGTCTTGACCTAATCCCAAATTTTCATATTTGTTTTGGTTGTTCTCTAGGTCCTACTCCAAATTAAGTTATTGAGCTCATGAATACAAAAAATCTCACTCTATCTCATGTCAAGAGGCATTTACAGGTACAACACAACAAAAAGAAAAATATTATTTTCAACTCTCTTTGGAATTTAAAATTTGATTTTTTTTCGTTGCTCACATAATTATAGCCAGCCTTTGGACCTGCGAAAAGTACTCAAGAAGTCTATTAAGTTGCTGCTTGATCTATAATAAAGGCTGCAATGTAAGGTGTTAGTGGTATTGTATCTTATTAATCACTACTAATTTCTAACACAACAAATCCTGAATTTGTTCCAACATATTAAATCTTTATTATTTTAGATTTTTGATTTTGTTTAGGTGTTGAGTCCACCAGACAATTGGACAAAAAATAAATGATATTTTATGAAGTTGGATTGGATTTTGGTGTTACTCGGCTACACATTAATATGGTTTGTCAATGTGGGTTTTGAAACTAATTTTTTTGGTGGTTTCTAAGTTTTGTTGTGTGGAAGTATGCTTGGGGTATATAATTAATTTATGTTTTAGAAAATCGAAAGTGATTTTTGTTCTTTATATTGTTTTCAGGTATATATGGAAGAATGCATGGGGTTGTTTTCCTAGTGAAGTTACATGTAAATAGCATTCAAGCCTTTAATCCCCATTAGGCTTACAGTAACCCATTTTTTATCCATTTCTTTCATTTTGAAATTTTAGATTGTTTTTTATCCATTTCTTTCATTCTCTCGGAATCATGGATTAATTTTCTATTTTTTTCAATAGATTGGTGCATAAAGTATTGCATAAATGTTGTTGATTGAAATATTTGGATTTAAGCATTGAGTATTCTTGGGTGCATGCAACATGAATATTTTTATGATGTTATGGACATCATTTACGTGGTTGCGTTAGTTGGTAAATGGTTGTGTTGGGCAAAATTGTAGCGTGATAGTTAGACATTTAGTAACCTTTTTGGGTATGAGAACAAATTGTGTATACAGGTTGAAAATTTTCTAATGTCTCATTTTTAGGGCAAACTTTGGCCAATTTTTTTTAAAATATTTGGAGAATTTATCTTTTTGACCAATGAATTTATTGCTAATTGTTGGTTTTGTTTTTGGTTACTCAACGTCTGTAGGCACAAACACAAGATCAATTGAACCAATTATTTTGATTTGTTTTAGTTTTGCTTAGATTTTGAACTTATTGTTATATCAATTTTTATACGAGAGCTGATATGGATGTAAATTAAATGTATGTTGTTGTGGTAGTTGATGAATGGTTTTGTTAATGCAGAATTGAGGTTTACCCAGATTCAATGTTCGATGTTTTTTGAATTGCACCGTGCTTATGTTTGTTGTGGTAGTTGATGAATGGTTTTTGAATTGCACTGTGCCTTCAGGCACGGGTTATCCCTAGTGTATATATATATATGGGTTGCATCCACAGCAACCACTTTATTCCAGCCGCTACTCCTTGTAGCGGCTTGTCCAAAACTTTTGTCCCTATTTTAATGTCACTTTTATTATATTAAACTTATAATAAATTATATTATTATAATAATAATATTAATTGTTTGATTTATTAAATATAATAATAGTAATTATAAAAATATTAATATAATTAATTGTTAGATTTAATAAGTATGATAATACTAATAATAACTAATAATAATATTAATTCTATTATAATAATAATAATAATAATATTAATTGTTTGATTTAATAAATAATATTAATTAAATTTAATGTAATAATAATAATAAATTGTTATTCTTTTTATTATTACTATTAATATTAGTTAGTATTATCTGTTAGTCAGTATTAATATTGCGCGCACTTATTTGTCTTACTGACTTAATCCTTGGTATCAATTTTTTATAAATGAGAATAACTTAATTCATTTTCTTGCTTTGAGTGGCTCCTCTCAGTTGTTTTCAAGGAAGATAACCAGAACCACAACGTAGGGTTTTGAAAATATAATATTATAATTTGTAATTTATCTATAAAAGTAGGTAATCAGTACGTTGACTAAAAAAATTCAAAGTCTGATTAATAATCCCATTAGATTCACAACTCAAAGGTTGACAATAGTTAGAATTGAATGTTGTGAAATACTATAATTGGACAAAATGAATTTGAAAGAAGCACTCCAAGCGTCAATAAATAAATTTTTTTTACTGATGTATTTTGATTCCCTCCAAAAATGTTATGGTTCCACCACTGTTAAGAGAAGTGATTTAGATCCGTCCTCATATATATATATATATATATATATATATATATATATAGCTGTGGCCACCCTCTTCGAAGCAAAGACCGGTTGTTATTAACACATTTACAAGAGAATTATCTTTGACAGAAAATTTCATGTCGATGGAACTTAGTCGTCCGTCGAAAATAATTCCGTTGGAATTTCAACTTTTTCTTGTAGTGATGCTTTTAAAAAACTCGCATACATTATTAATATAATTAATCGTATATGATTTAATTGGTATAATAGTTATACACAATCGATCCTTATTTGCAATGCTACCGGTTCACACAGTTGTTACACAATCTGGGTAAATAAGAGAAAAGAAGAATAAAGTTGTAAAATTAAATTAATTAGCCTGGGCTAAATTCCACTTTCTAATGGAAATAATAAATAATATTCGATATAACGATGAAATTTTAGATTTATTTTTATTTTTCCTCAAATTTTCCAATTAAGATCTAATACCTCAGTATAATACCAATAACAGCTAGCTGATCACTATACCAATTACAACTGATTACATGGAGATAATAATAAAAAAAACAATAAATTTATAAGTTACTATGAATCATTATTCCAAATAATAGTTGAATATATATATATATATATATATATATATATATATATATATATATATATATTATCACAACAAAAATACGTAATTATTTTTTATAGACTGAGTGAGTGACTGACTTTAAAAAGAAAGAGAAAAACTAATCCCACAAATATTCTCTCGAACTGTATGCTTAGCATGTGTGCAAGAAGACCCATTAATTAACTAACTTTAAAGATTAAAAAGGAAAACAAATAAGGCTTAATTCAACTGAAAAAAACAAGGTTCCACAAATGAAAACTGAAAAAAACAAGTTCCACTCTCCAAAAAAATAACTAGTATTCCCTATAAATCTCCACACAAATTGGGATATGGACTGTATTCCATATTGTAAAATGGGTCTCCCTTGTAGTCTGGTATGGTAAATGAACGAGACGGCCACCACCTTGCGACGCTAATCAATGTAATCATTACGTAACTTGCAAATAAAATATAACCACCTGAAATATGATATCCCTTCGACAGCCAAATATTATCACTATCTGGACCACCATATTTGCATACGTGTGCGGGATTCCTATACTTTCTTCCATAAAGAGCAAGATCAACCGTCAGGATTGTACAAGTACATCCCACCAGAATCATTACCATCTGCATGCAAACCAAATATATAATAAATAAATCTAGAAAATTAAGATGGAGAAGAAAAAATTAAATTTACTTACCATGTCAATTAGAAAAGGCAAAAACAACTTTTTTGGATTTATTAGAGGCCCGTTTCTGAACAATTGGATCTCGTAAATTGAGAGTAGCGTGGACGAAAGAGGTATAAGTATTTGCACATAGAATAGTAATCTGCAGAAATCATTCAAGAGTGAATTTTGATTTCTTCTTTAAATAATTCATACATTATTAATTAACCAAGACCATTTAATTTTTATTCGAAATCTATATTATATTTTTCATAAAGAATTTGCATGTTTCCTCTAGATTGATTTGTAATACAACTTTTCGTAATAATATTATAATTGTATTGGTTAATTAGGAGAATTTCTTATACTACTTGCATAAGATTCCCAAATTGGGCATCGAAAAAAGTAAGAAACTAATAGTAAAAAAGATTTTCATATATTTAAAACCAAAATTACAAACTCAAATAATAGAAATCGAACATGCATGTAAATTAATTTATAATTTTGATATTTAGTTTAAAAATAAAAGAAGATACGTTACCTGATCACAGGTTCAATACTCATTGATCGATTGACTTCGCAACCCATAAACATTATAAAATCGAGTGCCAACGCCAATTCTATAGTAAAAAATCTTATGCATAATTTCCATTGAGCGCCGGTGCAATGGTTTCCCTCTTCTTGCCATTCATCATCCATGGTTATGGTTAATTTTTAGCTTGCGTGAAGAAGAAGAAGAAGTTAGTCTCTTCTACTAGTCTCTCTCTCTCTCTATATAAATCCTTTCTCAAGTAAGTATTGAATTTAGGTCACCGTGTTTCACTTAAAAACTAAGTTTAGGTTTAGGCGCTTAGCTAATGACCACAGGGTTAGGATTTATTTAGGGTAAAAGTCCAACAATACCCCTGATATTTACCCCGATATCTCATTTATACCCTGAACTTTAACTTGCAATTTCAATTTCAATATTTAGGATTGATTGATAATGGCGAAGAATTTAATATCTATTGGACACTAGCGTAACAGTCCTACCCCAAGACAACAAATGTAATAACTGAAAAAAATAAATTATATTTAAATCTAGGCCCGTCAAATTATGGTTATGAGTCCGTTCAAGAACTAAAATCACGTTACCTATTTTTAATTTGGGTTGGAACCATATATTTATAGTCAACCCATATTTTAAATTTCAAGCTCACCATTATTATTATGGTTCAATTAAATAAATTATTTATGATATTTAATTTCTATATTCATTCACCTTCTATCTATAATATAATGTTCTATACATTATTCCTCTCCAAATTTTTTTGTATACACTCTAAAATTTTTAAATTTTCTCTCTAAAATTTTTGTACCTTTCTCTACAAACTATCATACTAGTAATATTAGCAGCAGTCCAAATTCCAACCTAATTCAGTGTGAACGCTTTATTAATACATAATTTTTTTTTAAAAATAAGTTAACGTGATATTCATGGGAATTATTAAAAGTTTGATTTGACATATTTAAAATTAAATTCATTTCTTCAGTTAAACTATAAAATTTTATATAATTTATCAATTGAAAATTTAAAAAATTTGTATATTGGTTCTGATAATCAAATGGGACTCGTCTTTAATGGGTTATACTTTTTAACTGGATGGATTTAATATTCAAACTAACTACTATCTTCGTCTCGCAAACATGCACTTTGTTTCCGAGTTTAGAATGAAAAAGAAAATAATAACAAAAAATTAATTTATAATAGAAAAAAAATAGAAAATTTATATGTTTTTCTTCACATTGTTATTGAATTTATAAAGGAAAAAAGCCAAAAAAAAAAAAAACTTAAGTTTTACATTTATATTAGAGATATATTTGTGGATTTTTATATTTTTTTAAAAGAATTTTTTTTTCAAAACATATCCATGAATCTATGTAAAATTGTAGTAGTAGTGGTGTTAACAGACATGCCATCTTGACAAACAGAATTGACACTTGGGTATTTTTTGCTGACTAGGCATGTATTTTCACCTGGGTTTTCAAGAATTTGTTATTTTAAATGTTGTAAATATATTATGAGAGACAAAGCTTTAGATCCAGATAACATATCAACTTTAGATCTGATGTATGTATTATGTATGTATATACGCACAACTCCTTTTTCAAAGACATCCACATAACAAATTATGTGAGAGAAAGCTTTAGATTTGATGTATGTATTTTGTATGTATACCCACCCACACAACTCCTTTTTCAGATCGGATGTATTTGTTCGTGAGGCATACAAAAGTATTAATTGATTTGATGCTTGAAGATCCTTTTTCAGATCTGATGTATATATTTGATAATCCTTCAAACCGGTAACAAAAACCCATTTCACAAACTCATCTCTGCTCTCATCTAATGCTGCTACTTTTTTTCTTTTTTTTACTCCGAAAGCCAAAACTTTTTTAATGATAACAAATAACGTTTTCTTTTAGGGATAAATCAACTTTTGGTATCTGTATTGGTACAATACTTATAAATTAGTACTCGAAGTAAAAAAAGTTACAAACTGGTGATTGTACTTGAAAAATATTGTGATCTGATACTTGTATTTTTCAAATTTTAAATAATGGTTAAAATTAACTAACGGAGTAGATGAAAAATTCTGACGTGGTTTACCAGTTGTATGGGTTAAATCTTTCTTCCGCCTACTTTGGCTTAGTCCAGTGGCTTATAGGTTGTTTTTCGTTCCATTGTTTATGTGAGTAAGGGAGGATTTCTTTTGGGGCTATTGGGTTGGGTTGTTTTGGATCTGGTGTGGAGATTTTCCTGAACGGTGGTTGGTTGTTCCCGGCCTTGTTCAGATCTTTGGCGGTGTTGCATCTGCTGGATTCGTCTTGCTGCTTTCTTCGGTCTCTTGAGGTTTGTTCCCTGTGGTTTTCCGGCGTCTCACCTTCTTTGTTGGGTGTGTTTTATTTCATTTGCTCATGAATTTGTTCAAATGGGTCTCTGTGATTCCGGTGTTTTTGCCGGTTTTGTCTCGGAACTCTTGTTCCGTTTTCCATTCTGTTTCCGATGCTGTGCTTTTGTCCTCCCCTTCAACCGCCTTTCCGGCTATGATCTAAGGTGATTTCCATTTGGGGTATACTGAATTTGTTGCAGCTTCGGAGAAAGGACAGTAATTTGAGGTGTTTTTGGTTTATAGATTTGGTTCATTCTTAAGATTTTTTAGGTTTTGATTTGTTATCTTTTATCTTTGTTTATGGTTTTAGAATTCATTGAGAAGATTGATGACATATTTGTTGAAAACTGTTAATTAGTTGATTAAAATAGTTGATTAGAAGTGGGTTGGGTGCATGTTTGTTGGATCTTTTTGTTCTCATTTCTGTTGATTAGATTTATTTAATGAAAGATAGCTGATTGATTAATGTAAGATGGTGCCGAGAGAGTTGAATGTTGATGGGGAGGGAGAAGATATGGACAAGGAGCAGTTTTTGGGTGTTCCTCTAAACCAGACCCATCTTTATCGAACACGTTATCCGATATTGTGATTGGGGTGTCAGCTATGATCTGGATTCAGCAGCTTCCGAGAACGCCGCCAAAGACGGCGTCGTTTCAATGGTAGTCGCCGAGCCGAAAGCCCGAAACCCTAGCTTCACTGAATCGGCGACGACAGCTGGGAAAGACGAAGGTGTATTGGCGATGGTGGAGCTGGATCTTGCGTTAATTATCGATGATGAAGATTGGAGCAAAAAGAGAGAGGAATTAGGGCTTTTAGGGAATTGACTAAATTTTGATTCAATACAGTGAATTTTAAAAATTTTGATTAAATTTTTTTGGCAAATTTTTTTAATTTATATTATTATTTATAAAGAATTAAATAAAAATTTATTAGATATAAGTTTTTCTTTTTAGATACATATATTCAATTATTTTATAATTTTTTTAATTATATTTGTAAATAATTAAGTAAAAATTTATTTGATATTAATTACAAAAATAATAAAATATATTTTTCATTTATTTTATTATTTTTTGACTATAAACTCCTATAAGGCAAGTGGTAGTTATCCAACCACTTGCCTTATAGGAGTTGGTATGTAGATATGATTAGGGTTTGAGTCCTTAATCATTTAGACTTCTTATTGCTCCGGGCTCCATCCGAGGAATGACTTTCGGTATGGGCCTTATAAACTGGTCTGGACTCCGGCTCGAAGGGCTCGGTAGTCCGATCCCGATCACAATCAATCCAGTCTAGACTCCGACCCGAAGGGCTCGGTAGTCCAACCCCGAACACCACCATATTGGTCTAGGCTCCGATCCAGTGGACTAGGATGCACGATCCAGATATTATCAATTGTGTCTGGGCTCCGGCCTAAAGGGCTCAGATACTTAATCCAGAACTCTGCTACTCCAGGTTTGGCTTCGGCCCATTGGGCCCGATGAACTCCTCTCGGCCCAGGCCTTCAGTCTATATAGGGGTCGGTGGATTATATCCGAACATAGAGAGAGAATAATATTTCTAGATAGAGAGGCTTGGGTGGAACCTTAACTAAGCAACTTGAAGCTCAAATCTTCCATCTAGCATCTACTTGAAGCTATATTAGTGTTCTTAGTTCATCCCGGGAGTCAAAATGCTTGTTCACGTGTCCCCCAAGGTGAAATAACGCACTTTCAAGCTTCGTTTCTTTGTAAATCTTGTTCAAATGATAGATTAATGAAGTATCTTATTTGAATATAGTTAAATTTGTTGTATTTCAAGCATATTGTGTAATAGTTGATAGTTTTTGCGTTTCTATTGGTTATTTTGTGCTTAATACGTTGTATATTGACTTCGGAGGCTAGCTATACCAAAGTCTAAGCCTAATCTAGTTCCCGAGAGGTTGTTAGCATGATGCTTCAACCCGGGGGCTATAACGGCTTAGATTCATGGTATATCTATGGATTTATTGCTTTGAACAATCCCGATTAACCCGTATAGCCCTAAATCTATATTTAGAGGTGAAAGGGGAGCCGAATCAGCGTGAACGGTGATTTCAACCGATGAAATCACTTAGTATCGAGGTCGTGGACGTTATGTATATGTTATATTGTAAAAATCATGTGAGCCTAGGAATCCCGATGTCGAGATCCCGAATGGATTCGACTTGATTCCCACGATGGACCGGTTTTTATGTTGTAAATGCTTTAAATAACGTAAATATCGATGTACATGTAATATTTGGATCTTGAAAACAAACTCGAGGGGTTAGTCTCGAGAATTATGAAAATTATAAATTATAATTCATATAAATTTTAAACTTATAAATTATGAAAATTATAAATTATTTGAAAAATGTTAATTAAATCATAAATTTATATTGTTTAAAAATTAAAAATAAATTACATGAATTTTAAATCTAAAAATAATTTATATAAAAAAAAGTCACATGAATTTTTATCTCAATTTGAGATTATTAATTTTTTTTTAAAGTTTAACATTTATATGAATTCATCAAATTTACAATTCAATTATGAAAATTATAAATTATTTGAAAATGTTAATTAAATCATAAATTTATATTGTTTAAAAATTAAAAATAAATTACATGAATTTTAAATCTAAAAATAATTTATATAAATTTTATAATTCAAACTTATCTTATTTTTTGGATAGAGGGTGTATCCATGTATACACTTGAGATTACTTACTTTCAGGTTTCAGCTAGTCACAAAAGTGGGTTTTGAATCAATGTAAAATAGCCGCACTGCCGCCACACCTTGTAGCGGCAGGCTGTGTGGCAGGAGGGCTTTTTTGGTAATTTTGTCATGCCAATTTAAGGAATATTACTACCGCTAGAAGTTTAGCAGTAGGGAGAAATTGTGATTAAATTGGGCAATTCAATATTGAGATCAAGGGTTAAGATCATGGTTGTTGAATAGTATCCGTGGCAAACGGTTGCCACAGATGGGAATCTTATATATATATGAGATTTTTCTCTCCCATGCCACTTGACATATTAATTATTTGGCGAGTTAGTATTTTAGTGTATATATATATATATATATATATATATATATATATATATATATATATATATATATATATATATATATATATATATGAGATTTTTCTCTCCCATGCCACTTGACATATTAATTATTTGGCGAGTTAGTATTTTAGAAGGATCAAAATTTAAATTGACTTATGATCTTTGCCTTATTTGACTACATATTTTGGGAATTTGCGTATCTTTACATGGTACTTCTAGCATGAGTCTTATCGGAGGAGGTGTGGTCAAATTATAATATATACTTGTGATTGTTTATTTACTGTGTAGGTTTAAATTTGTTTAGTAATTCGACGAATAAACAAATTTTGAGGTTCCATCCTAGTGTTAGGGGCATGGATAAGCAGCAAACTTTGTGGTGATTAGCCGATTACCATAATGTTGTATGCCATCTGCTTCCTTCCTAAAATATGTTCAACTAAACCTTGATCAAATGAAAGACGCGTCAATCAATAATAATAAGGCATTATGTATTGATACAATAAATTAACTCTTCGTACCCTATAAAATATATACAATAAGTGTGTTTACATTATATATTAACAAAAGATCTCCAACATGAAATAGAATTAATAACTTTAGTATAATTATTAATATATTTTATAATATATAAAATATATTTATTAATATTAATTATTATTTACTCATAATATTTTTTTCCAATATTTTCAATGTACAGTTAGTTAGAGCATTCACAACAGTTTCCCTAATCAACTCTCTATTCTCAATTTTGTGGAATACATCAATAAATCATTATCCAACAGTTTCCCTAGCCTTATTTGATTCTCTATTTTAATCCATATATATGATTTTATTCACCGGTATAAGGGAATCAAAATACCGCTCTCTATATATACAAAATGACATTTCACACTCTCATTTAAGTGAACAACCCATCAATCATACAAATCTTGACATTTTTTTTACTATTTCATTTTAAAATTATAAAATTAATATTAACTTATTTTTGAAAAATTAATTTCAAACATATTCAAATTTAAAATTGATATAAATTTATTTAATTTATGTCAATATAATTATAAATATTATAAAAGTACTATTAATTATAAAATTTATTATTTTCAAAATTTAAATGAATCATATTAAATTTAAATTTAAAAATATCACAAAATAACTTTTTAAAGTTAATATTGATCTTATGCACATTTGCAGATACAATCCATTTAATACTCGCTCTATAAATTACTTTAAATTTAAAATAAAATAAAAATTATTTATAGTGAAATACAATTGATAAATTTTACTCTCTTTTATAAATTATAAGATTATTATTAATTTGATATTTTGACTGTTGGAACGTTCAAATTTTAACTTTTAATTGTTAAATTTCATTATTTAAAAAATCAATATAAGGAAACTGTTGGGTACATAATGAAAAAATTAAATCCCTATTTTGCAGAATGACCTAATAGACTGCAGAGTAGGGATAGAGATAAAAAAACTGTTGTGAATGCTCTTAGAGTTTAAAGTTGAATAGAAATCTAAAAGTTAGAATTCTTAGTATGATTAATTAATTAAATGAGTCTTATAAAGAAATAACTTTTTGTAAAATAACTCTTAAGATATTTTTCAAGAGTCCACAGTTGAGCGAAAAGGTAAAATTCCAAAATAACTTCTAGAAGAAATAGAATTATTGTAAAATAATAAGTTACTCATGAACATGAACAGAGTTTTGTTTCTAATTAAATTTTAGGTTTAAAAAGTGTTTCAACAATAGTTAATTAAACAAAATTAGAAGACTTTAAAAAGTGATTTAGCAATAGTTAAATTCTCAGCCTATACTTTTGTCTTATTATTATAGATAGATGTATATAGATATAGAAATAGATTGGCATTGTGTTCCCACCACATGCCCACTGAGCTTCTCTCTACTCTTTTCCGTAGTCTTTCTTGGTGTTGAAAGTAATTGTTGGCCCTCTCGTCTTCTTATGGGTTTATAAGGTCTAGCAAAAAATAAAATAAAAAATGCAATGTTCTCGCCAAACCAAACCATATGCCACCAGCCCATCCCCCCATCCGTGTATCCTTGCGTAACCCCCCAGTTTGCGTATACAGCTATTAAAGTTGCCACCTGAAATCAACATGGCTATTTCTTTAGAACACAACTTCACAAGAGATTTTCATTAATATTTATAGGGAAAGAGATTTTTTAGTTCTTAATTTGTATAATAATAATAAAAAACAGTGTAATTCCTCATCCTTTGGAAAATAGCTCTACTGGTCAGGACAATAACACTAAGCCCAGGTTCTGTAAGCACAATGTCAGAAGCACTTCGTGCGGCATCCGTCGCATCTGCAACTGCAATCCCTATGTCTGCCTTCTTCAAGGCAGCGGCATCATCATTGACACCATCTCCAGTCATGCCACAAATATGCTTCATCTCCGGCCAGCAACTTCTTCACTACTTCGTATTTATGCTCTAAAAATTTTAAGGAATTTAGTAATAGAATACTTTAGACAATTTATATAAAAACAAGTGATGCATTAAATTCATTCGTATTATGCATATGTCAAGCAAGTGAAAACCAAAGAACTCACCAAGAAATACTCCAGCAAACCCATCTGCCTTCTCAATGAACTCTTCTACAGCAAGTGCTGCTATTGTCTATTGATGCATCCTTGTCTTGACCAAGCAAAGAAGCAGATGGATACATATTTGTTCCCATTCCAAGTCTTCGGCCAGTCTCCTTTGCAATGGCAAGTTGATCACCTAGGCATTAAAACAACAATTTAATAAGAAATTAAACAATATGATTGTGGCACTGACAGGACGGATGAAGAACTAAATTACCAGCAATCATCTTGACATTTACACCAAGATTGAGAGAGCCCTTCGAATAGTCTCCGCACTAATCATGCCTGGGAGGCTCAAGTAGGGATAGCAATCCAACAAATTGCCATGGGCCACCAGGACTATCTTTTGATTTCTGAGGCACTTCCTGCAAACATTTTAGAGCAGTCTCATTAAGAGAGGGTGTGTTGTCAATTGGCAGAACGAAAGAGAAGACTGACAATAAATAAACAGATGGACAAATACATGGGAATAAAAATCTATAATGCAAGAAAATAGCATTTCGAACCTGTAGCAACACCCAATGATCTTAAGCCACGTTCAGCAAACTTGTCTTAAGGTCATAATCTGATTTCTTATAAGAGAAAAATAAGCCTAGTAATCATGAGAACTCAATTTGTTCTATTGATACATGAAGTAGGTAGTCTAATAAAAATAAGACTAGTAAGGTACCTGTTCAGGGACATCCTTGCTAACTCCATGCCAGTTGCCATCGGAATCAATGCCAGTCAAGTCAGTCACTCTGTTTTGGTTGCTTAGAAAAAGCAACAAAAGAAAAATTACATATTCCTTTTGAAAACTGAAAATTCAAACAATTTTACTACAACCGGAGTCCACATGTACAGAAACAATGTGATACATACATATAAACTATACTAATATGTAATATACAATGTAATATACAATGTGTACAGAAACAGCATACATATATCTATGTAATATGCAGGTTCCAGATTTTCTCGGCAAGCACACACATACAGATATATGATAATAATTATACACAAGAAGTAAACTCAAAATTGTCTGACATTTATACAACTTCAATGGGACATACTGAACAAAACAATAGTGAAATGTGATATGACTATAGCACCTACTACATCACTGATACTGTGCTGATTATACACGTTTGAATACTAGTAAAAAGCTATCACCTACCACCTACCTAGCAGCTAGCTAAGGAGACTAGACTGAGACTGATATTGACAAATTACTAAAACAAACAAATTACTCCCCCAAGATCCCTACAATTCCTCACGGACCAATTCCTCTTCGGTCTGGCATAAGTCTGTTCATCTCTGGGATAAGCCTATTCATCTCCGCCATCAATGCCACGTTTAATTCGTTGAATTCCAGCAGATTCTCTGCATCTAACTTGTTTCTTCCATCCTCAAGGGCATCCGCGACCCTCTGGACTGACTCCCTCAGATCCCGATAGGCTGCCACAAGAGCGGCCCTACTGGGATTTCTTGGACATACAAAAAATTCCACATACCCATCACAAACCTTACACCCGTTGATCCGAGTGCCATCCAAGCAACTATTATTTCAAAGTGGGACTTCTCAAGATTATGGAGATTAGAAAAAGCTAGTATAAAAGAATAAACCACCAGAGCGACATGACAGAGGACTATTAAACACTCAAGTTTGCCCGTTATATTCACTCTCTGCTTCAGCGCACTGAACCACCCGTTAGATCGTTCATTACTAGGTCTAGGATTGTGCGGTTTGACCCAGACGTGGAGTAGATATAACGCAAGGTCCATCGCCACCAATATTAAGCTCATGCTCATTGTCGTAATTTTCGAAGGCCCCGGATACTTTTTCTTGGATACCAAGTCCATTATTAGTGAAATAAATCCCAACAGACTGAAGAGGATCATGTGCATCTTCAACAAAAAATTGGTGTAGAAAGATGGACTTCGTCCCACCTTCGAGGGAACAATGGTAATCAGTACAAGTGACTGATCTTCTTGAGCAATATGCACAACTTCAAATTTTAGATTTTCTTGATTGGTTTTCTTAAAAACCCTTATAACCCTTCTCCCTTGAACAGCGGACCAATTCCTCAATTCAGTCCAACGTGTATCGGACCAATTCCTCAATTCAGTCCAACGTGTATCGGACCAATTCCTCAATTCAGCACACCTGTTCATCAATTCAGTTCTATGGGAATCGGACCAATTCCTCAATTCAGTCCAACGATAGTTGGACGAATTCTTGAATCGAGTCCAATAACCATGGGACGAATTCTTGAATCGAGTCCATTGAAGAGGCAAGCAATGTGCATTCTCGTCCTCCGGTACCCCTGCTTCTACCTCATCTATCTCAGCTATTGTAGCCATGGGAGAGAGAGAAGAAAAGAAAATAAATGAGAGATTTTTAGTAAATCTGGAGAGAATCGAACTTTTGCGTCAAGAACAATAACAGACTAAGCCTATAAGTTTCCCGCTAACATGTTGTTCAAATAACTGGCAACGGCCAACGGTTTCCCCTTTTTCACTCCCCTTGCTACACGTGTACCTTCTTGATCTTTAGGAGGAATTCGTTTTTGGAAGCATCCTGAGTTCACCCCAAACCCCTTCTCTCGCTTTAAAATGAAAGTTTTAAGGAATAATATGGGAACTGCTCTTGTTCTGTAGTTTGATGCAAATTATTTTTTTAATCATTCCGGTTAGGGAGGCGCCTAACGCTAAAATTTATGTAAACAAGTTTCTTATGTTTTCATTAAGAGTATGATTTGGAGGTAGGGCCGTTTCCCGGTCTTGGTTTTCTGGTCAGGGAAAGTCAGGGTATTTGATCGTAGAGGCCATGTTGCAAAGCTCTGCATTGTCTTTCTTCCGTTGCTTGTTGCAGTTTTAGTTGGGGGGGTCTCATGAGTTGACGACTATTGGCATCATTGGCAAAATGTATTTACTGGAGGTGTTCTAGGTTGTGTTTTGTAATAAAATCTAGAGTTAACGACTTGGTTTATGTTTTGATTATGCATAATATTATTTATTTATTTATTTTTGCCCCTCTTCCTCTGTCAAGGAATAACGATTGCTTCATTTTGCTTCTTGCAATTCTTTCCGCCCCCATATGGCATTGATGGTATTTCTTCTATCTTTACTGATTCTAACATAGTAATTACTTGCTATTGTCTGTTTGGTTCTATAATTAGCTATGATATGAATATTTATAAAGAGGGATCTACTCATTTGTTGATATCAACTGTAAGTGAAATTTTAAGGAAAAGACACCACAACAGTATAAATGATAAGTAGCGACTCCAATTTCGATCCTTGCTTCAATCAAATCTCCACCATTGGCACCTCAATTCACAACAGAACTCCATTAATACCTTACTGCTCTATCGAAACCCCACAGCCTAACCACACTCAAATAAGGAAATTCAAAGAACCATTGGAACTTAGCCTAGTATATAATGGGGGCTAATTTGACTTGCCTTGAGGTAGAGTCTCCTCGGGCCTTATACAGTTGATTTTATTAAAAATAATTAAAATACTAAGTAATACATATATGTACAAAAGAAGCAATACATTTGTGCGTCTTCTTAGACCTGCAAAAAAAAAATTGAAGACAAACAAATCTTTGAAAAAAACTCCAAAATATTCTAGATCCACATTTGTGGGTATTTCTTAAATTTGCAAAAAAAAAAAAATTGAATTGGGCCAATCTTTTCACAAATTTGTGCTACACCCTTGGTGGGTTTTGATTTTGGGTGGTAAACCTACATGATTTTGTAGGTGCTCTTAGATCTGAACAAAAATTGAATTGAATGAAAAGAAAATATTTCCAACTTTGCATTGCATGTTTGGTGTGTTTTGATTCTGGGTGAGAAAGTTACAAGTTTTAGCGCTTAAAGCATGTTTGGTTATGTCATTGGAAATAATTGTAGAGTCAAGTAGAGATGATGATCGCAGTAGAAATTTACAGGATTTTGATCGGAAGACGCTTTCTCTGCCGTCGGATGAGACACAAAAGAACTAACTATAGGTCCTGGTATCACCACCACCATAAACCGCAATAAGATAATTACACAAAACACTCTTTTTCTTCAATGCCAACTGAAAGTGATGCAAATTTTGTTATTTTAGATTTTCATACACACATTAGGTGATTTTCTCCATTGGGTTAATATTTGTTCTTAGATCTGATGCTTTATTAGTTGTGAATGAATTAATTTAAAGATTTCTTTCTCTCTTGGACAAATTGAAATAGGGTTAGAACGAATAATTGTTTTGAGATTTTCTTGGTTTGAATTTTTTTTTTCTGGGGCGGATGATTGAACAAAGAGAGAGTTAGGAATTGAAAATGATTTTTTCCCAATTTTAATTTTTTTTTATGGCGTGGATTAGTTTTGATCTTTTGAGTTTGGGTGTATTTAAAGGATTTAGGTTTCAATTGGGTTTGAGGTGAGGAGGAAGCTAACATTTGAATTTTATTTTTTCTAGCTAACATTTGGGGATTTTTTTGGGTGATTATCTTTAGTAGTATTTTAATTTGAAGTTAGTTGTATTTAAAAGTAATTTAATTTAAGTTGGGCCAAAAATTGATTTTGGGGTCGATATTGTAAGTAATTAGAAACTTTATGTATCGATTTGTAAACCCGATTACTTTATGGGCTAAGTTATGCATTTGGTGAAAATTCATATAATAGAAGCTATGGATCGGTCCCCTTATATATATATATATATATATATATATATATATATATATATATATATATATATATATCTTTATATATATTATATATAGGTAATGTAAGAGTGATGAACCAACCTTGATTCCACATCGTGAAATCCATCATTCATTCCACACCAACCAAAAGTGGGGCCCATCATTTAAAAAAATATTTATTTTTCGAAACTTCAATAATTCATAATAAATAGCCCTTTTATCAGAAAAATATAAATTCTATGTCCTTCTATAGGAAATTTAATTCTCTATAACTTTGTAGAAGGAAGTTTTTCCAAATTCCAAATATAAATTATCCGTATTCCATAAACGGATGATTTTTCACACCAAAATACTGATAAAAACACATCAGCACTAATTCCTTCTTTTATATCCACAAAATAAATATTTTCTTATCATATAAATCAATAATTAATTATTCATAAATAATATTACAGAACTACATTATTGACAACTAGGTGGTTCCCAGGAAAGAGGGGACCTTCCGATAAGAATTTCTCCTTACTGGCGCGCAATTAAATAACCCCTCCTAGACAGAACTTCCTTAGACATTGTCAATAATGCTATCTAATAATATTATTCAAATAATATGAATTATTGAGTTGATAATGTGAAATATTGTGCAATGACAATTATTGAATCAATAATACAAAATATCAATGGTAGCAATTATTGAATCATTCATATAAAATAGCAACATAGCAATTATTGATATAAAATATTAACGTAGCAATTATTGATATAAAATATCAACGTAGCAATTATTGAATCAATAAAATATCATGCAATTATTGAATCAATAATATAAAATATTAAACAGTAATTATTGTAACAATAATTGAGTAATGACTAGTCACGTAAGAATCAATAATTAGAATTACTGTGCAATACCGTGTGCTACTAGTGCAACACCGCGTATTACTGTATTTTTATCACCGGGTATTTCAACAGTTTTAACGGTAACAGTTTTACCGTTATTTATAAAAAGATTATTTCTGTCGCTTTCTATATCCGACAGTTATTCCGTTGTGGGGCCCACAAATAGCTGCGCCGTCGTACGAATATTCCCCCCGACAACAAGAATAATCCACGACCAAACGAATATTCCCCGACAACAATGAATATTTTATAACCATTTGCTCATTTTGAAATATTTGCACATTTCACCCATAACTTTTCATATTTATCAAATCAATACCTTAATATTTCGAAATAATATATAAAGAAAATTAAATCTTTATTTATAAAATTCGGGGTCTTATATCCTCCCCTCCTTATAAAATTTCGTCCTCGAAATTGACGTATGTACCTGGTATGTCGAAAAGGTAAGGATACCTCGCTTTTATTTTCGATTCTAACTCCCAGGTCATTTCTTCGATTCTAACTGTGACTCTCATGGTACTTCAATCATAATATCTCATAATGGTACCTATCAGTTTGCCACTGCACAAAAACGTAATCCCCTATTGAGACTCTGGCTTCGGTGCACCCCACACAAGAAGTCACCAGCGAGAGGCTCGGGGCTCTTTACACCTTATGGCTCTTTATGCTTTGCCTCAACACGTTGACACGTTTAACACCCTAAGATAAACTCCGCGATCTCTCTCTTTATATTGTTCCATCAAAATGTATGTCAAAGATCACGATACATTTTGGTACTATTGCGAACGATGTGTTGTGTGCTTCCATCATGATTTTATACTTTAAATCAACATCGTTAGGAACACATAGTCTGGAGTTGACTCGAAGTATTCCCTCTTCATCGATTCTTACTTCTGGAATGGCACCTTCTTGCACTTTCTTCTTCATCTTCATCAACTCCGGATCCGTAGCTTGAGCAGCTTTAACTTTATCAATCAAAGCTGGTTCTACGCGTATACCTGACATCATCGCACTCATTCCCACATATGATCTTCTACTCAACGCGTCAGCTACCACGTTCGCTTTTTCAGGATGGTATTGGATAGTATGATCGTAATCTTTCAACAGCTCAAGCTAACGTCGTTGCCACATATTGAGTTCCTTCTGAGTGAAGAAATATTTAAGGCTCTTATGATCCGTATAAATCTCCACTTTCTCCCCGTATAGGTAATGTCTCCAGATCTTCAATGCGAAAACGACAGCTGCCAACTCTAGATCATGAGTAGGATAATTCCTCTCATATTCTTTGAGTTGTCGCGAGGCATAGGCTATGACTTTCCCATGTTGCATGAGAACACATCCTAACCCTTTGCCCGAAGCATCGCTGTAGATAACAAATCCATCCGAACCAGATGGTATTGTCAGAACAGGTGCCGAAATAAGTCTTCTCTTGAGCTCTTGAAGCTCTTCTCGCATTCCTCGCTCCAAACGAATTTTTTATCTTTCCGAGTCAACTGAGTTAATGGAGTAGCGATTTAAGAAAATCCCTCTACGAACCTCCGATAATAACCAGCTAAGCCCAGAAAGCTTCGTACTTCGGTCACCGACTTAGGTTGCTCCCAACTTTGTATTGCTTCAATATTCGCTGGGTCAACAGATACTCCACGTTTTGATACCATGTGCCCAAGGAACGCTACTTCCTCAAGCCAGAACTCGTATTTCTTCAGCTTGGCATATAGCTTGTTCTCACGAAGCTTTTGAAGTACCAACTTCAAGTGGTGCACATGATCTTCACGACTTTTAGAATAGATGCGGATGTCATCAATAAAGACAACAACGAATTGATCCAAATATTCCTTAAATACACGGTTCATCATATTCATAAAAGCAGCAGGAGCATTAGTCAATCCAAAAGACATGACTAAGAACTCATAATGCCCGTACCGAGTTCTGAAGGCAGTCTTTGGAATATCCTCAGTTTTAATCTTCAGCTGATGATATCCAGAACGAAGATCGATCTTTGAAAAGAATTGTGCTCCTTGCAACTGGTCGAACAGGTCATCAATACGAAGTAGCGGATACCTATTCTTGATGGTGACATGGTTCAACTCCCGATAGTCAATACAAAGTCGCATACCACCGTCTTTCTTTTTTACGAATAAAACAGGAGCACCCCAAGGAGACGTACTAGGACGAATAAAACCGATATCTAACAATTCCTGTAATTGGACCTTTAACTCCTGAAGTTCAATAGGAGCCATTCAATATGGGGTTTTAGAAATGGATTTTGTACCGAGCTCAAGGTCAATAAAGAATTCAACTTCACGTTCTGGGGGTAAACCGAAAAGTTCTTCGGGAAATACATCAGGAAACTCATTAACAACAGAAATATCAATCAAACCTAATGTATTCTGGTTTAGATCAGTGACAGGAGCTAAGAAAGCTTGACATCTATTTTTCAATAAACGAATAGCTTTGTGACTTGAAATGGACTGATTTTAGTGGTTTGGTGGTTTGGATTCGCACAACAGGTTGATTAGGAATATGAAAACTAACAACCTTACGAAAATAATCAATTTTGGCATGGTAAGTGGTTAACCAATCAATTCCTAAAATCACGTCAAATGCAAGTATTTTTAAAGATATAAGATCAACAGGTAGGGTGAGGGTACCAATTTGAATCAACCAAGATTTGTAAACCGTAAATGTAACGAAAGTTTTACCCAACGGAGTTTCAACAGATAAGTCAAAGTCTAATTTATCAGAAGTCAAGTTCAAACGTTGAGCACAAGTAGGTGAAATAACAGAATGGGTAAAACCGGTATGTAATAAGGAATAGACATCCCAAAAATTTATGATTAACTAACCCGTGATAAATTTATTCAAGTTCCTCGCGTTTTGGGCAGTCACAACAAACGATCTTCCAGGAACCACCGACTTTGATTTGTCTGGGACAGTCTTTGGTGTCACTATCCCAGCTGGTCTTGACTTTGCTATAAAGCTCATTCCACCCTCAATTGCTTCGTTACACTCCTGATCCATTATTTGAATCATTACTCTTCGATCCATATCGAATTGGGGTTGACCTCTATGCACAGGGTAATTCCAAATTCGATGTTGGATTCTTCCAATTGCTGTCCAAAAAGTGAAATCCATATCGTCTATTTTGGCCTTCTTGGATCGGACGTCTCTTTCTAAAATATCAACGCGTCGTGCGGCTTTTACCCATGCATCTTCAATTCTCACTCGTTCCGTTGCTTCTTCTTTCAGCTGATCGTTGACATTTACATTTTCAGATTCCAGCTCTAATATCATATGCTCTGTCAGAGAGAGCTTCTGTTCAAGCCTCGCATATCGAGTAGCAAAATCTTGAATTTCTGTATTCCTTTCTTGAATTGTTGTATCCCTTTGTTCCACGGATGTTTGTCGTTCTTCACGCTGCTCTTCTAACTCATGAATACGATCTTGCAGTTCTACATTTCGATCATAAAATTCTCCTAACAAATCCTCATCCTTAGGTTCATCTTCTTCCTCACTCTCAGCTGCTACCTCTGCGACTAGCTCGGGTGCAACTATTAATTCTTCACTCACCACATGGATATTTCTAATTTCTTCTTATCCCGACATCACATTATCCTGATTGATGATTAGAGGAGCCTCAACGGTCTCATTCACTCCATTGTTAACATTCTCAGCTACCATTCTCAAATACTGCCATAAAACAAGAGTTAATTAAACAAATTAACATATCACATATTAATCCTATGCTCCAACTGACCATTTAAATACCACATAAGCTTAGATAGGACATACTAGTGAAGGATTTACTCGTCTTTCCCCTCCTAGTTCTATTCCCAGATCTCCACCAGAGATCATATCCCTAAGCTCTGATACCAACTGTGACGCCCCCAGAATAGGTCCAGTCAACCCAATCCATTCTGAGTCGCCAAATACATGGTACAGAATTCAAATACAAATTTTTATATCACACGGTCGTGCAAAATACGACCACACAACTGTGAGTGTCAATACAAATATATAGAAAATACTAATATTCAAACTAAGTCCTCATTACAATTATTATCACACTATTTATTAGAAATAGTGAGGACTACTACTGCTCTAACTCGGACCATCACTCTGTTCCCCGACTAGTTCCCGCGATATTCTCATTTCCTGAAGAGGACAATAGATAAAAAGGGTAAGCTCAACTAGCCCAGTAAAGAATATTATGACTAAGATAATGGAAAATAAATTATCTTTAGTCTTCAATAATTCAGATAAAATATTATAGACAACAAGTTTTAGATCAATATTCGCAGCGAAAATAACAATTCATTAGAAGAGTTAAGTAGAGAATGAAATCTACTATCTTCTATGATTTAAAAGTCCATCATCAATATTTTATTCCTGTAACATCAATCAATATACATCTCAAATCAAATATTCATCTTTGCACTATGGGTCAAAGATAATCATTTATATCACCAATGGTTATATTCATCTCAACACCTGTCCATCTTTGCACTACGGCCAAAGATATTCATCAGGTAATCATTCATCTTTGCTCTATAGGCCAAAGATATTCAGTTATACCACCTTTTAGGACTGAGAATGATGAAAAATATTTTAAAGAACGAATCCAGTGAGATAAAAGACAAGAATTGAGGATTCGTATTTTAGTTTATTCAATTCAAAAATACTTCGTAATAATCAATTGTGGAGCAAAATTCAAGAATAAAGCTCAGAACTTAGATTCAATCAAAGATAGGAACCTTAACAAGCAATTTGGACAAACGGAATAAAATTTAATTTTTTTCGTGAATAGTGCCATATACGTGAATAGTAACCCCGACGGAAAAAGTAAGAATTTATAATAAAATTCATGACAATATTTTGGTATAATGATATTGAAAAGAATAACATCATTTATGAAAGAAAATAACATTCCTTACCTCAATAGAATAGTACTTTTGGCTGGAATATCGGATATAAGGATGACAAAAACTTGTACTGAATAGTAACACTCAAAGTATCTAAATACTCACAAAAATACGCTCGATATTATAGAGAAAAAAAACTTCTGATTCTGGTGTGATTTTTAATTCTAACCTAAGCACCCTATTTATAGGAAAAGCTTAGGATGCCAAAGTAGACTTTCTTAATAAAATAATATTTTTTTAAAAAAAAATTCCAACCGCCTCGTGAAAGCCATCAGCATTCCACACCAACCAAAAGTGGGGCCCACCATTTAAAAAAATATTTATTTTTTGAAACTTCAATAATTCATAATAAATAGCCATTTTATAAGAAAAATACAAATTCTATGTCCTTCTATAGGAAATTTAATTCTCTACAACTTTGTAGAAGGAAATTTTTCTAAATTCCAAACATAAATTATCCGTATTCCATAAACGGATGATTTTTCACACCAAAATACTGATAAAAACATATCAGCACTAATTCCTTCTTTTATATCCACAAAATAAATATTTTCTTATCATATAAATCAATAATTAATTATTCACAAATAATATTACAGAACTACAATATTGACAACTAGGTCGTTCCCAGGAAAGAGGGGGCTTTCCGATAAGGTTTTCAACTTACTGGCGCGCAATTAAATAACCCCTCCTAGACAGAACTTCCTTAGACATTGTCAATAATGCTATCTAATAATATTATTCAAATAATATGAATTATTGAGTTGATAATGTGAAATACTGTGCAATGACAATTATTAAATCAATAATACAAAATATCAACAGTAGCAATTATTGAATCAATCATATAAAATAGCAACATAGCAATTATTGATATAAAATATTAACGTAGCAATTATTGATATAAAATATCAACGTAATAATTATTGAATCAATAAAATATCATGCAATTATTGAATCAATAATATAAAATATTAAACAGTAATTACTGTAATAATAATTGAGTAATGACTTCTCACGTAAGAATCAATAATTAGAATTACTGTGCAATACCGTGTGCTACTGTGCAACACCGCGTATTACTGTATTTTTATCACCGGATATTTCAACAGTTCTAACGGTAACAGTTTTACCGTTATTTATAAAATGATTATTTCTGTCGCTTTCTATATCCGACAATTATTCCATTGTGGGGCCCACAAATAGCTGCGCCGTCGTACGAATATTCTCCGACAGCAAGAATATTCCACGACCAAACGAATATTCCCCGACAACAATGAATATTTTATAACCACTTGCTCATTTTGAAATATTTGCACATTTCACCCATAACTTTTCACATTTATCAAATCAGTACCTTACTATTTCGAAATAATATATAAAGAAAATTAAATATTTATTTATAAAATTCGGGGTCTTACAGTGGGGACTCTGGACATCCACTTCGGCAGTTTGTTTCGCCAGCCCCTAATCAGGTCCACACCACCATTGCCACTTGCCATAAAATTAAATGGCTTCGATCGAAAAATCTTACAGGATCGAATCTTACGAGGATCGAATCTTACGAGGATCGAATCTCGAGGATCGAATCCCGAGGATAAAAATCTTACGGGATAAGAATCTTACGGGATAAGAATCTTAAGGGATCGAATCTTACGGGATCGAATCTTACGGAATCGAATCTTATGAGGATCGAATCTTATGAGGATCGAATCCCGAGGATCGAATTTTACGAGGATCGAATCTTATGAGGATCGAATCCCGAGGATAAAAATCTTACAGGATAAAAATCCTTTGAATAAGCATCATTCGGGGATAACAGTTCAATAGTTCTACCAACATGACAGTTGGAGGGTATGGTGGAAAACATCCTTCGGGACAGATTACCGCCCGAATGGAAAACATCCTTCAGGACGGATTACCGCCCGAACTGAAAACATCCTTCGAGACGGATTACCTCCCGAACAGAAAACATCCTTCGGGATGGATTAGCGTTCTTTCGAAAGGATAATATTATTCAGTTGTTATAGGTTGGTTCTCTTCGGTTGGTATAAGGTTGGTTCGGTTGTGATAAGGTTGGTTCTCTTCGGTTGGTATAGGTTGGTTCGGTTGTGATAAGGTTGGTTCTCTTCGGTTGGCATAAGGTTGGTTCGATTGTGATAAGGTTGGTTCTATATTTGGCGTATGGTGTTTGGGTGTGACAACTTGTCTTCGGCGAATACGGATCTCTTATGAGTATAAATCTGTATACTCTCTTATTATAAGTTCTTTATAAATAAGAGACTGAGGGGCAATGTTAGGATGTGATTACTTGGGTCTAGCCATGGAGCAGTCCAATCTATTTGTATACTCTCTTATTATAAGTTCCTTATAAATAAGAGACTGGGAGGCAATGTTGAGATGTGATTATTTGGGCTTGGTCCTGGTGTAGTCCAATCTATTTAAATGGTCCGACCCATATGTATTTATTGTGACAATGGGAGAGTCCTTATTAAAATAGGATTGTGTTTCCTTCCTAGTTGGATTCGGGTGGGGTTGACTTCTATATATACGGCTACAAGCTAGGGTTTGAGGAGGAGAATGACATATCACGATACAACATACAATAGGAAATACAATACACAATTTGTAATCCCTCATTAGTATAGTGGATTTCTCTCTCTCCCCGTGATTTTTTCCAATTGAGTTTTCACGTAATTCCTTGTGTTCATACTTTATATTTCTCTTTATTATTTATGTTTGTATGAGTGTATTTCGTGATATTGATTTCACAACAACACAATCAACTTGTTAGCGCTGTTTTAGCCCTGCCGTTTGGGTGATATTATCAGGCGTACAAAATCAGGCGTTAACACAGGAATTAATTCTGTTCCAGTTATCGGTATCAAATATATTCATTTTGATACTCTCTGGTGAACCAGGTATCGTACGACTGTCCATCTTGCAAGCTCCCACCAGCGCAAGTCCCACAATGAGCATCACCATCAATGGAACCATAAGTAGAAGTAGTCCGGGCGTGGGTAATCGCGATCTCAAAATCAAGAACAGAGCAGCATTGCTCAGAACAAACATATGCATCAATTCGATAACGATCCCGTATTGTAGCTTATGCAGCTTCAATAGGTATTCGCAGTCGTAGTCTCACACGTAGAGTAACCAAATTATTGAACCAAGAATTGGAAGGGATAGAAGGAAAGTTAGAAAGGATAATGGAAGCCTCCTCTTCATCATCCTCCTCCGCCGCGAATCTCCGGAAGTCTTTGGTTGCGCCGCCGCTACATCACCATCTCCTCCGCTACTCCACCACTCCGCCGCGAATCTCTATTGTCCAAAACGCCCAATGAGAAGAAGGAGAAGATTTGCCCTACAAACATAAGTTTGAAAACAAATAGATGTAACTCTTACTATTCTGATTTTTTTTTATGACTATTTGGTTACCCACAAAAACTAAAATGGTTACCTTTGTATAAAAGTTTGGCTATCAACTGCATCATATTCAAAGTAAATTTATTTTTAAAAGGTTATTTATAAGTAATCAATTCAGTTTTATTAGGTTACCAACTGCATGAAGGTTTGGCTACTAACTGCATCACATTCAAAATAAATTTGTAACATAATAAAACTGAGATTGCAAATTTACCAATTTTGAAGAGAGAGAATGAGATTGCAAATTTGTTGACTAAAGTTGGAGAAACCGTTGAAAATAATTTTCACCTATTTAAATATTTCAAAATAGTTAAAAAGGTTGTTGGAGATGCTCTCACATGCATCAACAACCATTTGATTTGATGGTAGTAGTTTAGTGAAAAAATAATGCTACTATCACATAAATACTTTCATATAATCTTCACATACACACACATACATACTGCGGACCCCACGCGTCAGGCGGGGGTCCACAGTATATATGTGTGTGTGAAGATTATGTGAAAGTATTTATGTAATAGTAGCATTGCTCTTTGTGAAATAAAGATAGTTATAGTACTCTTCCCATTCCACCTAAAAAGTCCTATTTGTTCAAATATGTACGTAAATGAGACTCCTATAAATCATGATGATGTTCAATATTTGAAAACGAGATGTTGGTAGGCTGGCAGTAGTAGGAATAATATTTGATTAGCTTGATGAAGAACTAGTGGTGCACAACAGGCCGGCCTGGTCTGGTCCGGCCTGAGACTGCCAGGCTTTAGCTGTTGACCAGGCCAGGCCAGGCCTTGACTTTTGGGCCTTCAGACCAGGCCAGGCCTTGACCCCCAAACCACGGCCTAATGAGGCCTGTAGGCCAGGCCCAGGATGGTCTGGTTCAGCACTTACAAAAAAAAAAAAAGATTGCATGTGGGCTTGTGGCATGGGGGTGGTCCGGTCTGGGGGCTGGGGGCTTAGGGCTGTGGGCCGGGGCCTGGGGCTGGGGGCGGGCGTCGGGCAGCCTGTTAGCTCCCGCTGTATGTAATACTAAGTATACTAACTAACTAACTTTTTTTTTGAAAGCATTGTAATAACTAACTTAATAACTAACTAACTATAATAATATGATATAATATTAATAACTAACTAACTTAATAATATTAATATTATGAATAAACTAACTAACTAATAATAAATAACTAACTAACTTATATTAATAATAATATTAATAATAACTATTATTAATGTTATATTATTAATAACTATTAATAATATTAATATTATGTACATGTTATATTAATAATATGATATGCAATATTAACTAACTTATGAATATTAAATAAACTAAGTAGTATATTAATATTAAAATTTAATCAACTAACTTATTAATATTAATAAACTAACTCATATATGTATAGTTGTTTACTATGCACTTCGTAGAAAATACTATAGATTACACTTTTATTTTTTGAATATGAAGTTAGTTTCATTGAAGTAACTAACAACTAAGTAACTAACTTATTATTAATATTAACTATTAACTATGTATAGTTGTTTACTATCAACTAAGTAACTAACTTATTATTAATATTAAATATACTAACTAGTTATATTCATTGAAGATGTATATTAATTAAATGTATATACAAGAAATCAAAAATGAATAATTAAAATTTTAAATTTTATTGATGTATTAATTAAAACTAATGTATAATGTATTATCTATAATATAAAACAGAGCGGCTTCAACAAACAAGGGCCACGATTAAACTTTCATCATCCAACGGTTAAGATTATTCAAATCTCTCGCTCTCAAAACTCTCTCAAGTCTCAGAAAATCTCTCTGGGTCTCTATCATCAGAGAATTCAAAAATCAACGATCATGTCTCCTGATCCAAAATCTCGACTGGGTTTCCTCTTTTTCTCTCTCCTAGCCCTCACAATCTCATCACTTTCTCTCTCAGATGATTACCCACAAACAGTCAGAAAATCTCTCTGGGTCTCTATCATCAGAGAATTCAAAAATCAACGATCATGTCTCCCGATCCAAAATCTCGACTGGGTTTCCTCTTTTTCTCTCTCCTAGCCCTCACAATCTCATCAATTTCTCTCTCAGATGATTACCCACAAACAGTTTACGAAATCCTCCCCAAATTCGGCCTCCCGACCGGCCTCTTGCCGGCGAACGTGAAGTCTTATTCACTATTCGATGAGGGGATTTTTGTGGTTGAGCTTGAAATATGTAATCTATTACGAGAGGAAGATCACTGGGAAGTTGAAATATGGGTCGATTAGTGATTTGGATGGTATTCAGGTGAAGAAATTATTTTTGTGGCTGGATGTTGATCAGATCAAGGTTGATTTGCCACCGTCCGATAGTATATATTTCCAGGTTGGGATTATTAACAAGAAGCTTGATGTGGGTCAGTTTCAGACGGTTCATTCTTGTGGTGGTAAGGTCACTGGTTCGTTTGATCAGTCTTGGAAAAGGGATCTTGAGGTATAAGTTGTCCTTTTTTTTTTCTTTTTCTTTTTTTCTTTTCTTAACAAATTTTTTTTTATATTTTCATTGATTTTGTGTGTAAAGCTTGAGTGTTTGTATATTACATCATTTTATGTGAGATTATTGTTATGCATTGTCATTAGGTGGAATTACCGGCTGCAGTGGTTTGAAATTAGAAATCTTTTGGATTAATAAATCAAGAATTTTTTATTATGGATGTGTCATGTGTTTGTATTCTAATTTTGACTTGTATTTGATTATATTTATTACTCTTGTCTTTAATTGTTTATGTTGGATTATTAGTATGCTTTGACATCATGCCACATTATTGTAGTAGTTGCAAACTGAAAGGAGAAAATGAGACCCTTGTTGGATAGGAGAAAAAGGGACCTATTTAGTTTATTTGTATATGCTTTGTTTGAGAGGCGTTTGAAACTTTGAAAGTGACCTTGAAGATGGGGCATCTTGATTAGCTTTCATTAACTTACAGATGCAAGAAGTTATTGAGTGATGAATTGGTTGAAAAAAAAATCACTTGTTGTGTATGTATCTGTTTGTGTTTTGAACTTGCAAGTGTTTTTTATATACTGAATTATCTGTGAGGGAATTTGTTTGTGTTATGTGGATTTCTGGAGTTGATGAGAATAGGTAAAGAACCTTTAGAATTTAAAAAGTAAAAAAAAACTTTTAAAAATATCTTATTAGACGGGAATTTTAGCTGTGCATTGGGAATATCAACTGATGGAATGTCAAAAGTTTCTCCCATTTATTGTAAACCACCTTTTCCATTAACTTTTAATAAATTAATTTACAGTTTCCGTCAAATGTGTTGAACCTTCTGTGCTTTTGAAGTCTGCTATATGGATTATGGATATGTGCATAAAGTTTTCTAATCTTCCATACCCCATCTTTTTTCCTTGGTTCCCACTTTGGGATAGACAGAGTATTTGGGGGCGACTGTTTGACAAGGCAGGTATACGATGCAGGAGCAAAAGAGATTGCTCTTTCAGTTGTCAGTGGTATTAACTGTAAGTACCGTACTGACACCTTTACTTGCTGGTTCACGCGGGCTTAATTAATACTGGAATAACTATTTAATGAACTTCCCTTTTCAAATTCTTCTCTTTCAGCAAGTATATTTGGATATGGGCAAACAAGCAGTGGAAAAACATACACCATGAATGGAATAACTGAGTATACAGTGGCAGATATATATGACTATATCCAAAGGGTAATTATAAGTTTTGTGTCATTCTGTTCATATTCAGTCAGATACTTCAGTTGCGACTCTTTGGATACGACATAGTTTTTCCTCTTATCCAGCATGAAGAAAGAGCATTTGTTTTGAAGTTTTCTGCAATGGAGATTTACAATGAAGCTGTCAGAGACCTCCTTAGCACAGACAATATTCCACTTAGGCTCCTAGACGACCCCGAGGTGCTTATCTTGTTCTTCTTAGTTCCATTCTAGAAGATATGTGTCTTGTCTTTAATATATTTCATTTTTTTTGTAGAAAGGAACAATTGTGGAGAAACTCACAGAAGAAACTTTGCGGGACTGGAAGCATCTCAAGGAGCTTCTGTCCATCTGTGAAGGTAAGGGCATTGTGTAAGAGTCACATTGTTATCGACTATGGCTTGTCTTTATGTATTTTATTATGTTCTTGCAGCTCAAAGACAAGTAGGGGAGACTTCCCTGAATGAAACAAGCTCTAGATCTCATTAAATTCTTAGATTGGTCTGCTTTTAACTTCTCTTGCTTTTTCTGGTTAGTGCTTTTTATACAATTATCATGTATGAAGTACTTCCTAATACATTTGATTTGTGTATTGCAGGAAATTGAGAGCTCTGCTCGCGAGTTTGTAGGAAAGGGCAAGTCAACTACCCTTGCAGCAAGTGTGGTACGGATCAGCTGGCTCTCTTTTTGATAATTTATTTTATGAATTTAAAAATGCAAATAAAGTGTATTATCTCTACGTAAACATTTCTGAAATTCTATAGTATTTGCAAGAAGAGGTAGATCACCTGAATGGTTCTCTACTCTTGGAATTTTTTTATGAGACAACAATCAATTTTACTCTTTACACCCTCAAAGGTATCTATGAAACGAATCTCTTACTGTCCTCAATTTTATTTGTCACCATCATAAGAACTTTTTAAAGTAGTTATATTAGCTTGAAATTGTGACAATTTTTTAGCCAATGGCTACAAGTGTTTTGTGGAAGAGATATTTTAAAATTGTCAACTTTAAGGTGTTCAACAATTTACAGTCACTTCAATAATTTTTCTAAAAGGTATAACAAGAAACAGTCACTTCAATAGCTTTGCTGACATTATTTGATTTTTTAATTTAATTTTAATAATTTAATTTTTCATTTGATGTTTTTAAGCAGAGAATTAGTCTGCCTAGAGGACTGATGAAGAATTTGCAAGAGAAATGCTGACTGGAATAAACCCTGTTGTCATTCATCGTATTCAAGTAATGCTAAAGATTTTTGTGACATATTCTTACCCTTTATTTTGGTCCTTGGTGTTATTAGTGGTATGGGTTTTATGACATTTATTTTGTATATTGTTTTGCTCAATAATTAATGTTATGGGTGTTATTACATTTTCTATAACATTTATAAACATTTTCTATATTAGCTTAGTTTGACCTGTTTTTATTAGCAAATGGAAGAGAGTAAGTTTTGATACTTGAGTGTAATTTGTTTTGTACTACATTGTTTTTGGACATTTGGACTTATTAGCGGAATAAATTAATGATTTTATTTTTTATTTTTATATTAAGTTTGGTCTTTGGTGTTATTAGTGGTATGTGTTTTATGACATTTAGTTATTTTTATTATTATGATTATGATTTTTGGGTTGTTAGTAGCTTTACATACGGAGGTCGAGTTGTATTAGGTCGTTATATATTCTGGATTGTTTATTTTATGGTTTAGATATGATTTCTTGGTTGTTAGTATCAAATTGATTTTCGTCCAAATTTGGGGGACAGTTTTGAATCCAACACTTCACTAGATGAGTTTTAAACATGATGGTTGTTTTGGTAGTTTGGATATGTATTGATGATTGTAAGTTTTGTTGACATGTTTACATTTTTCTGGACATCTATTTTTAAAGAAAATTCTGCCAAAATTTCTTGAAATTAGTAGCGACTAGCTTGATGTTTTGGGGGTTGGATATGTGTTGATGATTGAGTATGTATTATTATTGTGTTTGTAAGTTATTTTAGATTTTAAAGCATCTTTAGATAATATAGTAGTTTTCGTTACACCGTGCCTTCAGGCACGGGCAATTACTAGTAACTTATAAACTATGAACTAACTATGAACTAATTTAAATGCAATTAACATGCAATTAACATATTAAATAAATATGCATATTAACTAAATAAACATTTTAATATGCATATTAACATATTAAATAAATAAATATGCAATATTAAATAAAAATGCAATAAACATATTAATATGCAATAAACATGAATATTAAATAAATAAATAACATATTAAACATTTAATATTTAATATGCAATATTTACTATTTAAATATTAAAATATGCAATATTAACATTAACATATTAATATTAATATGCAATATTAAATATTTAATATTAATATTAAATATTTAATATTTAATATTAAATATTTAATATGCATTTTAAATATTTAATATGTAATAAATATTAAATAAATAAATATGCAATAAACATGCTATTAACATATTAAATAAATATGCATATTAACATATTAACATATTAGCATGTTAAATGCAATTAACATGCTATGCAATATTAACTAACTTATGAATATTAAATAAACTAAGTAGTATATTAATATTTAATCAACTAACTTATTAATATTAATAAACTAACTCATATATTAATATTAAAATTTAATCAACTAACTTATTAATATTAAATAAACTAGCTAATATATTAATTAAATGTACTTGCAAGAAATCAAGAATGAATAATTAAAATTTTAAACTTTATTGATGTATTAATTAAAACTAATGTATTATAATTTTATAAATTACAATAATAAATAAGTTAAAATTTATTGTTTATTGATGAATAATTATAAATTTAAAGTTCAAAAATTATAAATAATTAATTGGATAAAAAATCATGTAAGGCCTCAGGCCAGGCCAGGCCAGGCCAGGCCAGGCCCAGCCAGATCAGGCCAGGCCAGGCCCCAGGCAAGGTCAGGCCCAAGGCCAGGCCAGACTTTTTTGCAGGCCAAGCCAGGCCAGATTTTTGCCTAAAAATACCGGCCTTTTCAAGCCTTCCAGGCCAGGCCTGATCGGGCCAGGCTTTGACCAGGTCGGGCTTTGACCAGGCCGGGCTTAGGTCGGACCAAGGCCAGGCCACAGGCCTAGGGCCTTTTGTGCACCACTATGAAGAACCACACATGATGGGTAAAATTTAATTAATGTTTCCGACTATGCCACAACTAAGGACAAAACATTTTTAAAAACATTTTTTTTATTCTTATCAATTCTGAATTTAATAGTTTCACAAATTTGCATAAAATTTACAAGAATTTATTCTTGTAAATGTGTTATGAAATGTAATATATGGGCAATATATGTATATATATATATATATATATATATATAATATAAAACAGAGCAGAGAGAGAAAATAAGTAAGTGTCACATCCTTAGAACGTCAGCAGCTCTCTCTCATTCTCCCTATTCAAATTTCAAACCCTCTATCTCTCCCTGTTCTCAGAGATAAAATTTGGCCTTCGAATTCCTCCTAAACAACTCGACCCCTCTCAACTTCCCTAAATCTCTTATCTCTCATACCCAGCCCTAATTCCAGCCCCAAATCTCTCATACCCAACTCTAAATCTCATACCCAACCCCTAATGTATGATCTAGAGTATATAGAATCAAATTGGGTTCACAAGTCCTGGAAGTATCAGCTCAAGGACTCGGTTGTATGGGCATGTCCGCCTTCTACGGCCCACCCAAACCCGACACATCCTTCGTCTCCTTCGTCTCGCTACATCCTCTTCACCGACTATTCCATGTTCCGGTCAATGTGGCCTTCGTCTCTGCTCTCCTTACAGAAGAGCAATGCTTCTCTGTATCCAGTCTCGATGAAACTCTCTCATAAAATCAATTGCTTGACTAAATCGACGTAGGAGAGCGAGCCGCAGACTCTGATGAGTCCGGAGATGATCTTAAAGTTGAGTTAGATCAGAACTCTGTTGATGCCGGCTGTTAGGAAGTTTTAAATGGTTCGCGGAGGATTGTAGCTTCTTCGAGTGATTATCCGTCCCTTGGAATTCGTGAGCCGGTTTATGAGGTAGAATCGTGTTTAATTTTGAAATTATGAGCTAATTTTATATTACTGTGTATTTGGTTTATTTATTGCTTGACAGTTGATTATTTAGGTCCTTAACTAAAATAATTTGTAAAAATATTGATTTTGGCTTTGTTTGGGAACTTTTGAAAAGATAGAGAAAGGGGGGATGGGCCATTACACTTGATACTGTTATTATAGGAGAACTTGTTATTGGATGTTTCAGAAGGTTGTTGGATTTTTGTATTTAAGAATTGTTTTTCTTTTTTCCTTCATTTAGTTTTTAATTTTCTTTCCCTTATCCCATTCCTATCTTCGGTCTTTTGGAGTTCTAAATTCAGCTATTCAAATTTATGAGCAGGTTAACATGGACAATGATTATCTGTGAGAGAGAGCTTTTGATCCATGAAAATATGTTGAATGGAAAAGAAAAGGTGATTTAGGAATCAGGACATGAAAAAACACATAAAAATTAGGGATTATGTTGTTCTGATTTTTATTGGGTGCGTATTGCTTGATTTACTGATTTGGGGTCTTTGCTAGGATATTTCTACTGGTTTCGTTTAGAGCACCTAACTTGAAGATTGTTACGTGAAAAATCCTATATTGAATGAGAAAACATTGATTGTGTAGAGACATGGTAATACCAATGTAAATTTTAATGCTGCCTTTAACCCAGGCCCGGGCACGGGCATGGTAATACATAATAACCCGTAATACCAATACCAATGCACGGGCATGGTAATACATAATAACCCGTAGAGACATGGTAATACCAATGCCTTTATTCTTACTGGAGCACAATAGATAATTCGTTCAGCATTTCATAATTCCCTCTTGTTTTCTATTTTTCCCCCAAATTCTGTTGATTTACGGTTTGGTTTCTGATTTTCCCTTTCAATTTCTGTTCAAACTTCAAAGCATAAGATCCAGTATCCTTCAAAGAGATTATCTGCTTCGTTGAAATGGAGGACTTCTAGGTTTTCATGCCTAGCTTCAGAGACAACAATTGATGGTTTGTTTATTGCAACTATTTTCCTTCTCCAGTTATTTTCCTTGTAATGTGTTTGTGCTTGCAGTCCTTGATTGGTTTTTTGGGATATCCACCAATTTTCTGTCATTTATTTGGTATACATTTCCCAGGAATTATTTCAAAATAATTCTAATCTGGACTATCGATTACATTTTATCTATCTGGCCATGACAAACTCATAAATCTTGCTTCCTTTTATTTTCCATGATTTTCTTATTTTTGACTTGGTTAATTTTGTGACTGAATGTAAAAGGATCCATATTTCAGTGTATGTGTAGTGAGTGTGCAAAAGCATTGAGGCTTCAATCAAACAAGTGCCCAATATGCCGTCAGCCCATCGAGGAGCTCATGGAGATCAAGATCAATAACGTTGATGAGTGAGAGATCCTTTGCTTCATACTAAATTCTTTTGTATAATACAATTTTACTTTTTCCTTTATTTAGTCTTCTTCTATATGTTACTATTAATTAATTGTATATTCCCTTTCCCCTTTCTTTACCCTCTGTTACCTGTTGATTTATATACACAAGACCTCTTGGCTTGTGGCTTATTAATGGTCACAAGCAGGTGTCTGATCTGAGCTTCATCATCTTTTCCTTTCAGTTGTTCTAGAACACTCTTTGTTTTTTATTTTTCTGACATTGCGCTTTATGTTTGATTATTTAGTTTGTTGAACTTGAAATATAGTATTTGTTTTTTTCTAATAAGGAAATGTAGTCTTTTTTTCTTTCTCCCTTTTCTGCTTTTATTGACTACAAGTGTTCTGGGAAGTTTTTCGAGGAATAGTTAATAATGTGATTAAAGTTTTGAAATTGTTTGCTTTTCCTTTATTTAACACTCCTTTTAAATTTTTGGTCACCTTGTTTGCAATTTAGTTTACATACACCTTTGGGGTTAGTGTAGAGCATGAAGAATCTCTCTCAATTTTCCTCCTCATCCAATGCATGTGGCGTTGTATTTGTGCTCCTTTATACAAGGTAAAATAGTTGAGAATTATCCATCATAATACAAGTGCAGCTGAAATTACATCTTCATTTCTCTGCATTTTGAGCTAGAAAACTGTCTACTGAATTTATATTTTAAGAGTTTTGCTATTTCATATCTAATTTCAATTTGCAATAGACAACTGATATTGATTGAGAGGTATTGGAGTGCACTGATTGATTGCTGCTTGTAACATAAGTTTGGTGGCGAGATTGCATTATAATTGAAATGAAATACAATTGAAAATAACTCATATGAGTCAAAATTGTTGCCTTAGTTATAATTTTTGGGTTCTCTGGGTGTAGGTCAGAACATAAGGAAGCTGATCAAGGATGGTTTTATCATCAGGAAACCAACCAAGATTCACACCCGATCCCGTGCACATCGGATGAAGGAGGCCAAGAGAAAGGGTCATCATGCAGGATATGGTACTATTATTTGTTTTATTCCTAAAAGCAAGGTTTTGGGACACTAAAGGACAATTTTTTTTTTGCTATGTATGATCCATTGCTGATACAAAATTACATTAAAAGTGGGTAAACATAAAATCATCCTCAACATTAGTTATGTACAGATTCTGAGAGGAGGGAGCATAGACCCGTCCAACTCCTCGGTGTTCGATTGGAACAAAGCATGGTTAAATCAGTCTTGAAATTACTAAATAGTTCTTGGTTTTAGGCTTATAAGTTCCTCTACGAGCTTTAAGATGCTTGATTATGTTTTATTCTCTCATTCCAAGGAAATTAGCTTCATTGACGTCTGAAGTCATTCCACCCATGCATCTTCTTTAATTCGGTAAATTTATAGTAACATCTTCCCAGATTTCAACAATCTTGGAGTTCCTCTTGAGTCAGCATGCTGGCTAACCATTTCCCAGTTTTCAATCTCTTTAAAGAGTAAGGAATAAATCTGATCTGCTAAGAGAGTTCAGTTTGGCATTCAGCAAACTCGCAATTTTAGTTGAAACTATGTTCAGGACATCGGTTGATTATTTGTTTAACCTTCTAAGCTGGGCATGTACAACCTTGGATGTGCAGAACTAGAATCCTCACTTCATGATAGCATGTGTAGTTGTTTGTTTTACGTGGCAGTTAAAACAGTTTTGACTTTGTGTTATTGTAATTCAAAACAATAAATACCTTAAATATATTCAGTTTAAATTGATACTTCACCACCTTTCATAGTAACTGTCGATGGCCGTGGCCTTTTGAACTAGTTGCTTTTTACTTTTTTTGTCTGGGTTTATTTTTAGCATCTAATGTTTTCAATTTTTCTGCTTGACGTAAATTGTCTCCATCCACACCTCTCAGCTAAAGCTATGAAGTCCTTAAATATTCCCAAGGGAGTAAAGCGTGTCCTGTTCAGAACGTTAAACCCTGACAGGTATGTGTAATCTTATGATTCTGTAATAATCATAGTACTGGACCATGTTTGTTTAGCAACTCTTCTGATTTAATGACGTGTTGCTGTTTAGGTAGCATGTTATGATCTGTAGAACTTGCAATATTGTGAATATTGTTAGTAGATTTCTTAGGTTTGTCGGGCATCAGCAACCTGAGTTGGTACTCTCTTCAAGTTATTAGCCTAAAGTTATACATTAGTGACATTTAGTTCGCTATATGACCCAGTTGTGTTCAAAATTTATGTCTAATGCTATTTCTGAATTAAAAAAATCAATGAACTAGAAGTGGGATCCAGTCACTGGTGTAATATTGCAATGCCTTCTTCTCTCTTGTACTACTTCATGTAACATTTTGTCATGCTTAACCATTTTGGTAAACTATCTGAAAGAAAAGTTGATATTCCACATAGCTTACTTATGTTTGTGAATATCTAGAACAGAAAAATACATGCTTCGTGTGGTACACTGCAACAAGTACATGACAGTATTCTTCTTGCACCAAGTTGACATATTCATTGCATGTTTGGAACATTCAATTCAGTAACGAACAAATACGAGGTTAAATTTATATACTTTCTCACATTGTCATGTGTTGAGAAGTTTCAATCTCAATTGTAAATTGAACAAGTTTTCAGTTGATATTACTAATAGAGATAGAAGTGTAGACATAGACATGTAGGTTATACACATTATCATTCAATTGTCAATATATGATAATTAAAACCCAAATAAAGAAAAGTTATGTAATCTATAGTATAAAACAGAGCAGAGAGAGAAAATACATAAGTGTCCCATCGAAGTTCACGTCAGCAGCTCTCTCATTCACCCATTTCAAATTTCAAACCCTCGATCTCTCTCTCTCTTCTTACACACAGAATTTTGGAAATTGAGCAAATCACTTTCTTTCTCTACATATCGATCTTTCCCCCGTTCTATCACCATGTCGACTTCACGAGCTCAAGAGTCAGCCGGCGGAACAGATTTCGATGAAGCAGCCGTTCGGAGATTACCACCGGTTTTCTTCCGGTAGTCATCGTACTCAGGAGCCCGAGGCTATAGTTGTTAAGACTTTGGTAATTATTTTTTTATCACTCTCTTTCTGTGTAGAAGGGGAAATTAAGAACGCTCTGTGTTGTTTTCGTGGTGAAGTTTAGTTCTTTCTTGTTTGGTAATTGTTGAAATGGTGAAGGTGTTTGATTTGTTATGTTGTTTAAGGAAAATTAATAGCTGAATTTAGTTTATTAGTGTTATTTTGGGGTTGGATTGGTTTAATGAATGTTTTTCTACTTTGATGTCTTTGTTTGGAACTAGGAAAGAGTGAGGGAAAGAGGGAATGCCAAAAGGCGTAAATGCTTTTTCTTCTGTCAATTACACCTATTTTATCTGACCTGGATATGTTGAAGTGGGGAAGTTGTGATCTATATGTATGTGAATTGCACAAAATTGTAAGCTGATCCCAATGTTATGGCTTGTTGGCTATGTTACCTGATCCTTTCTAAGATCGGAAGGGGCCAGGAAGAATGATAATGGGATTGATATCTCATTTCTGAATAAAGATAATGGGCCATGATTTTTTTATTTGGGAAACTCATAATATCCATGTTTTCTATTCCGTAGTTGATATTAGATGCAATCATTGTTATCGCTACAACCTAGCTTACCCAAGCACATAGTTGAGATACGTTAAGTGCAATGCATCTCCTATGTTAACTTAATGCATGGTTAGGTGTCTCAGTATAGTGTTAGTCTATTAGACCAAGCTGTGGAGAACTCAATTGTAGGTCTTTGTTGAAGAAATTGAATTCTTCTATTATGATTTCAGGCTTATAGGAGAAACTTCCCAAGAAACTTCCCAAGCTCAGAGATCACAGGACCTAGGCCAAAGCACCTATCGGAAAGTCAATTGTGGAGCACCAAGCAAGGTCTGCAGCATGACTCCAATCTCCTCCTTTTACTTGAATAGAGCTAATATATGTATGCGTGTATATAAGCATATAAATTGTTTTTTTCTCAATAAATATGATGTAGGATGGAATATGAATTCTTTTCTCATCAGATTTTTTGAAGGAATAAGCTCCTTATGCATGTCCAAATAACAAAAATGAAAGGGCTACTTGCTTTATAGAAATTTCCTTCATTGTGTCTTTTAAATTATATGCAAGAATTTTATGGACATGCAGCATCATACTGCTGCTGACTATCTTTGTAATGCTTTAGTGATACAAAATTGCAAACTCTTCCACTGATTCTTGGCTGTTAGATCATCCTTTTCCTATATTATTATTCCATTAACTTCATCTACCAATACGTGCACTGTGAGATAATGATTGAATAAATGCATGTGGCTGGAGTGCCTAACATATCACATACATGTGTCTAGAAGAGTTCACTTCACACAATCTCTATTTTATTCAGTAACTGATCATTATTTCTCCATAAGTTACTTTTGTTATGTACTTTATTTAAGTTTGCATTTGTTCGAATTTAAGCAATTTGTTTTACAACAGTCTTCAATGTCATCTTTCTGTAGAGTAAATCTATCCATATCTTCTTTATATTGTACCAGTTAGCATTTAGAGCCTAACGCATTAAAACTAAGACAATGTTGGAGAATAATTTCTTAATGACGAATTCTTGAGCAGACAATGTAGTTAAGGATAGCGAAGGTTTGATCAAGGAAAGGAGATCAGTTTTTCAAGAAAGAGCATAACCATCTCCTCTAAGTTCATCCCTTTACTATGGTGGTCAAGAAGATATGTATGTCAAACCTTCAAATGCTCAAACCTCAGGATCATACCCCCCTGTAAGTCTTATTTTTCGGAGAAACCTCATCTTTGTGTAAATTAGTAGTTTAAGTGCTGGTTTGGGTGAGTGGTGCGGCATGGCGCGCAGTGAGATGAAACACTTATAAATTTGAGTTTGTGACACAATTTGCTTTCAAAAGAAAGTTAAAATAATGTTTGGTTACACAATTGTAAAGTGCTTTTGAAAAAATAAAAGACAATTATACAAGAGTGCGTGGTATGGATTTCTAATTTTTGTTCAACAATATATATTGTGTTTCAGCCAAAAGCGTTACCGCCAAGAGCATAAATTTTCTGCTTCTGCCAAAAAGTGATTTTAGCCAAAATATGTACTCATTAAAAGCACTTTTGGAGGGTCACCAATCACTAAAATGTTTCCAAATTTAATTTAAAACTATTTTTTACTCCATCGCCCTGCTCCGTCAAATGGGCTCCTTAGCATGTTTATTTGATTAAACAGTTTGAGAAGCAATTTAATTATTTTATTTGAATGAATTAGTTAAGGAAAGATGGGAAAGAAGATAATCTCAGTGGAAACAATTCCCCCCGTGCTTCTAGAGGAAATTGGTGGCAAGGTATGTTTCTTCAATATATGTGAGTACAAGAGTATGATTTATAGAAATACTCTTATATACTATATGTTGAGTCTTCGACATTGTTTATATGCAGGGTCACTTTATTATTAAGAAATTTCCCCTCCAGAGCATGTGAGTTCTCCATCTATTTACTAGGTATGTAATTTTGGGAACTATCCGTCTTATTGTTTGAACCTCTACTTCTTAGTATGTGCACATAAAGACTTGGAAGTAAAGCAATACATTTTCGATTCTAGATTTTCTTCTTTTGCTGCCTAATTAGATAGGGTCATCCTGACTTGTTAAGTTTTTTTTTGATTTTTCTCACGTTAATTAGTAATAATGCTTCATGGTGAAATATCTGTATATCCACCACCATAAGGAAGCTTCCCCTTGATTACCATTGACTTTGTATCTCTGAGAGTATTTACACCAATTTATTTGAATTCCAAAAAAATGAATTATTAAAGTTCTCTCCTTTTTGTGTTCCTATATCCTTTCAAATATTTCTATGGGGTTGGTGAAAGTAAAATAATTTAATCTTAGGGCGTTCAGTTTTTGTTTATAATTTATTTAATTGATGTGGAGAAGACAAAATCAAATGGGTCTATGCTCAATTGGGCCAAGAAAAAGCAACTGAAGGGAAGTGTTGGGGTGGCATGGGGAAAACTTATTTCTAGTGTTCTCAGGTTAGCTTTTTTTAGTCTCCAATTATTTATATGAGTCGACTCAGTTAGCTTGGTCTAATCCGGAGCTCTTATATTTTCCTCGCCCATAAAAAATTTGTCAAGGGACGTATCTTTGTCTAAAAAATTTGTGAAACATTTTGATCGCATATTGGAAACAGTAGATGCAATTTTTTGCCTCTTTGATTCATTAAATATGTTGAGGTTCTCTCTTCACTTTTATTGATTTTCTTCAATTTCTTATAAGCACAATTGGGGTTAGGGTTTTCAGACCATATTTGTCTGTAAATTTTTATAATCTTAATTTATACTTTGTTTATTTGTGTATGTATGTATATTTTTATAATTACAGTGGATACAATCTACTGCTTGCCAATTTTCTTGGAGGACTATGGAGGTGGTGGATCGGTAAGTGAAAATTTTGGACACCCATCTGCTGATTTGTTTTATTTGTTTTCTTGGATCAAAATGGATTTTTGTTTATGTTGTTTAATTGGTCATTATCAGAATTTGACTATTGCTAAACAAGTTGTAAAAATTCAAGATTTTGGTAAAAATAGTAGATGTTGGGTTTTAGAGTAAGATGGTGAGGTGCAGTTGAAATTTATGGATAATTTATGCTGCTTCAGTTCTCACATGAGGATACTGGCAATCTTTTTGGTTATCTGTTTTTCATCACTTTTTCTATTTGTTTAGTATATGCTTTACATGTATTTTGTGGTATGGGTGTTTAATCAATTTCTCAAAAAGGTATGTTTTTATGTATGCTTATATACTGTTGTGTAGATATTTGCTATGAGATTCTATTGATGCTGACATTTGTGTGCGTTAATCTTTATAGGTAAAATGTGTACATTACATGTTCGATGAAATGCCAAAAAGAAATATACCTTGGTATTTCATAATGCCTATAATGTATACTAATATAACAATCTTTTGATTGTAATATCCAAAATTGACTTGATAAAGTTGATAATGATCTTATAATTTGAAAGTGACCGAGTAACTAATATTGAGGTTGTGTTAGTAGCATTTACGCGCTAGGGACATGGCTGAATCATGTACTATTTTTGTCATATTCATTGTTCATCCAATCTGACTACTGAACCAAAACAAACAAATTTTCAACGAATAGTCACAACCATCTTCACTAGAAGAAGAACTGAAGAAGTATAATTGATATTATTATACCTACTGCACAAATTACACTCTAAAAATTCATTTTTTTGCTTTCCTCGGGTACCTCCATATCCTCTCTCTTACGTTCTTTATTATTCTAGGTTTAGTGCAGTCATTTCTACTCTCTGTAGAATTTGGGGGAATGAATAGCGGGAACACTTCTGCTGGAGGAGGGAGAGGTCGGTCATGGCCGTCGACAACATCCGTATCGTCATCAGGAAAGCATACTTTTATTGTGTTAATTTTTTTTTGGCTAATGCAACTCTTTTTGTAATACGAAGAGAATATAATATTGTATGTTTGGTTTTAATCTGTTGCTCACTAACTGTTTGCAAAAATGGCCAAGTGCGTTGAAGCAAGTCAACGTGGGTGTACACCACTTCTTTGAACTCTGAATCACACACTCATCCCATTCACCAATGAAATTTGAAATGATGGTTTATTACATGTTAGTTTAGTTCCATATTTTGTTGTTTTAGTAATTATGTCCTTTTTCATAAATTTTATTTTAAAACTAATTGCTCATTCCTCTTTTTTGTGAACCTAGTTCTATTATTTGAATTTTTTGCCATTTTTCTTAAATCATTTTGACTTATAATTTTCTGAATTAACTGTATACATGCTTTGTAAAACACCAGCTGTTCTTTTAAGAGTTCTTGGGATTTTGGGTTTTGCTAGAACTAAAATTATCAGTTAAATTTGAGAGTAAAGGGTTCAAGGGTTCTCTTTGTTTAAGGTGAAAAGTTTTCTTTTCAGAGTTCAATGGTTCTCTTTGTTCAAAGGTTTTCTTTGATATTTGAGGTTCAGCTCTTGAAAGTTCTATAGTTATCTTTCGTACAGTTATTTAGATTATACTTCGTAAAACTAAAATATTTATATACCTTTGGCGCATTTGATTTCATTATTTTGGGCAATATTTATTTTACAAATACACTTTTCTTTCTGATTCTAGATGAACCAACCAATGTAGTGTTGTATTAATTGAGTAGCATTTAGTTGTTGTTGCTATTACTATATTGGATAAAACAATTATGCTTAGTTTATGGGATATTGCGTTAATGTCATGTTACACTCCAAAATGAATTGTAAGAATATATTTTCGTTGTTAAGTTGAAGATATTACTTATGGACTTGAAGATAATGCAAACATTTAGGATCACCATATTTTTGTTAGTGTTACTGATTGGGATCAACCGTCATGACATCGTCATATAGCAAGGGCGGAGTTCATTTTTTACTTCTTTTTTTATCGTAATTTCTTGGATTAAATACTTTTTAAGTATTTTTTTTGTCCCACGTCGATTAAACAGTGTTTTGATGTGTATTTAATTGATTTGCACCAATCAAATCTCAATATCATCCTTTTAATTTTATTTATTATACATAGTAAGTAGTTATCTATAATATAAAACACAGCAGAGAGAAAAAATACCTAAGTGTCACATCCATTCCACGTCAGCAGCTCTCTCTCATTCCTCCTATTCAAATTTCAAACCCTCTATCTCTCTCTCTCTGTTCTTACACACAAAATTTTGGAAATTGAGCGCATCACTCTCTCTACATGTCGACCTTTCCCCCGTTCTATCACCATGTCATCGGAAGAATCCTACACTGGTCTTCCCACCAGCCACTTGCTTGGTTCATTTCCTGTATGCTTTATTTATCTCCATAAATGTGTGTGTAGATGTATAAATTGTCCTAATTTTCTGGTTGTTGGTCAATTGCTTTGTATTAAATTGCCCATGAATCAACGTCCGAACCAGACCCGGACGATTTTGAAGCTGAGTTCGTTGAGGTCGATCCTTCTGGTTGATATGGTCGGGTCAGTACTCAGTACACACACTTCCCTTTCTATCTCTCTCTCACATATGTATTCTACATTGAAATTATTTCAACGAAACTTTGCCATTGTTATTTTTTCTGATATTAACTTTCATTGCTTTTGAGTTGAGACTACTGCATTATAACTTTTTCCTCAATCTGGTTTATGTTGTGTAATTTTCAGTATAAAGAGGTTCTAGGAAAGGGGGCTTTCAAAAAATGTACCTCTTCTCCACCCATTCCATAGACCCAAATCGACCCAAAACAGAAAAACAGATCAGCCTATAAATCGCATCCATTCTACTCCACTATCAAAGCATAGGTTTCCGATTCTCTCTTCCTTTGAATTTTCTGTTCGGTGGTTAATCGTAGAGCTGAAATTCAAACCAGATGATATATTAATTACAATTGTTTAATTGGTCTAATACGGAGTTCACAATTTGTGTCCCTTATGGGTATGTTGAATTAGGAACTAATAATTGATCTTTTGTTATTGTTGCAGGGAATTTTGATTAAGAAATAGTGTATTTGTGGAATTTCTATTGAGGTAATAATGGCTGAAGTTTCTGATCAGGCCACAATAATCTGCAATCATTGGTAAAAAGCTTTATTTTTTTTCGAATTCTGCTCTAAATTGATGATTTGATGTGACCAATAAGTGGATTTATGTTTTTTTTTCATGATCGGTCTGACAATTTATTTTTCAGCTGTTATTGATGCTGTTTGATTGGTAAAAAATTTCCTGTTGAGTTATTATTTGTTGCATGGGAGTGATTATGTTAGCTTTATTAGCTGTTGCATTACATGAATTCTAGGAAAGGGGGCTTTCAAAAAAGTGTTATCTCTTCTCCACCCGTTCCATTTTCCTTTCTTCTTTAACTGTTAAGCTCTAACACACCCGAAAGGGTTACTAAACTTCATCAATTTCGGTAAAAGCTCAACAATTTCGGCAAAGAAGAAATGTTTAAATTATTTTATTAGAAATTTAAGTTAAATGTGATTGTTGTGTGGAGTAATAAGGATAGTAAAATCTGGTCTAAACCATAACCAAATACTTATGAGTTCTGTCCTAAAAAGAAATGCACATGTTATGTTCGATAAAATGCCTCTAAGAGGCTGTCAAGTATAAAAAGGGAGAGTTGGTCAAGAAAAGCTAAGCTTTGATTTGAAGAAGAACTTAATTGAAGCAAGATTGAATTCAAGTCGGCTCAAGAGGTAATACCTCTGCTATGTTATAGTAAATAGAAAAGCTAATAAATAAGCTAATTGTTAAGCCTTTAATGTTTGAAATTGTGGTGTATAAGATAGGATTGCCAAACTGAAATCTGGATTTGACCATAGATAAAAGGCCTGAGCTTTTAAGTTATGTCTATGACGTATTCCTTTTATAATTTTTCTTACTTTTGAGGATGGAACTTCATTTTGGGAAGCAAGAGCATGCAATTTTTTGTAGTAGCAGAGTGTTGTGAATTCTTGATGATGGGTGCAAAGTTATTGTTTGTACTCTTAACTCTCTTTCGAATTCTTGAATATTCCCAAAAAATAAAATAATGTGTTACTGATAGTTTTAGTTTGAATTGGTCGGTGATTCAAGTTGATCCCATCCTAACCTTCAAGTTCTAAATACTTGAGAAACCATAAAGGGAAATCAAAACACAAGATTGTGTATCCCTAGATGAATCTCATTCTCCAACCGAAACAAGAACATAAGTGCAGCTCCTCCTTGTAAAACAAAAACCCGATTTTTGCTTCTGTTGTATATACATCATTATTTGGTTTGAGGAAATCGGTACTATGTTTGGATCTCTGCATTCCGGCCGGGCTTATGTATTCCAAGTGAGGATCATAATGTATAATCTTCCAAGTAATTTTGTTTCTTTTTTCATGTTGGTTAAAGAGGTTAAGATTAACACAATTGTTGCTTGAACTGGCTGTCCAAAAGCTACCTGGATTGAATCCTTGTACTCTTTTTATCACTATTCTACTGAAGGTAAAAAAAAGAAAGCTAAAAGTTGTCCTGAACTATCAAAATGTAATGGTTTAGTATTATGCTAAAAACTTGGTTTGAAGAATAAACTCTTCTTATCATGAATATGTTGCTGCCTACTTGCTTTATTACCTACAAGCTTCACTTAATCCGAAATTGCCCATCCTCTCCCATACGTCCAACAATTGATCATGGGAACGAATTGTTAAAAAACATAAAGTATGTTGACCATATACTTTTGCTAAATCCGAAGCTGCCATTACTTGTTTAATTCTATACATAGCGGGCACATGGATGGGATCATGAGAATAATATATCAACCTTCCACTCTCAAGAATATATCGGAAGAACAAATGCTGCCCATTACTCCTACCATGTCTTGGGCAGACCATTTTTCTTGGTTATCCCTTTGTTTCGTTCCAAGTGAGAGAAGAGGAAAACAGTGCTCTGCTCCATATTTATCTCCTCCCATTCATTCCAAAACCGTGCCCGTTCTCAGCTCTATCATCTCTTCCATTTCAAAATCAATACTAATCATTCAAGAAAGAATTGGGAGTTATTTTCAGCAATTAGCAACTGGGAAGTAATATGTATATGTGAGTACAGAATCATGGACCTATTCTACTATTAAACATGTAGCACACATTCCATGAAAAAAATTTAAGAATAAAAAAGAGGCTATGTTTGTTGAATAATAAGTTTTACCTTGTGAAAGTAACATTTTTGAGGGCCAGCTAGGTGCCTCTTACGGTTTGGTCTTTTATAGGCTAATGTTTTGGGTTTGTATAAGTTATGTATTGCTATAAGCTATCTTAAGAAATGAAGATTGGGCAAAGCATGGGCAAGCAAGAGTAGGAGCTGCTGCTCACTGGCAGCAGCAGGTAGCAAGCAGCAAGAGCCATATAAGTTAGCTAATACTCCTCTGCAATAGGTGTATATAGTAGTTGTGTATATATGGGTTAATAGTGTAGGGAGTTAAGGCTATGCAAGGCAAGGATGCAGCTGTTGCCTATTGACAACATCAGTTGGCAAGGAATGGGGGCTGCTGCCTATGGGCAGTAGCAGTTGACAGTAATAAACTGCCATAATAGTTTTGAGAATGGCATTTTAACTCTAGAATGTAATTTAAAGATTTAACCATAAAGTTGGGTCTAAAACTTCCTAGATAAACATGTATATAGAATTTATAGTGGATTTAAGAGTCAATCTAATTAAAAGAAGAGAGGCAGGGCTGCTGCTCATTTGCAACAGCAGTTGACAAGTTAACAGCTGCGATAGCAGCTTTGGGGGCTATGGGACCAACCAAAACCACATCAAGGCTTAGCTAATGGTTTAGCTATAAGAAGGGGTTTATATTTTTCCTAAATAAGCAAGTAGGAAGAATTCATAGCAAACCCACAATCTAATATTATTAGATTGATAATGAAAAGGTTAGATTTCAAAGGAAAAGCCTTGGAGAGGCTGTTTTAATGTAATGTTAAAGCATGTTAGCTTTACATCATTAGTGTATATTAATAAATCTAGAATAGGCTCAAGGGTTGTATAAGTGAGTTAGTAAACTCAATAGTAAGAGCTAACGTGAATGAACGTCCAATATTGGAAGTATTAAACTAAGTTTAGTACTGATAAGCCTCAAAAGGCTGTTTTGGCATTACAAAGTAAAACAAGCTTATGTAACACTATGGTATACAAAAATGGAACTATAAATCATGGGAAAGACTATGAGTTAATCATACATGTGGGAAATGTTTTCGAAACATGAACTAAGCTATGAAGATACCTTGTGTGCTAGAAGTTAAGTAAATAAGACATGTAAGGCTTATTTACCAAGTTACTAATAAAGTGTAAATGGTAATCGTGATGTGTTGCAAATTATAAGCATGCCGAACCCTATTAAAGAGAAAAATGGCTATAGAAAGAACATGAATGAGGTATTTGAAAAATGTATGGAAATATTTCAAAAGTAGAAATACAAACTAAAAATATAATCAATGTGATTATGTGATATGTGAACATATAAGCGATGTGACTTGGATATTTGGCTAATATGCTTATAAATGCAAATATTATTGTGTAGGCTCTGTGAAAATAAAGTTAAGTTGAATTTTATCAATAGTCTACAAACAAGGCAAGTCTTCCAGTTCCTATGTGCTAATTGAGTTCAATTCTTAGTCATGTGTATTCATGGTAGCAATATGAGATGTTGAATTACATGTTACTCGCTATGAATTGAAGAAGTCAAATTATGACTATGTTGATTGAGTTATGGAACTCAACATGTGATATATGGAATGTTGAGCATGTGGAACTTATATGTAAACTGTTCATTAACTGATATCTGAAGCACAATGAGACTTCTCTCTCTTCCTCATTCATGAAATCAAATTACAGTTGTCTTTTTTGATTCCTTGCTTGCTGTAATGAATTTATTATTATCATTTAATGTATGTTGTCCAATTACAGGTTTCTTTTCTCCTTGGGTTTGTCCCATTATTTGTACATTGGTTATATTATGAACTTTTGGAGTATAAGAAAAACTCAGAGCCATCCAAAGTGTGAGTTAGACAACACTTCAACACTTATTTTCTTCTGTCTATGAATTTTAAGTATTTGCTTACCTGTATTACTTGTATTCTTTAGTCTTTCTTGCTGCTTCTCTTAAAATCAACTTTTTATGCAAGTAAAAATAGTTCTCTTCAATCAAAATTCTTGACTGATTATGCGTGCAAATTATCTAAATAACATCTTAGAGTTGGTAATTTTATTATGTGACGTTCTCTTTTATTTATAAAAAAAGTATGCTTCATTTTTTATCCACCAAAATCAGTTCTCTCATCTTGTAGAACACTCGTTATGATCAAACGGCAAAATGTCAAATGACCGGTTCGAGATGGGTTCTGTTAGTGATTTCCTAGACCTTTTCTAGGGAAAATAGAATAATGAAAAAATAGTTTGGACATGAAAACAAGATTTTTTTCTTTGTTACAAACGTGCGCTCCAGAAATATTTGAAAATGAAGTTCAAAAAAATGTCCTATTGTAGTGAGATTAAAGAATTAGAATTCTTTAGTTTGATCAAAGTCTGATCATAATACTTCTAAGCAAAAAGAAAAAATTATAAAATGTTCTATGACACAAAAACAAATTTATGATCTTATCTATGTATGAATTATTGTATAGGAAACTGTCACCAATTAAAATTTTTACAGCGACTTTAGGCAGCAATATTACACGAATATTGTTTGAGGTGTTATTATTAAAAGTTATAGATCATAGGAACGGAAAAGGCGGCTAGCAAGTATTATATATCATCATATGGTTTGATATGTTATCACGGGTCTATTTATATTTTAAGAATGTTATTATGAGGCATTTTTCTTTTAAAAATTGTTATTTAATAGCCACTACGGGTTAACGAGAATTATGCAAAGGGAGGATGAGAGGTGGCGATCCTTTTTGCTGTTATGATTAAAAGTCGTCTATTTTACCCATTTTGAGACATTATGATAAATGCAGATATTGCAAGATATCTGCTGTGTTGGTCAGTTTATTTTTTTAGAATAATTTATTTTTTCCTGTGTAAATGAAGAGTCGAGCTGAATAAAAAGGAGACCAGGATTCATATAATTTTAAAAGGTATTGTAGTACACCCTACTCTTTTCAAATCAATCTTGCACTTAAAACCAGCAAAATGTCTAAGCAGCCTTTATTTGTTATTTCAACCCAAACATAAATTTCTCTATCCCAATCTGTACATTTATTGGCAGGAGTTCTGATGTCAACTTGGTTGAGTTGGGAAATGAAACCGTTAAAGAAGATGACAGATCTGCTTTATTGGAGGGGGGTGGATTTCAGTCAGCTTCACCTAGAGCTCACATTTCATCCTCTATGTCTCACTTTGTCAAGTATGTAAAATTTCTGCCTTTTTCGTTTATTTCAATTAGAAATTTTAACTATCCGACTTGACATGTGCATTCATTCTGTCTAATTTTAGGTTTTTTCTGATGGAAGAATCTTGTTTACTTGAAAATCGCATGACACTGAGGGCTATGTATGTATACTCATTTTCACTCTACTGTAAATAATTAATTTTCTTCATATCTGTGATTAAGGATGTTCACTACTCTCCCTCTCTCCATCTCTGCAGATCAGAATTTGGTGTCCTTTTGATCTACTATTACTTATGTGATCGTACAAATCTCTTTGGCGAATCGAAAAAGGTATGGTTAGACAACCATAATATCCCTTTGATACTTTTTCTTCCCGGTTTGCTGTCCTTATTGAAGTGTGTTGAATACCAATTTTATATTTAAAGTGGGAAGACCTAACATGCATCTGTGATGTTTTTCTTTATCAGCTTTCAATTGTCTTATCAGTTCAAAAAAATTGGGAACCTTAAATCATTTATTTGTTGCCAAATGTGGGCACTGTTAAGAGTTTTATTTTTTAGGAGGAAAGTGAACTATTAAGTACGCAATAACATACTAATGGGACATTTATCTAAAATAAAATAAAATCTATCAATGGCCCTGTATATAATTTTATGGAAGGATTATATTTTCAATTCTTAACTCAGTTAATTAAACTTTATCATGAATGTTTCATTGGGCCAATACAACCATGCTTCTGCACCTTTGGTTCGATTAACCTTATGTTAATCCTGAAAGTGTCTCCATGCCCTGTTAGCTTTGATTTATCAGAATTGTTCATTGCTTAATCTGGATAGAGTGAAATCCTGAAATATAAATTTTTTATAGACCCATCTTTCAGTGCTCATTTATTTGGCTTTTGGTATCCAACCTCATGTAGATAAAAGGTTTATAGTACTGATTAATTACTAAGTTAACGTGCTGCAAACAAGCATAGAGCCCGGACCTTAACTAACAATCGATTTAGAATCAAGCAACATCGGGCAGTTCTTATTATGGATTTACGATTGAAGCCCTATGTAAAAAGTGTTACTAACATCTCTATTCACAATGCTCTTGTAGTTGAGTAAAGATATAATTGTCTCGTGTTTAAATTGTGTGTGTTGGACTATAGCACATATATTGTTATAGGGTGGCCGAAGGAATATTTTAAAGAAGCACTAACCTTTTTTCATTATTAGGTTTGTTTAGAAAATATTATTTGGTTCATAGTACTAATCTCAATGAATGCAACTGGATATAAGTAGTTTAGTGTTCATCTCTTAGCTAAGAATCTCATTTCTTATCATATTATATCTCACTGAAGATTGCAGATAATATGTCGGTGGATGGACTTTAAGCTTGTGGTATACTTGCATATTTATCTGTTTAGTGAAATCAACAAAGATTTTGCAGTCTCCAGGAACATAACTTTTGTTATTGTTCTAGCGATTCATTCATAATAATAAACTGTTTTGTGAGGTCTTATTAAGAGATTCCTTCTTACTTTAAATGATGTTTCAAGGATCTGGTTCGTTTCACATATGTTGGTTGCTGTGGAATCTTTTTCCTTTTCATCATAGATTTGTTTTGGCTTTTATCTGTGGATCCTTTTGAAGATAAAGTCACAAGTTCTAGAGATTCAAATTTACTACAGAATTGTAAAAGGATGTCTCTCTCAATCCCAAATGAGAGCCCACTTCCAAAATCAATTTACCAACTAATATTTAATTTGTGATATTGGACATTGATTGTGTCTCAGTCAATTTTTATGGAAAACTTTTTTTATATATAAAACAAGTAGACTATCTTTCCGGGATGGATGAACCTTGTATACTGATTACATAAACTTGCTTATAATAACCTGCTCATGATCCAGGTAAAAGTTGCTTGGATTGTCCACTTCATCAATGATGTCTGACTATCTTTCTTCATTTACAGGTGTTGTTTTTAATGTACCATTATTTTGCTGCATCAGAAATTTACAATGCCATTCGAATTTTTATTACTGCGTATGTGTGGATGACTGGATTTGGGAACTTTTCATATTATTACACCCGCAAAGATTTCAGCCTTGCAAGGTTTGCTCAGGTAAAAATATATACATATTTTCATGTTTTCTTGAATTACTATTTTCTGTATTTTACTTATCTATAATATAAAACATAAATATTTTCTGTATAGGGTTGTCTTGTAAGGTACTCATCTCCCTCCACTCCCTTTCTTGTTTATTGTTTATCTGGATGAAATTATGCAATCCTTTAATGGCAGGTCATACATTCATTTTCAAAATGTTTGTGTTTGCCTCTTGAAGTGTTATATAAGAGTCTGAAACTTTTTCCATGCATGGATGCTTAATGTTAGTTCTATTAATCTAATAGACCTGATTGCATCTAAAATTTGTACAACCCTTATCTATTGATATAGAAATGTTGGTTAGCATAAGAATTTCAGCCATGTCCCATGCTTAATTTAGCTCAATTACGCCAACAAGCCTTTGTGCGTGGGAAGTTTCTAATACCCTTACCTGGATATGAAGGAAATTTCGTTATCATAATAATTTCAACCATGTTCCACTTAATATTTGCATATCATGAACTTGAATTCTAAACACCTACCTGCATCAAATAGGCATGCTATAGTCCACGAAACGTTGTTCCGGGGCAAGAACTCTACATCTTAAATCTCCCTACAGTTCCACGAAAAGTACTTCTGGTTGGTGGGAGGATCGGTATGTGCATCCTTCTTTAGGAGATTTTTGAGTTGAGCAGCCCTCTTCAAGTAACTTACGATGAATCTGGAAGGGGGGGGGGGGCATAGAGCCGTTTAACATGCAGGTGTGGAGAACAATGACAAGATAATATTTTTTCTTCTTGATCTAATTGATAATATTTTCTCGACCTGATTGAATGGATGGAGAAATTCATAGTTGTGAGTAGCGTATGATGATACTTATCTAGCTATATGATACAATACAAGAGCAATTCTATACAATATCACTAGCATATGAGAAAGTAGACCGCATCTTGTGACACATATCCTACAATTTGCAATACATTCGATACATTTTTAAACAATACAATTTGCAATACATTCGATACATTTCAGGTATTGCAACTTATAACTACGTTTTTTTTGGTCATGAGTACTATTTGTTAATTTTTTTGTGAACTTTAAGGTTTGCATTAAATAAACTAAATTGTATATGATTATATATGTTGATTGTTGTTTTGCTATGCAGAATTACATAGTTGCAGTGGTCGGATGAGACGGAATGCAACAGTTGCACACAGTGAAAGTATGCTAATTTGTCTGCATAGTGTACTATAAATTATCCTTGATAAGGTTAGATTCACTGCTTCGTTGATGTAACTTTGGCCCTAGGGTGAAGCCATGTTTATACATTTATGAAAATGTCAGGAAAAATTTTGGCATGTGATATATTTCCACTCTCATTATAAGTTTTCATCAATCAAACTCTGTAAGCTGTATGATAATATATTTTCAGATATTTTAAGGTATACATTGAAGGATACTTGTGTAGGCTGTAAAGAATACGAAGTTGTTTCTCTATTTTCTGCATGTGTATATTTTTTGTGTTCCGTCTTTTGTAAAGTTAACTAATTATACATGGTTATGATGATTTTGGGTATGGAATGATGGTGGTTTGAATATTTATTGATGATTGTAATTTTTGTAGACAGGTTTAGATTTTTCTAGATATCTATTTTTAAAGGAAATTCTGCCGAAATTTATTGAAATTAGTAGCGACTAGCTTGATGTTTTGGTGGTTGGATATGTGTTGATGATTGAGTATGTATTAATTATTGTGGTTGTATGGTGAATTGTGATAATTATTATATCTGATTGTAAGTTATTTTAAGTTGCAAAGAGTCTTTAGGTAATGTATTACTTTTCGAATTTTAATCTAATTTTTCGTTTCGCCGTGCCTTCAGGCACGGGCAATTACTAGTATATATATAATATAAAACAGAGCAGAGAGAGAAAATAGATAAGTGTCACACTTAGAACGTCAGCAGCTCTCTCTCATTCTCCCTATTCAAATTTCAAACCCTCTATCTCTCCTTGTTCTCGGAGATAAAATCTGGCCTTCGAATTCCCCCTAAACAACTCGATCCCTCTCAACTCCCCTAAATCTCTTATCTCTCATACCCAGCCTGTGACGCCCCCCAGAATAGGTCCAGTCAACCCAACCCATTCTGAGTCGCCAAATACATGGTACAGAATTCAAATACAAACTTTATATCATACGGTCGTGCAAAATACGACCGCACAACTGTGAGTGTCAATACAAATATATAGAAAATATTAATATTCAAACTATGTCCTCGTTACAATTATTATCACACTATTTATCAGAAATAGTGAGGACTACTACTGCTCTAACTCGGACCATCACTCTGTCCCCCGACTAGTTCCCGCAACATTCTCATTTTCTGAAGAGGACAATAGATGAAAAGGGTGAGCTCAACTAGCTCAGTAAAGAATATTATGACTAAGATAATGGAAAATAATTATCGTTAGTCTTCAACAAATCAGATAAAATATAATGGACAACCAACTTTAGATCAATATTCGTAGCGGAAATAACAATTCATCAGAAGAATTAAGCAGAGAATAAAGTCTACTATCTTCTATGATTTAAAAGTTCATCATCAATATTTTATCCCTGTAACATCAATCAATATATATCTCGAATCAAATATTCATCTTTGCACTACAGGCCAAAGATATTCATTTGTATCATCAGTGGTCATGTTCATCTCAACACCTGTCATCTTTGCACTACAGACCAAAGATATTCATCAGGTAATCATTCATCTTTGCTCTACAAGCCAAAGATATTCAGTTATATCACCGACGTATACGTGAATAGTGCCGTATACGTGAATAGTAACCCCGACGGAAAAGTAAGAATTTCATAACAAAATTCATGCCAATATTTCGGTATAATGATATTGAAAAGAATAACCTCATTTATGAAAGAAAATAACATCCCTTACCTCAAAAAGATAGTACCTCTGACTGGAATATCGGATATAATATCGAAGGAAACTTGCGCTGAATACTAATACTCAAAGTATCTAAATACTCATAAAAATACGCTCGATATTATAGAGAGAAAACTTCTGATTCTGGTGTGATTTTCAATTCTAACCTAAGCACCCTATTTATAGGAAAAGCTTAGGATGCCAAAGGAGACTAAATGAATAAAACAATATTTTATTAAAAAAAAAAAATCCTCCAGCCGCCGGCTGCTTCAAAACATCAGATTTTCAACAAACCAACAAAAGTGGGGCCCACCTTTTTATAAAAAATATTTATTTTCCGAAACTTCAATAATTCATAATAAATAGCCCCCTTGTCAGAAAAATACAAATGATGTGTCCTTTTCATAGGAAATTTAATTCTCTACAACTTTGTAGAAGAAAGTTTTTCCAAATTCTAAACATAAATTATCCGAAATCCACAACCAGATGATTTTCCACACCAAAATACTGATAAAAACACATCAGTGCTAATTCCTTCTTTAATATTCACAAAATAAATATTTCCTTATCATATAAATCAATAATTAATTATTCACAAATAATATTACAGAACTACAATATTGACAACCAGGTCGTTCCCAGGAAAGAGGGGGCCTTCCGATAAGGACTTCTCCTTACTGGCGCGCAATTAAATAACCCCTCCTAGACAGAATTTCCTTAGACATTGTCAATAATGCTATCTAATAATATTATTCAAATAATATGAATTATTGAGTTGATAATGCGAAATACTGTGCAGTGACAATTATTGAATCAATAATACCAAAATATCAACTGTAGCCATTATTAAATCAATCATATAAAATGGCAACGTTGCAATTATTGAGTCAATAAAATATTAATGTAACAATTATTGAGTCAATAAAATAAAATATCAACGTAGCAATTATTGAGTCAATAATATAAAATATTGAACAGTAATTACTGTAACAATTATTGAGTAATGGCTTCTCACGTAAGAATCAATAATTAGAATTACTGTGCAATACCGTGTGCTACTGTGCAACACCGTGTATCACCGTACTTTAACCACCGGGTATTTCAACAGTACTAACGGTAATAACCACGCCGTTATTTTGTAAAAAAAAGTTATTTCTGTCGCTTTCTATATCCGACAGTTATTCCGTTGTGGGGGCCTACAAATAGCTGCGCCGTCGTACGAATATTCCCCGACAACAAGAATATTCCACGACCAAACGAATATTCTCCGACAACAATAATATTTTATAACCACTTGCTCATTTTAAAAATGTTTGCACATTTCACCCATAACTTTCATATTTATCAAAACACCACCTTACTGTTTCGAAATAATATAGAAAATTAAATCTTTATTCATAAAAGTTGGGGTCTTACACAGCCCTAATTCCAGCCCCAAATCTCTCATACCCAACTCTAAATCTCATACCCAAATATGTACGTAAATGAGACTATTATAAATCATGATGATGTTCAATATTTGAAAACGAGATGTTGGTAGGCTGGCAGTAGTAGAAATAATATTTGATTAGCTTGATGAAGAACTAGTGGTGCACAACAGAACTAGTGGTATTAACTGTAAGTACCGTACTGACACCTTTACTTGCTGGTTCACGCGGGCTTAATTAATACTGGAATAACTATTTAATGAACTTCCCTTTTCAAATTCTTCTCTTTCAGCAAGTATATTTGGATATGGGCAAACAAGCAGTGAAAAAACATACACCATGAATGGAATAACTGAGTATACAGTGGCAGATATATATGACTATATCCAAAGGGTAATTATAAGTTTTGTGTCATTCTGTTCATATTCAGTCAGATACTTCAGTTGCGACTCTTTGGATACGACATAGTTTTTCCTCTTATCCAGCATGAAGAAAGAGCATTTGTTTTGAAGTTTTCTGCAATGGAGATTTACAATGAAGCTGTCAGAGACCTCTTTAGCACAGACAATATTCCACTTAGGCTCCTAGACGACCCCGAGGTGCTTATCATGTTCTTCTTAGTTCCATTCTAGAAGATATGTGTCTTATCTTTAATATATTTCATTTTTTTGTAGAAAGGAACAATTGTGGAGAAACTCACAGAAGAAACTTTGCGGGACTGGAAGCATCTCAAGGAGCTTCTGTCCATCTGTGAAGGTATGGGCATTGTGTAAGAGTCACATTGTTATCGACTATGGCTTGTCTTTATGTATTTTATTATGTTCTTGCAGCTCATTGTCTTTATGTTAGATTTAATAAGTATGATAATACTAATAATAATTAATAATAATATTAATTTTATAATAATAATAATAATAATAATAATAATAATATTAATTGTTTGATTTAATAAATAATATTAATTAAATTTAATGTAATAATAATAATAGATTGTTATTCTTTTTATTATTACTATTAATATTAGTTAGTATTATCTGTTAGTCAGTATTAATATTGCGCGCACTTATTTGTCTTACTGACTTAATCCTTGATATCAATTTTTTATAAATGAGAATAACTTAATTCATTTTCTTGCTTTGAGTGGCTCCTCTCAGTTGTTTTCAAGGAAGATAACCAGAACCACAACGTAGGGTTTTGAAAATATAATATTATAATTTGTAATTTATCTATAAAAGTAGGTAATCAGTACGTTGACTAAAAAAATTCAAAGTCTGATTAATAATCCCATTAGACTCACAACTCAAAGGTTGACAATAGTTAGAATTGAATGTTGTGAAATACTGTAATTGGACAAAATGAATTTGAAAGAAGCACTCCAAGCGTCAATAAATAAATTTTTTTTACTGATGTATTTTGATTCCCTCTAAAAATGTTATGGTTCCACCACTGTTAAGAGAAGTGATTTAGATCCGTCCTCATATATATATATATATATATATATAGCTGTGGCCACCCTCTTCGAAGCAAAGACCGGTTGTTATTAACACATTTACAAGAGAATTATTTTTGACAGAAAATTTCATGTCGATGGAACTTAGTCGTCCGTCGAAAATAATTCCGTTGGAATTTCAACTTTTTCTTGTAGTGATGCTTTTAAAAAACTCGCATACATTATTAATATAATTAATCGTATATGATTTAATTGGTATAATAGTTATACACAATCGATCCTTATTTGCAATGCTACCGGTTCACACAGTTGTTACACAATCTGGGTAAATAAGAGAAAAAGAAGAATAAAGTTGTAAAATTAAATTAATTAGCCTGGGCTAAATTCCAGTTTCTAATGGAAATAATAAATAATATTCGATATAACGATGAAATTTGAGATTTATTTTTATTTTTCCTCAAATTTTCCAATTAAGATCTAATACCTCAGTATAATACCAATAACAGCTAGCTGATCACTATACCAATTACAACTGATTACATGGAGATAGTAATAAAAAAAACAATAAATTTATAAGTTACTATGAATCATTATTCCAAATAATAATTGAATATATATATATATATATATATATATATATATCACAACAAAAATACGTAATTATTTTTTATAGACTGAGTGAGTGACTGACTTTAAAAAGAAAGAGAAAAACTAATCCCACAAATATTCTTTCGAACTGTATGCTTAGCATGTGTTCAAGAGGACCCATTAATTAACTAACTTTAAAGATTAAAAAGGAAAACAAATAAGGCTTAATTCAACTGAAAAAACAAGGTTCCACAAATGATAACTGAAAAAAACAAGTTCCACTCTCCAAAAAAATAACTAGTATTCCCTATAAATCTCCACACAAATTGGGATATGGACTGTATTCCATATTGTAAAATGGGTCTCCCTTGTAGTCTGATATGGTAAATGAACGAGACGGCCACCACCTTGCGATGCTAAGCAATGTAATCATTACGTAACTTGCAAATAAAATATAACCACCTGCAATATGATATCCCTTCGACAGCCAAATATTATCACTATCTGGACCACCATATTTGCATACGTGTGCGGGATTCCTATACTTTCTTCCATAAAGAGCAAGATCAACCGTCAGGATTGTACAAGTACATCCCACCAGAATCATTACCATCTGCACGCAAACCAAATATATAATAAATAAATCTAGAAAATTAAGACGGAGAAGAAAAAATTAAATTTACTTACCATGTCAATTAGAAAAGGCAAAAACAACTTTTTTGGATTTATTACAGGCCCGTTTCTGAACAATTGGATCTCGTAAATTGAGAGTAGCGTGGACGAAAGAGGTATAAGTATTTGCACATAGAATAGTAATCTGCAGAAATCATCCAAGAGTGAATTTTGATTTCTTCTTTAAATAATTCATACATTATTAATTAACCAAGACCATTTAATTTTTATTCGAAATCTATATTATATTTTTCATAAAGAATTTGCATGTTTCCTCCTTTATTAAAGAAAGCTAAGGATTTATTTAGATTGATTTGTAATACAACTTTTCGTAATAATATTATAATTGTATTGGTTAATTAGGAGAATTTCTTATACTACTTGCATAAGATTCCCAAATTGGGCATCGAAAAAAGTAAGAAACTAATAGTAAAAAAGATTTTCATATATTTAAAACCAAAATTACAAACTCAAATAATAGAAACCGAACATGCATGTAAATTAATTTATAATTTTGATATATAGTTTAAAAATAAAAGAAGATACGTTACCTGATCACAGGTTCAATACTCATTGATCGATTGACTTCGCAACCCAAAAACATTATAAAATCGAGTTCCAACGCAAATAGTGTAGTAAAAAATCTTATACATATTTTCCAATCAGCGCCGGTGCAATGGCTTCCCTTTTCTTGCCATTCATCATCCATGGTTATGGTTAATTTTTAGCGTGCGTGAAGAAGTAGAAGAAGAAGTTAGTCTCTTCTACTAGTCTCTCTCTCTCTCTCTATATAAATCCTTTCTCAAGTAAGTATTGAATTTAGGTCACCGTGTTTCACTTAAAAACTAAGTTTAGGTTTAGGCGCTTAGCTAATGACCATAGGGTTAGGATTTATTTAGGGTAAAAGTCCAACAATACCCCTGATATTTATCCCGATGTCTCATTTATACCCTGAACTTTAACTTGCCTCATGCCTTCCATCATCCATGATTTTTGCTAGCACGTACGTTACAGCAGCAGCTTGAAATTTCAATTTCAATATTTAGGATTGATTGATAATGGCGAAGAATTTAATATCTATTGGACACTAGCGTAACAGTCCTACTCCAAGACAACTAATGTAATAACTGAAAAAAATAAATTATATTTAAATCTAGGCCCGTCAAAATTATGGTTATGAGTCCGTTTAAAAACTAAAATCACGTTACCTATTTTTAATATGGGTTGGAACCATATATTTATAGTAAACCCATATTTTAAATTTCAAGCTCACCATTATTATTATGGTTCAATTAAATAAATTATTTATGATATTTAATTTCTATATTCATTCACCTTCTGTCTATAATGTTCTATAAATTATTCCTCTCTAAAAATTTTTGTATACACTCTAAAATTTTTAAATTTTCTCTCTAAAATTTTTGTACCTTTCTCTAAAAACTATCATACTAGTAATATTAGCAGCAGTCCAAATTCCAACCTAATTCAGTGTGAACGTTTAAATTAATACATATAATTTTTTAAAAAATAAGTTAACGTCATATTCATGGGAATTATTAAAAGTTTGATTTGACATATTTAAAATTAAATTCATTTCTTCAGTTAAACTATAAAATTTTATATAATTTATCAATTGAAAATTTTAAAATTTTGTATATTGGTTCTGATAATCAAATGGGACTCGTCTTTAATGGGCTATACTTTTTAACTGGATGAATTTAATATTCAAACTAACTACTCTCTTCGTCTCGCAAACATGCACTTTGTTTCCGAGTTTAGAATGAAAAAGAAACTAATAACAAAAAATTAATTTATAATAGAAAAAAAATAGAAAATTTATATGTTTTTCTTCACATTGTTATTGAATTTATAAAGGAAAAAAACCAAAAAAAATAAAATCAAATGGTCCTTTTAACGAAAGAGCTACATGTTTAAATACTTTAAAAAAGGCACAACTTATCAATTTAAACTCGATAATATTTTCCTTTCCCCACAGTTTGCACAAAATTCTTTCCTGGTCTTCATTTTCAAGCTGATGTAAATTTTTTGGAAAAAGGCAACTGCATTTGTACCGTAATATATAAGTGCAAATGTGGTAATTGAAGGCACCACTGTCAACTTAGGCCTCTGGGACACAACTGGTAATAGTCACATTTAGAATCTTTTGACTATTTTCTTAAACAAGCATGATTATTTCATAAATCTGGATTCAAAGGAAAGTAACTTTCCTAATTTGGGAAGATTTGTTTATGGATGTATTGATTTCCTATCTAATTCGCATGGCAAGAAGATTACAACAGATTAAGACCATTAAGCTACCGAGGCGCTAATGTTTTTGGATGTATTGAGTTCCTATCTATTTTGATCTTTGATTGACAATTCCTCCCATGGGCTTCTCTCCACTTCGCTTTATAAACAAATTTCATTAATGCACTTCAATTGGTTGAGAAAAAAGCCCAGCTCAATTTTGTTACTGGAATTTTTTCTTTTGGTTGCAGTTGTAGTGATGATTTTGTTGAACAATGTCAAAAGTTTTATTCAAAGAAATTTGTGTAGAAACTTATGGAACCAAATGGTTTGCTTTACAAATGTTTAGGTAGTGATGGTTTTTACAATGATGGATTTTATCGGGAAAAAAACATCAGTTCATACATGGTTTGTGTTGTCCCATAAACTGATTAAGAAGCTTTGAAGGGCGTAATTAATTTACATGAATTGTGTACTTCGAGTTTTCTTTGATATGTATGTCGAGCAAATTATTAAATTCATTATTCAAACTAGCTCGTGCATTGCACGGCCTACCGACTAGTATTTATAATAACTTGGAATGCACGGAACTAAATTATTTTGAAGTACAATTAATTTTTTTTGTTTAGTTTACAACTCATATCAATTATAAATTTGTCGTACATTATGTAATTATAACTTTATAAATTTAGGAGTATACATGAACACAAAACACATAAAATTGAAAAAATAATAATTAAATTACTCTTTTTATAAATCAGAAGAAGTAAAATATTAGAAATGTGTTGATAGAAAGAAAAGTTGTAATTGAGCAATAGTGGTATCCAAACATATTGTGTAGTTAAAGCTTTTTAAGAATTTTGTTTTTCAAATAAAAAAAAAAGTGAAAGTTAATGAAAGTAGGAAGAACCACCTAAAAGCAGGAGGAGACGAGTGTAGAAGTCCACTTTTAGTATAAATATATAATTCATTGGTTTGAGAATTGAAAAAAAATGGGTCCAAACCAATTAACTGGTCTAGGCCTGTTTTTTTTTTATATATAAAAAATATGGTTCAAAATTTTAACCAATCTAAATAAATATTTAGGGTTTAGGCGCGCTTAGCTAATTAATGACCATAGGATTAGGATTTATTTAGGGTAAAAGTCTAAAAATATCCCTGATATTTATCCCGATATCTCATTTATATCCTGAACTTTTTTTCTTTCAAAAGTATCATTCACGTTACAAATTTAAAGTCAATTATGCCCCTCCCGTTAACAGACATGCCACCTTGACAAACAGAGCTGACACCTGAGTATTTTTTTGCTGACTAGGCATGTATTTTCACCTGGGTTCTCAAGAATTTGTTATTTTAAATGTTGTAAATATATTATGAGAGAAGAAAGCAGATCCTCTGTCCCTATTTTTCCTGTCCCCTTGTGTCTCCCCACTTAAATATTGACATCTGTCTTTTTTTTAAAATTTTAAAATTACTTGATGTTAAATAAGAGGACATGTATCAATATTTAAGTAGGAAGACATAGGAGAAAAGAAAAAATGGGGACAAGGAATCTGCTCTCGAGAGAGAAAGCTTTAGATCCAGATAATATATCATGAGAGAAAACTTTAAATCTGATGTGTATTATGTATGTACTAGTAATTGCCCGTGCCTGAAGGCACAGCGAAACGAAAAATTAGATTAAAATTCTAAAAATAATACATTACCTAAAGACTTTTTGCAACTAAAATAACTTGCAATCAAACATAATAATTATCATAATTCACCATACAACCACAATAATTAATACATACTCAATCATCAACACATATCCAACCACCAAAACATCAAGCTAGTCGCTACTAATTTCAATAAATTTCGGCAGAGTTTCCTTTAAAAATAGATATCCAGAAAAATCTAAACATGTCTACAAAAATTACAATCATCAATAAATATTCAAACCACCAAAACAACCATCATTCCATACCCAAAATCATCATAACCATGTATAATTAGTTAACTTTACAAAAGACGGAACACAAAAAATATACACATGCAGAAAATAGAGAAACAACTTCGTATTCTTTACAGCTTACACAAGTATCCTTCAATGTATACCTTAAAATATCTGAAAATATATGATCATACAGCTTACAGAGTTTGATTGATGAAAACTTATAATGAGAGTGGAAATATATCACATGCCAAAAAATTTCCTGACATTTTCATATATGTATAAACATGGCTTCACCCTAGGGCCAAAGTTACATCAACGAAGCAGTGAATCTAACCTTATCAAGGATAATTTATAGTACACTATGCAGACGAATTAGCATACTTTCACTGTGTGCAACTGTTGCATTCCGTCTCATCCGACCACTGCAACTATGTAATTCTGCATAGCAAAACAATAATCAACATATATAATCATATACAATTTAGTTTATTTAATGCAAGCCTTAAAGTTCAAAAAAAATTTAACAAATAGTACTCGTGACAAAAAAAAACGTAGTTATAAGTTGCAATACCTGAAATGTACCGAATGTATTGCAAATTGTAGTGTTTAAAAATGTATCTAATGTATTGCAAATTGTAGGAGATGTGTCGCAAGATGCGGTCTACTTTCTTGTATAGAATTGCTCTTGTATTGTATCATATAGCTAGACAAGTATCATCATACGCTACTCACAACTATGAATTTCTCCATCCAATCAATTAGGTCGAGAAAATATTATCAATTAGATCAAGAAGAAAAAAATATTATCTTGCCATTGTTCTCCACACCTGCATATTAAACAGCTCTATGCCCCCCCTTCCAGATTCATCGTAAGTTACTTGAAGAGGGCTGCTCAACTCAAAAATCTCCTTAAGAAGGATGCACATACCGATCCTCCCACCAACCAGAAGTACTTTTCGTGGAACTGTAGGGAGATTTAAGATGTAGAGTTCTTGCCCCGGAACAACGTTTCGTGGACTATAACATGCCTATTTGATGCAGGTAGGTGTTTAGAATTCAGGTTCATGATATGCAAATATTGAGTGGAACATGGTTGAAATTATTATGATAAAGAAATTTCCTTCATATCCAGGTAAGGGTATTAGAAACTTCCCACGCACAAAGGTTTGTTGGCGTAATTGAGCTAAATTAAGCATGGGACGTGGCTGAAATTCTTATGCTAACCAACATTTCTATATCAATAGATAAGTGTTGTACAAATTTTAGATGCAATCAGGTCTATTAGATTAATAGAACTAACATTAAGCATCCAAGCATGGAAAAAGTTTTAGATACTTATATAACACTTCAAGTGAACCAAGGCAAACATAAACATTTTGAAAATGAATGTATGACCTGCCATTGAAGGATAGCATAATTTCATCCAGATAAACAATAAATAAGAAAGGGAGTGAAGGGAGATGAGTACCTTACAAGACAACCCTATACGGAAAATATTTATGTTTTATCTATAACATAAAACAGAGCAGAGAGAGAAAATACATAAGTGTCACATCCAATTCCACGTCAGCAGCTTTATCTCATTCCCCCTATTCAAATTTCAAACCCTCTATCTCTCTCTGTGTTCATCTCCCTTGCTCTCTTCCTCTCATCTTGCCTCTGCCTCTCCTTCGAGCCCTCACACCAGCCCTCTCCCTCTCCTCTCACTCACATCCCTCTTCCTCCTCAACCGTCTCCGCTTTCTTTCTCCTCTATCTCTTCTCTCACTTTATCCCTAATTTTGAAATAAAACCCTAACTTTCGGAGGTGGCATTATTTTTTGGCGATGGCGGCGGTTGATTTGTTCACCTTCTCCTCCATTGGGGTCTTACATTACATCTAATTAAAGGTTAGTCCAGTACGTTGTCATTCAACCTACGTCTAACTACAGAACTCCCAACTAATTTAACGACAACTTCGATATTTCTATAGTTCGCTTCTACCACATAATTAAGTTTTATACATCAGTATGTTTATCTTTATTCCGGGATCATAATCTGTTTGATAAAATGCCCAGCTGACCATAAAATTAGTTTATCTCATATCTGCTTTGAATTTTAATCAGATATGGATATTGCACATTGCAATCTGGACGAAAATGCCGACGTTGTAGAATTCTGTCCACACGAATCTTTTCAGAATGTGCTAGCCGCTTCGACGTACACACTTCAAGAGGGTGATCGACCCAGCCGATCAGGTAGCATATCTTTATTTAATGTTGAAGCTGATTTGGGTCACCTTGACTTGCTTCATAGGGTGGAAACCGCGGGTATTTTCGATATGAAATGGAATCCTGTGGGGGATGGCGTGAGTCCCTTGCTTGCTCAAGCAGATACTGATTGTCACTTGAGGCTTTATCATCTTGAAAGTAGAGGAAATGGATCAGAAATTCCTGGTAAGTGCAAGGGACACTTTTAGTGGATATTAGTTTTAGTTCTATAACTCCATAAAACATAGGCAAGTCTCTGTTCCTTTTACATGAATTGTGCTAAAAATTAATTATATGCCACATCATATATGTTTGTAGTATTTGTATGATAATGATCTACTACCAGATTTGTTCAATTAGTATTTGTAATCTGATATGTTCCTGCAGAGAAATTTATAGTATTTGATAGAATTCAAGTATTTTACAAATTTCTATACAAATAAGTATTTAAGTATGAAATAAGATTTGTTCAATTACAGATTTGTAGTATTTGTAATCTGATATGTTCCTGCACAGAAATTTAAGTATGATATCCATAGCTATCTTAACTGCTCCTTTTAATTTTTTTTCTATTAGTTCTTTGTCATTCACTATGTGTGTCATATGTGTTATGGAATTTAATCTACAAAAGTATTGTATCCTGTGCTCGATGTAGGGAATTTTCTAAAAGAATCGAATGATGAAACAATTAGTTAATCCATATACCTATGCCTAGACTGGAACCCCTCAGCAACGTCCATCGCAGTGGGCCTTTCAGATGGTTCGATCTCAATAATCTCCGTTGTTGAGTGTCAACTAAATTTAGTACAAGAATGGAAAGCATATGAATTTGAGCTCTGGGCTACTTGCTTTGATACACACCAGCCACAGCTGGTGTATACTGGTTCAGATGACTGCAAATTCAGTTGTTGGGATTTGCAGAATCCATCTGATCAGTTGGCATTCCAGAATAGCAAAGTACACAAGATGGGTGTTTGTTGCATTGCAAAGAGTTCCAGTGACCCTCATACTTTACTTACTGGTAGCTATGATGAATACCTAAGGGTATGGGATGTTAAATCTCTCCTGGTGTCTTCAATGAAAGGGTCTTCAAGGTTTGTTAATTTTCTATCTTATTAACTCTTTTTAAGTTTTTTAGAAATTTGGTGTCTTTGATTTTCCTTTGCAGTTGGTGCCTACTAATATAGCGACAGCCTTGATTTTGAGCTGAAGTTAAAAATGATTTCGTTGAAGATTTTCATTGGCAATTCTATTACAGTATTTTTGTATTAGAATTGAGTTTAAATGATGAATTAGACAAGTTTGGGACAAATTATGGATGTGATTAATAGTGTAGATCTCAATTGCGAACTTGAATATTTAATGATCGAACAATTATTGAAATTCTCAAGGCTTCATCTATGTAAATGAATATTTTGTCTCAAAATTCTTGAAGAGTTAATCAGCTCTGTTAGACTTGATGTTTGAGAAGATGAGAAGATAGAAAAGTATCAAGTTCGTTTAAGGATAGTAATGAAATGTTTATTAAATTATCGGCTACTTCGGCAAACTTGAATCTTCATCTTGGAGTTAGATTAAGAAAAGATAGCTTTGAATTTCAAGTGGAGGGTGTTGATTCTATTCCCGTGGACTAAATTGCATGCAATCAAACACACTTCATTTTCTGAATAGTAGATGAGTTTCTGTAGAAGTAAAAGGGAACTGATATTTTTGTAAGAAAAAATAGGTTTCTCACAAGGTCCTCTCCTCTCTAACTCGATTGTGGGACCCCTTAACTGTCATTATGGATTTTTACTTGTGAAATTATTAATACCCAAATAAAATTATAGGAGACTTTGTGTGGATAAGTGTAGTTTTCAGCTTTCAGAGAAATCTGATTCTCAATATGGAAATAGAAGTTAGCTCTATGCTAGATTTAGACTTTAAGCAATAGATTGTTTTGTCTTTATGTACACAGACCGTTGGTTATCAAATCTGAATTACATAATACTTTGTACCTAAATGATTTATAACAAAGACAAATTTAGTATTTATTATTAAATGACAAACACATTCTGGCAAGTGTTTAGTCTGTGTCGCCCAACTGAATAATGCAGTTCATTAGTTTCGTAGTCTTTAAATAAATTTCAAGTGCTTTCCTTATTTTTATTTAGCGTTTCAATATGAAGCAGTTTATTTTCTAGATATTCAGAAGTAAAATTTAGTGGTTTGCATATATTCCTTCTTTCTTTCATTTTTCTGTGGTAAAATCATGATTTAATCTTCTTTTCAATTTCAGGGACTAGATTATGTGATTGTTGAAGCTAGGAAACATCGGATAAGGTTAATTCTTAGCCTTGTAAACAATCTGAATGCATTTGGTGGAAAAGCTCAATATGTCAGGTGGGCACAGGAAGCTGGAATCAATGCCTCTTCCTCCCTCCACACAGGTGTGGCGGGTCGCCAACTGCAATTCTGCTGGACGAGAACTGGGTACGACTTGGGTGGGTATTGCAACTGCTCTGACTCCTACCATGCTGATAGTGGAAATGTCATTACAGGTACATATGTAGATGGGTATTTTGATCCCGAGTATTTATGTGGGGTCAATTCTCAAAAAAATTAGACGTATACTCAATAATAGGTGTGGTATTGTGGAAATTACACTTAGAGATCTTATTAAGCTTGAATCTAACCGGACTGAGTTTTTCCTCAGTGCCATGCTTAATTTTTGTCTTCACAGGTTGTTTGTTCGTTGAAAGATTTTTTATTTTTTTAAAAATATTTTGTTGGCTTCAGTTTCATTTATTGTACATCCCAAAATGAGAATCCCCAATCCATGTTTTGATTGCCCTGAAAAGAAACTCCATTTTAGTGGACATGAGTTCTCAATTGGTCTTCAGAAACTGTTAAAGTCTCCCCAATTGTTGCAATTTATTAATTTTGTTTTCTGATTTGCTCTTTCAGTGTGTTGCTTCGATGGATGTCTATATCGAGTCTTTTTCTGATCCCAAGGGTCTTGAAGGCCTCGCTCATTTTCTCGGTCAGCATCAACATTTGATTACTAATTGTAATTTATAGCCACTTTTATATGATTTTTCATGTTTGTGATTCTGTATTAGAATTTGGTTGTCCCTGAAATTGGAATGATTTTGAGACTTGAGAAATTAATAATATGAATCAGCTACTTCAAATTAGAAGTAATATTTGATTGCCCGTTTAGACACAATCAAAAGCTAAGCTGACTTCGATTACATTTCTTAGTCTGCCGATTGTTAAATTATTGGTTAAACGATTTATATAAGCAATTTTTTGTTTGGACTTTTATGTTTCAAGTTTTTAAACTTATGGTTACTACGTGCTTTCAAATTATTGGTTTTATGAGTGATAACGAGAAATCGGTGTTCATTGATTTTGTGATTAATAGTATACTGTTTATCTGATCAATTAATTTGAATTAAATTGGAGATATTTGTATATTTTTTTAGGATGTTGATGTTGATCAATTAACGTCAAGTGTACTTTTGAAAAAAAAAAGTTCAGGGTGAAAGTGAGACTTCGAGAAAAACGTCGGACATTTTTGGACCTTTGCCCGAAACTAATATTTCGGTCTTACTGCTTGAATTGACAGTAATTTCAGTGTGGCGTAACATATATATATATATATATATATATAATACCCTTCTAAAGCGAACCAATTTTGCGAATCAAAGACGGACTTAAAAAAACACGCAGTTTGCTAGATTGTCTGGGTCGGGGGTCAAATGCGTCAGCTTAAGAAGAATATATTGATATATTTGATATATTTTGATATATATTGATATCTTTTGATATATTGATATATTGACCAATTGATATATTTTGATATATTTGATTTCACAATATATCAAAATATCACAATTTTGATATATTTGATTTCACAATATATCAAAATATATCAATATATTGTGATATTTTTGTGAAATCAAATAAATCAATATATTTTGATATATATATATTGATATATTTGATTTCACAATATATCAAAATATCACAATATATCACCCATTGTGAAATCAAATATATATATATATATATATATATATATATATATATATATATCAAAATATCACACCCGCATGTTTTTTTGCTCCAATTCGTTCCAGATTCGTCTTTTCCGGTTTGTTGGAGAAAATTTTCATATATATATATATATATATATATGAGATTTTTCGCTCCTATGCCACTTGACATATTAATTATTTGGCGAGTTAGTATTTTAGAATGGTCAAAATTTAAATTGACTTGTGATCTTTGCCTTATTTGACTACATATTTTGGGGATTTGCGTATCTTTACATGGTACTTCAGTATAAGTCTAATCGAAGGAGGTGTGGTCAAGTTATAAATATATACTTGTGATTGTTTATTTACTGTGTAGGGTTTAAATTTGTTTAGTAATTCGACGAATAGACAAATTTTGAGATTCTATCCTAGTGTTAGGGGCATGGATAAGCAGCAAACTTTGTGGTGATTAGCCGATTACCATAATGTTGTATGTCATCTGCTTCCTTCCTAAAATATATTCAACTAAACCTTGATCAAATGAAAGACGCGTCAATCAATAATAATAAGGCATTATGTATTGATACAATAAATTAACTCTTCGTACCCTATAAAATATATACAATAAGTGTGTTTACATTATATATTAACAAAAGATATCCAACACGAAATAGAATTAATAACTTCAGTATAATTATTAATATATTTTATAATATATAAAATATATTTATTAATATTAATTATTATTTACTCATAATATTTTTTTTCAATATTTTCAATGTCCAGTTAGTTAGAGCTCAAAGTTGAATAGAAATCTAAAAGTTGGAATTTTTAGTATGATTAATTAATTAAATGAGTCTTATAAAGAAATAAATTTTTGTAAAATAACTCATAAGATATTTTTCCAGAGTCCACAGTTGAGCGAAAATTTAAAATTCCAAAATAACTTCTATAAGAAATAGAATTATTGTAAAATAATAAATTACTCATGAACATGAACAGAGTTTTGTCTTATTATTATAGACGTACGTATATAGATATAGAAATAGATTGGCATTGTGTTCCCACCACATGTCTAGTCACTTGTTTAACACTCTTTACATGGTCGAAGCCCATGTAAAGTACTCTGAGCAAGGGCCCATTGAGCTTCTCTCTACTCTTTTCCGTAGTCTTTCTTGGTGTTGAAAGTAGTTCTTGGCTCTGTCGTCTTCTTATGGTTGGTTTTATAAGGTCTAGCAAAAAATAAAATAAAAAATGCAATGTTTTTAGAGATGGAAAACATAAAAACTTTTTCATTATCTTGTTCTCCAGCAAGTTGAGCCAAACCTTGCCACTTCAGATATAACGAGTATCGAAATTTCAGGATGTCAAGAGGGATGTAGCAGACGATACTGTAAATCCATATGCCACCAGCCCATCCCCCCAGTTTGCGTATACAGCTATTGAAGTTGCCACCTGAAATCAACATGGCTATTTTTCTTTAGAACACAACTTCACAAGAGATTTTCATTAATATTTATAGGAAAAGAGATTTTTTAGTTCTTAATTTGTATAATAATAATAATAATAAAACATTTGTTCATCCTTCATTAACTAGAAGAATATAACAGTCAACAGCGCCAGGTAAACTCCGAGAACAATGCATGCAGCAAATATCTGTTTCAGTTTCCAGCTATCAGGCAATGGGTGTGACGCCTCCAAATTCAAGACTGCCACTTGGTCACTCGAATTCGGTTCGTCACATTCTCACAATAATATATAACAATAATAATACGACTATTTGTCGCATTGCGCAGCGGAAATATAGTATACAACTATTACCGAATAGATTACATTTAAATAATATAGTTTATTCACATCCCAAGGTCTCGTAACTTAAACAGTGATTACATAGCTTAGACATATCTTAAGCATAAATAACTTTAACTAGTACATAATATCATAAGTTCTTTATTACAATCATAAGTCCTACATAATTAAAGCTACTCAGTAGCCTTTCCCTTGCCCTTATCTGTGGCCGAAGGTCCACACTGCTCTGCCTTAACTGAAATATTTTAGGAAAAGCAAGAATGAACACAAATTGCCCAGCAAGTAATATACAATAAGGGTGAGTAATAAAATTCTCAATTCTCGAAAGGGTATAGCAAGGTTTGATAGTTCAAAGATAACAAGAATATCAACAGTTCTCAACAACAATCGCTAAGGATAGAATAATATCAATGTGATTCAATAATAAATCAATTCGAGATTTCAAGATAACTGAATACTGAGCAATCACTAAGGATTATGAACTTCTACTAGAATTAACAGTATTAAACTGATAACCCAAATCAAAAACAAGTACAACAGGTGATCAGCCTAAAGTACCCTACGTTATGCATAACAATCAATCGTACTCAAGTACGCACGTCGGTTCTCCGACAATTATATATTCCCTTCAAAGAAGGTTGTTCTTCTCAGTCAAAGACAAGATCCCGCACCAATCAATTGGTTTGGGTCGCTTTTCAATAATATAAGTCTAGCCGAATCAAAGGCATATATCACAACAATTATAAGTTCACTCTCAAGGTTTAAAGTTCGTAGAATATAAATCGAGTTTTATCTCATATATGATTCATAATATTTGAATTCCAATCTCAATAGTTTACTTGTACGACAATAATAGCACAAGCTAAATGCATGCCCAATAAAGAGTAGAGTTAGAAACTTGCTTACAACATTCCTTGAAATAAAACAAACACAAAGATAGGATACTCGCACTTTAAATTAGTGTAAGTAAGGAAACTTGCCTTTAGCGTAGTTTATCCACGAAAAACAAATCAACACTTTCGAATTCCTATCGTAATATAGTTACGTATATATATGATATTCATTAGTCATATAAATTTAATGTCACATCTTATCTTTGGATATACGATCAACACATAAGCTAAGTTTTAACCTAACTACACAATTATATAGTATATAATTTCTATCCTTAACATTCCTCTTTTCTCAAGTTAATCATCTTCATACATCATTACTATCATGTGAGACTATCACAAATAGCAAACATATTCTAATTAGTGAGTTATAGCATTACTATAAGTTAACCATAAAAATCGGATTCAAACATTAACATATGATATCACATTAGCTATTATGTTTGTTATTTAAACATATGAGGTGATCACATAACTCATTCCAGGCATGTTTGCAAGTTTCTACTTCATATACACATGACTAGTATTGCTACTTAGCTTAATTCATGCTTTACTTGGGTTTATTTAACTATTAAGGCACCTAACATGGTATGTACACATGTATATATGTATGACACATTAGTGAGGTTCGAAGGCATTATCAAACATGTCCACAATTTTAAGAATTCAACGTTCAACACTTATTCTTTCATTAATAAAGTTTGCTAATACGGTCTAACACGTTCATGCTACATTACGAAATCTATATACGTAAGTTAATGTGTCCGACATGCATTTCAAGGTTATATAAACATGCCTGAAAAATCAGAATATCAATGTGTTACACACATGTCAAAAGTTCGTTTGTAAAACTTACATTTCCGTTACTAATGAGGTTTGCACGTTCGTATTTCGTTATGAAACTTATCTACACAAGTGAACATACATTTCTTGTGTTCTAGGTCATACAAACATATCTCAAAAGTCAGAATGTATAAAGTGGATACAACGAGTCAACGTCCATTTTGAAATTCTAAGTTCATTTCGGAAATCATACGCTTTTTGTTAACCATGCATGCTAATATACTAAAACATGCTTACATTGCCTCATTATATTTATATATATATATATGTTACACAAGCTAGCATGCTGGTTTAAGCCATATCAATTGTCTAACACATAGCAGGATTTAAGCAGATTGCAGGAACTGGACACAGGGCCCTGAGCAGCTGCGCCGTGCCTGGTTCGACTCAAGACACAGTCTGCTTCGGCAGACTTCTAAGCCAAATCACATAAATTCTTCACGAAATCATTTCTAATCAACCACATTGCTTTCTTATCATATTATAAGACTATATAACAACTTATTAACATTATTAAACCACCAATTTTGTGAATTCCAACTCAATTCAAGAATTGAACATTTTTACAGAATATTTCCGAAATAGAAACATAAAATGAAAATGAAGAATCAAGAAAGCTATATTGAAATTCCAACATACATATAAGTCCATACTACACTACACAAGCTTTCTATAATCCAATTATACTTTAATTCCTCATGATCAAGAATTTCAAGAAAACTCAGAGAACAACAATGGAGTTTTTGACAGAAAATGAAAATGAAGACACGAAGAGGATTTATACCTCTATTACGAAGTAAGCTAGTTCCAATTTGAATTTCTAACTCTCTGTAAACTACCTTGCTATCAACTCACAATATACTCTCAACACAATCTCAAGAATTTTCTCAGCAATGAACAATCTGAAGAGAAGGGACATATATATATAGAAAAACTAATATCCAGGCAAAGCCTTTTTTTTTAAATCAAAACAACGGATTGAAGGATTGCATGCTAGATAAGAGGGAGTTGGTGATTGGTAGTTGAAACTCATCATCATGCCCACTCCCTTCCTCATCATGATCTAGTCTATGTTGCTGATTTTGAGGATTTAAAGAGTGAAGCTATGGAGTTTTATTGAGTTTAAGGAATATAGGCTTTAGCTTCATGATGTATTCACGTGAAGAGCAAATGGGACACTTAAAATGGGACAATTGATTTAACTTCTCAGCATTTGCAAATACTACACTTGTATACACACACACACCATATACTTATGTTATATATTATATGTACTCTTAGGTTATAATTTAAATCACAATGTACTTCACATAATGTAATAAGTGTAATTTACACACATATAATCCATGTACATTTATCTTATCGGTATAATTTAATCGGATGTTATCTCATTACACTGTATCCCATATTTATTAAATTACCTACCATATCTTCATGATGTCTCACTTTAATGTATATTCACATTGTCACATAGGCATTTCATGTAACTCATATAATTTAATAACCCTACTATATAGTTTATATAACATAGTCACATTATAATATATAGTTAGTTACTATACTTTATACTTTTTAATTCGCATGCTTGCACATAGAAGTAAATAATTTACTTATCTCATCAATTAATTAATAATAATATTAATTAATTTGTTTCTCATTAATCCATACAATTATTAATATTCTACAACTAACAATGTTCACTTAATAATTCCTTCGTTAATTAATATCATCATTAATATTCCTTATTACAGTGCCACACAAGGCTTTCATGAGTTTATTATAAACTCCACATTTCCTCAATTACTATTGATATACAATTTAATATAACTGAGTTAAATTATTCATAACACAAAATCATTTATATATGAATAAATATTCACTTCCATTAATATATTTATTTAACAATATTAGAAATTCTCAGGTATTACATCATCCCCCCCTTATAAAAATTTCGTCCTGGAATTGATACAAGATTACACAAATAGATGGGGATAGTTCCTCATCATCCTATCCTCTAACTCCCACGTTGCCTCCTCGACATCGTGGTTATGCCAAAGTACTTTTACAGAAGATATAATTTTATTTCTCAAGGTTTGCTCTTTCTTATCTAATATCTGGACAGGAATTTCTTCATATGCCAAGTTCTTCTCTACTTGAATAGGCTCGTAAGAAATCACGTTCTTGTAGTCGGCCTTATACGGTCGCAACACGAAATGTGGAACCCGTTGTGGATGTACTCCAACTCGGGTGGTAACGCAACTTTGTATGCCACTTCGCCCACTCGCTTCATTATCTCGAACGGTCCTATGAATCTTGGACTCAACTTTTCTTTCTTGCCGAAACGGATCTTTCCCTTCCATGGAGATACCTTCAAGAATACGAAACTACTAACTTTAAAGTCTCGGTCCTGCCGATGCAAATCTGCGTACTTTTTTTGACGGTCTTGAGCTGCTACCAGTCTGGCTCTTATCACTGTCACCACGTCCGCGGTTTGTTGTACTAACTCTGGTCCGAGTATTCGTCGCTCTCCGACTTCGTCTCAACATAATGACGTTCTGCACTTTTTTTCGTAAAGAGCTTCGTACGGTGGTATGCCGATACTCACATGGTAACTATTGTTATACGCAAATTCGACTAAGGGTAGGTGGTCGTCCCAATTTCCATTGAAGTCCATCACGCAAGTCCTAAGCATGTCCTCCAGCGTTTGTATTGTTCGCTCACTCTGTCCGTCGGTCTGTGGATGGTAAGTAGTACTCAACCTCAACTGCGTTCCCATTCTCTGTTGCAAACTCTTCCAAAAATTTGACGTGAAGCGCGGATCTCGATCAGAGACAATCGATACCGACACTCCATGTCGTGAAACAATCTCCTTTACATACAGACTCGCTAACTGATTCAAACTATAGCGGATCTTGATTGGTAGAAAATGTGCGGTCTTCGTTAGTCGATCCACGATAATCCAAATGGCATCATATCCCTTTTGTGTGACTGGAAGTCCTACCACGAAGTCCATCGTAATATGCTCCCATTTTCACTCTGGTATTTCCAACAGTTGTAGTAACCCACTCGGCCGCTGGTGCTCTGCTTTAACACGTTGGTAAGTCAAATATCTACTAATGCACTCTGCGATTTCCCGTTTTAGATTGGGCCACCAAAAGTGTTGCCTCAAATCTCAGTACATCTTTGTGCCTCCTGGATGAATGGAATACTTTGTATTGTGTGCCTCGTGCAAAATCTCTTCTCTCAACTCGGTTACCGCTGGTACCCACACTCTTCTTTCAAATCTCAAAATACCGTCTTTGTCCATTCGAAATCTTTCTTCTTCTTTTTCTGCGATCCTTTTTCTGATCTTCTCACACTCTTCATCTTTCTCATGTGCTTCCTTTACTCTATCCAACAAGGTTGGACGAGCTTCCATTACGAACCATTTCTCTTTCTACCCTTCAGGTCCTTTCACTTCTATTTCCAATTTTTCCATCTCTCTTATCAACTCATCCTGAGTCGTCAATTTAAACAATTTCTCCCTTCCTTTCCTGCTCAGAGCGTCGGCAACCACGTTTGCCTTACCCGGGTGATAAAGAATATCACAGTCATAATTTTTGATCAATTTTAACCACCTTTTCTGACGCATATTCAACTCCTTCTGTGTGAAGATATATTTCAGACTCTTTTGGTCCGTGTATATCTCACATTTTTCTCCTTACAAATAATGCTTCCGAATCTTTAACACAAAAACTACTACCGCTAACTCTAAGTCGTGAGTAGGGTATCGTTTTTCGTAATCCTTCAATTGTCGTGATGCATACGCAATGACTTTGCCGTGTTGCATGAGCACACAACCAAGTCCCTTGTGCGATGCATCACTATACACCACAAAATTTCCCGCATCATCTGGTAATGATAACACAGGCTCTTCGCTCAATCTCCTTTTTAGCTCTTAAAAACTCTTTTCGCATTTTTCTATCCATACAAATTTCACCGTCTTCCTCATCAGATTAGTCAACGGGGTTGCTATCTTAAAAAAATCTTGGATGAATCTTCGATAGTACCCAGCTAACCCTAAAAAGCTTCTCACCTCCGTCGGTGTTCTCGGCTGTTCCCAATTACTTACTACTTCTACCTTTGTAAGGTCTACTGAGATTCTATTCTTATCCACCACGTGGCCTAAGAATTGAACCTTCTCCATCTAAAATTCGCACTTTGAAAATTTTGTATACATCTTCTCCTTCCTTAGTGCCTCCAAAACAATCTTCAGATGTTCGGCGTGTTCTTCCTCTGTCTTCGAGTAGATCAAAATGTCATCGATAAAAATAACTACAAATTTATCCAAGTATGGCTTGAAAACTCGGATCATCAAGTCCATAAATATTGTCGGAGCATTAGTCAATCCAAATGACATTACCAAAAACTCGTAGTGTCCATAACGGGTTCGAAACGCAGTCTTTGGTATGTCCTCATCCCTCACTTTCAGTTGATGATATCCTGTTCGTAGGTCAATTTTTGAGAAACACTTTGCACCCTTCAGTTGATCAAATAAGTCGTCTATCCTCGGTAGCGGATATCGGTTCTTGATCGTTACTCTGTTCAATTCTCGATAATCGATACAGAGCTTCATCGATCCGTCCTTTTTCTTAACGAATAACACTGGTGCTCCCCAAGGAGACACACTCGGTCGAATGTAACCCTTATCTAATAATTCTTACAATTGTATCATCAATTCCTTCATTTCTACTGGCGCCATACGATATGGAGCTTTCAAAATCGGTGCCGTTCCCGGTGCTAAGTCTATTACGAATTCGATTTCTCTGTCTGGTGGAAGACCAAGCAGATCATTCGGAAACACATCTTGAAATTCATTCACTACGAATATATCTTTAATTTCTGCTCCCTTTTTTCGAGTATCTACGATGTAATCTAAATAACCTACACATCCTTTCCTTAACAATTTCTTGGCCTGCATCATCGTAACGCAACACGATTGCTTAAGCGATGAGCTACCATAAAACACTACCTTAGACTTACTCGGAGTCTGAAGGTTCACACATTTATTCTGACAGTCAATTATCGCAGCATAGTTATACAACCAATCCATTTCCAGTATTACGTCAAACTCTCCCAATCTAATAGAAATCAAGTCTACTTTCAGTTCATGTTCTCTAATGTTTGCGCGACAATTTTGATAAACATATTCTACAGGGATCACTTCCTTATTCGCAACTTCTATGTTCAAGGGATTTCCTAAATGTTCTCTGGGTGTGTTAAGTTTACTAGCAAATTCTTCAGATACAAAAGAACAGGTGGCACCCGAATCAAATAATACATAAGCATTTATATCATTGATTGGGATTATACTTGACACCACGTCCTTTGCAGCCACTGCTGTGACGCCCCCAGAATTGGTCCAATCAACCCAACCCATTCTGAGTCGCCAAATATATGGTACAGAAATCAAATACAATCTTTTATATCAAACAGTCGTGCAAAATACGACCACACAACTGTGAGTATCCATACAGACATGTAGAAAATATTAATATTCAAACTAAGTCCTCATTATATTTATTATCACACTATTTAAAAAAAATTATAGTGAGGACTTCTACAGCTCTAACTCGGACCATCACTCCATTCCCCGACTAGTACCCGCAATATTCTTATTTCCTGAAGAGAACAATGGAAGAAAAGGGTGAGCTCAACTAGCCCAGTAAAGAATATTATGACTAAGATAATGAAGAATAAATTATCGTTAGTCTTCAACAAATTAGATAAAATATTATGGACAACAAGTTTTAGATCAACAACTGCAGCGGAAATAATAATTCATTAGAAGAGTTAAGTAGAGAATAATGTCTACTATCTTCTATGATTTAAAGTCCATCATCAATATTTTATCCGTGTAACATCAATCAATATATATCTCGAATCAAATATTCATCTTTGCACTACAGGCTAAAGATATTCATTTGTATCACCAGTGGTCATGTTCATCTCAACACCTGTCCATCTTTGCACTAAGGGCCAAAGATATTCATCAGGTAATCATCTTTGCATTACAGGCCAAAGATATTAATCAAATAATCATTCATCTTTGCACTACAGGCCAAAGATATTCATTTGTATCATCATTTAAGATTGAGGATGATGAAAAATAATATAAAAACGAATCCAATAAGATAAAGGACAAAAATTAGGGATTCGTAATTTAGTTTATCCAAGTTCATGAATACTCCGTAATAATCAATTGTGGAACAAAATTCAAGAATGAAGTTCAAAACTTGGATCCAATCAAAGAATAAATTATTTTTTTTTACCGTGAATAGTAACTTGTCATGAAAAGATAAAAATTTCATAACAAGTTCAGACCAATATTTCAGTGAAATAATATTTCGTACGAGTATGAATGAATATACGAAACTGTAATTGGATTTTCACCCGTCATGCGGTAATCCGCGTAGACAAATTATTTCCGCAATTTAATAGAAATGAATACGAAGGGTGATTCACCACGCATGCGGTAATCCGCGTAGACAGGTTATTCCCACAGATTATTGAGGAATTGAATGAATATAAAAGGTTTTCACCAGGCATGCGATAATCCGCGTAGACAGGTTACTCCTACAGATCAATAAAGAATGAATACAAAGGGTTATTCACCATGCATGTGATAATCCGCGTAGACAGGTTACTCCCACAGATCAATAAAGAATAGAGTAACAACCCTTACGAGTATTGAAAGAAAATAGCATCCTTTATGAATATAAAAGAAATAATACCCCTTACCTCAGTAGAAGATTGGATAATGGAATAGTGTAGTAGCAGACTACTCTTCTTCTTTTTCTCTCTATAATTTTTCTCACTATTATAACTTTGCTCTTCAAGAATGGTGAGAAATGAATGAAATTAGATTGCTATTTATAGGCTAGAAAAAGATTGGTTAATTACACTTTAGTACCTCCATCTTTGCCTATATTTTTAATTTAGTCCCTCAAGTTTATAAATCTTGCACCTCCACCCATGCAACTACCCACCAACTATTTATTATCCACCAATAAGTGGGTCCCACATGTTAACCACCCATTAATTGCTCATTTATCCGATTAATTCTCCGTTTGGTCAATTTAACATCCGAAAATCAACTATTATCGAAATAAATGTCGATTTCTACTAACATTAATATTTCCAACACAATAAAAATATTTTTATCAATCATTCATCAATTATTATTTAAATTAATATTACAGAATCACAATAATGACAACCAGGTCGTTTCCAGGAAAGAGGGGGCCTTCCGATAAAGATTTCTTCTTACTGGCGCGCAATTAACTAACCCCTTTCCTAAACAGAACTTTCTAGATATTGTCAATAATGCTATCTAATAATATCATTTAAATAATATAACTTATCATTATTGATTTAATAATGTAAAATATTGTGCAGATGATACTGTGACAATAATTGAATCAATAATATGATATACTGTGCAACAACTACTGTAGCAATTATTGAATACTGAGTGACTTCTTACGTAAGCATCAATAATCAAAGATATTGTGCAATACCGTGTGCTACTTTGCAACAACGCGTTTTATTGTATTTTTATCACCGGGTATTTTAACAGTTTAACGGTAAAAGTTTTGCCAGTGAAAATGTTATTTCTGTCGCTTTCTATATCTGACAATTATTCTGTTGTGGGGTCCACCAATGACTGCGCCGTCGTACGAATATTCTTCGACAAAAGAATATTCCCCGACACAACGAATATGTTATGACCACTTGCTTACTTTGTAAAATTTGCACATTCCACCCATAACTTACCACATTTATCAAATCAACACCTTACTCTTTCAAAATAATATATAGAGGAAATTAAATCTTTATTCATAAAATTTGGGGTTTTACAACCTCTCCTCCTTATGAAATTTCGTCCTCGAAATTGACGTACGTACCTGGTATGTCGAAAAGGTGAGGATACCTCGCTTTCATTTTCGATTCTAACTCCCAGGTCATTTCCTCGATATCATAGTTCCTCCACAAAACTTTAACTTGAGGTATAATCTTCGAGCGTAGGACATGTTCCTTCTTATCCAAGATCTTGACAGGTACCTCCTCGTACGTTAAATCTTCGACTATCTCGTCTGGTTCTAACTCAATAATGTGGTTTGGGTCTTTCACATATTTATGTAACATGGATATGTGAAAAACGTTATGAACACGAGACATGCTTGGAGGTAAAGCGAGTCTATAGGCCACCTTTCCTACTCGGTCAAGGATCTCATATGGACCAATGAATCGTGGATTGAGCTTTCCTCTCTTCTCGAATCTCGTAACTCCTTTCCATGAAGCAACACGTAACAATACATGATCTCCGACATTAAATTCTACGTCTCTTCGATGAAGATCCACATAACTCTTTTGTCGATCTTGTGCCGTTTGTATACGTTATCGGATTATATGAATCTTTTCCGTAGTCATACGTATTAACTCCGGGCCCAACAATGTTGCTTCACCCACCTCGTCCCAGCAAACTGGAGAACGACACTTTCGTCCATACAACGCCTCGAATGGAGCCATGCCTATACTTGCCTGATAACTGTTATTGTAGGAGAATTCCACCAATGGTAAGTACTTGTCCCAACTCCTTTTGAAGTCTAGAACACAGAGTCTCAATAGATCTTCAAGAGTTTGAATAGTCCTTTTCGATTACCCGTCAGTTTGAGGATGATATGCAGAACTAAATCGTAGATCGATGCCCATAGCTTTCTGCAAACTGACCCAAAATCGTGAAGTAAATCTTGGGTCACGATCCGAAATTATGGATACTGGCATGCCATGTAATCTCACAATCTCATTTATGTACATATGAGCAAGACGTTCCAGTGAATAAGTCTCTCGTATAAGCAAGAAATGAGCAGACTTGGTTAATCTATCGACAATAACCCAAATTGCATCTATGCCTTGAGAAACCTTGGGAAGACCCGTAACGAAATCCATGGTAATGTGTTCCCACTTCCATTTTGGAATCTCAAGTGATTGCAATGGACCCTTTGGCACTTGATGCTCCGCCTTGACACGTTGACACGTTAAACACCTCGAGATAAACTCCGCGATCTCTCTCTTCATATTGCTCCACCAAAATGTATGTCGAAGATCACGATACATTTTGGTACTTCCAGGATGGATTGCAAACGGTGTGTTGTGTGCTTCCATCATGATTCTATACTTCAAATCAGAATCGTTAGGAACACAAAGTCTGGAGTTGACTCGAAGTATTCCTTCTTCATCGATTCTTGCTTCTAGAATAACACCTTCTTGCACCTTCTTCTTCATCTTCATCAGCTCCGGGTCTGTAGCTTGAGTAGCTTTAACTTTATCAATCAAAGCTGGTTCTACGCGTAAACTTGACATCATCATGTGGGTCCCCGGAGTCTTGAACTCTATCTCCATCCTTTGTAAGTCACACAAAATGGGCCTTTGTGTTGACAGCATCGCACTCATTCCCGCATATGATCTTCTACTTAATGCGTCTGCTACCCATTAGCTTTTCCAAGATGGTATTGGATGGTATGGTCGTAATCTTTCAACAGCTCAAGTCAACGTCGTTGTCGCATGTTGAGTTCCTTCTGGGTAAAGAAATATTTTAGGCTCTTATGATCCGTATAGATCTCCACTTTCTCCCCATACAGGTAATGTCTCCATATCTTCAACGTAAAAATGACTGCTGCCAACTCTAGATCATGAGTAGGATAATTTCTCTCATATTCTTTGAGTTGTCGTGAGGCATAGGCTATGACTTTCCCATGTTGCATGAGAACACATCCTAACTCTTTGCCCGAAGCATCGCTGTAAATGACAAATCCATCCGAACCAGATGGTATCGTCAGAATAGGTGCCAAAATGAGTCTACTCTTGAGCTCTTGAAAGCTCTCGCATTCCTCGTTCCATACGAATTTTGTATCTTTCCGAGTCAGCTGAGTTAATGGAGTAGCGATTCGAGAAAATTCTTCCACGAATCTCCGATAATAACCAGCTAAGCCCAGAAAGCTACGTACTTCGGTCACCGACTTAGGTTGCTCCCAACTTTGTATTGCTTCAATCTTCGCCGGGTCAACAGATACCCCATGTTTTGATACCACGTGCCCAAGGAATGCTACTTCCTCAAGCCAGAATTCGCATTTCTTCAACTTGGCATAAAGCTTGTTATCACGAAGCCTTTGAAGTACTAGCTTCAAGTGGTGCTTATGATATTCACGGTTTTTAGAATAGATGAGGATGTCATCAATAAAGACAACCACGAACTGATCCAAATATTCTTTGAATACACGGTTCATCATATCCATGAAAGCAGCAGGAGCATTAGTTAACCCAAAAGACATGACTAAGAATTCATAATGCCCGTATTGAGTTCTGAAAGCAGTCTTTGGAATATCCTCAGTTTTAATCTTTAACTTATGATATCCAGAACGAAGATCGATATTTGAAAAGAATTGTGCACCTTTCAACTGGTCGAACAGGTCATCAATGCGAGGTAACGGATACCTATTCTTGATGGTGACATGGTTCAACTCTCGATAGTCAATACAAAGTCGCATACTCTAGTCTTTCTTCTTTACAAATAAAACAGGAGCACCTTAAGGAGATGTACTAGGACGAATAAAACCAATGTCTAACAACTCCTGTAGTTGGACCTTTAACTCCTGAAGTTCAATAGGAGCCATTCGATATGGGGTTTTAGAAATGAGTTTTGTACCGGGTTCAAGGTAAATAAAGAATTCAACTTCACGTTCTGGGGGTAGACCGGAGTTCTTCGAGAAATACATCAGAAAACTCATTAACAACAGAAATATCATTCAAATCTGACGTATTCTGATTTAAATCAGTGACATGGGCTAAGAAAGCTTGACATCCTGTTTTTTAATAAACGAATAGCTTTATGACTTGAAATGACATTGATTGATTTTAGTGGTTTGGTTGTTTGAATTCGCACAACAGGTTGGTTAGGAATATGAAAACTAACAACCTTACGAAAACAATCAATTTTGGCATGATAAGTGGTTAACCAGTCAATTTCTAAAATCACGTCAAATGCAAGTATTTTCAAAGATATAAGATCAACAGGTAGGGTGAAGGTACCAACTTGAATCAAGCAAGATTTGTAAACTATTGATGTAACAAAGGTTTCTCCCAACGGAGTTTCAACAGATAAGTCAAAGTCTAATTTCTCAGGTGTTAAGTTAAAACGTTGAGCACAAGCAGGTGAAATAAAAGAATGGGTAGCACCTGTATCTAATAAAGTGTAAACTTCGCAAGGGTTTATTATCAGCTTACCCGTAATAACCTCTTTCGGGTTCCTTGCTTGCTGGGCAGTCACGACAAAAGCTCTTCCAGGAACTACCGACTTTGACTTGTCCGGAACAGCCTTAGGAATCACCACCCCCGCTGGACTTGGTTTTGCTACAGGACACACTCAAGCTATATGTCCTTCCTTTCCACAGTTATAACACACCTTAGATTGTTGTGTGCAGTTGGGACTGATGTGTCCCTCTTGCCCGCATTTATAGCATACGACTGGCGGTCGTTCTCCTCCCCTAGAAACAGTTGGTGCTGCTGTCAACGTCTTCACGTTCTCATTGTTGTACCTTCTCTTCTTGAAATCTCCCCCTGACTCACTTCTTCTATTATCATGGCCACGATTACCACCGGAGTGGTTACCGCTTCTGTCATGATACTTTCCTCCTTGCTGGTTGTCATTGTTTCGATGACTGCTGCCACCGGTACGACCTTGGTTGTTGTCCCTTGGTTGAACGTAATCACTATCTCGTTCTAATAACTGGGCCCTGTTCACTACATCCGAATATAGAGAAAATTTGTGAGAAATGAGGTATTGACAAATCTCGGGTTTCAAACCTCTCAAAAACATCCGCGTCATACGTTCCTCATTCTCCACCAAATGAGGTGCAAACCGGGATAACTCCGCGAACTTAGCCTCGTACTGAGACACAGTCATGTTGTTCTGTTCCAGTCTGATAAACTCTACCTCTTTCATGTGACGAATACTTTCTGAAAAGTACTTGTCATTGAACAATTTCTGAAATGCCCCCCAAGACATATTGAGTGCGGTAGGCTGGGTACGCTTCACAGATTCCCACCAGTAATCTGCTTCTCCACGGAACATAAACGTGGCGAATGAAACTTTCTGTTCCTCCGTGCATCCCAAGACATCAAATATCTTGGTAATTTACTTAATCCAATTTTCTGCCTTTATTGGATCTGGCTTTCCCTAAAACTCTGGTGGTCCCAACTATTTAAACTGCTTGGCAGTGACAAGCCACGAGTTATTATTTCCACCTGTATTATGAACACGAGTCTCCCTCGTCTGATTTTGCATGAACTGCAAAAAACTTCTGAACATCCCGTCATTTATCATTTCTTCGGTAGGGTTGTTTACAGGAGAATTGTTGTCTTCCTGTTGCACGTTCTCTTGGTTGGTGATTAAAGGTGTCTTAACGGTCTCATTCACTCCATTGTTTAAATTTTCAGCTGCCATTCTCAAGTACTGCCACAAAACAAGGGTTAATCAAACAAATTAATATGTCACATATTAAACCTATATTCCAACCGACCAAATAAATACCACATAAGCTTAGGTAGGACACAAGCTAGCGTAGGATTTACTCGTCTCTCCCCTCCTAGTTCTATTCTCAGATCTCCGCCAGAGATCATATCCCTAAGCTCTGATACCAACTGTGACGCCCCCAGAATTGGTCTAATCAACCCAACCCATTCTGAGTCACCAAATACATGGTACAGAAATCAAATACAATCTTTTATATCAAACAGTCGTGCAAAATACGACCACACAATTGTGAGTATCCATACAGACATGTAGAAAATATTAATATTCAAACTAAGTTCTCATTACATTTATTATCACACTATTTAAAAAAAATTATAGTGAGGACTTCTACAGCTCTAACTCGGACCATCACTCCATTCCCCGACTAGTACCCGCAATATTCTCATTTCCTGAAGAGAACAATAGAAGAAAAGGGTGAGCTCAACTAGCCCAGTAAAGAATATTATGACTAAGATAATGAAGAATAAATTATCGTTAGTCTTTAACGGTAAAAGTTTTGTCGTGAAAATGTTATTTCTGTCGCTTTTTATATCTGACAATTATTCTGTTGTGGGGTCCACCAATGACTGCGCCGTCGTACGAATATTCTCCGACTAAAAGAATATTTCTCCGACACAATGAATATGTTATGACCACTTGCTTACTTTGTAAAATTTGCACATTTCACCCATAACTTACCACATTTATCAAATCAACACCTTACTCTTTCAAAATAATGTATAGAGGAAATTAAATATTTACACATAAAAGTTGGGGTCTTACAACTGCGTCCTGGACAATCATGTTAAAAGTTCTGGCGGTTGGGCAGGTTGGATTGTGTCGGTCCGCTGATCATTAATTTGTTTCCCCCTTGTTGGCTCCCTCCGCTACTTCCCTTCTTCGGGCAGTCCTTAATTCAGTGCTCCGTTGAGCCACATGCAAAGCATCCTTGTATCATTTTCGGTTTTGGGCAGTTGTGCGAGATGTGCCCTTCCTGTCCGCAGTTGTAGCAAGTGCCACGTCCCTTCCAGCACTCACCCTGATGGTTCTTTCCACATTTTGGGCATCCCTTCGCCCTCTTCTTGAATCCTCCACGAAAATTCCCCGACTGATTATTGTGGCTTTTGTTGTTGTTGTTGTTGTTGTTATTCTCCCACTTCCTTTTTCCCAAGTTGCTTCCTCCGCTACTGCTTCCTCTAGTACGGTTCTCACTCCCAGTATTCTTCCCTTTCTTCTCCTTGTTATACAGACTTAAGGCTTCACTGCCACTTTCCGCAATGATTGCCTTTTCTAACAACTTTGCAAAGGAATCAATTTGCAGAACTGATACCTTATTGAACAGCCTGGCTTCATCCCTTGCTCTAATCGTCTCGCCTTCCTTTCCTCATCTCCTACCTGGTGCTCCACAAATCGCTTTAGTTCGTTAAACTTAGCTACGTATTGTGCCACCGTCATCTCACCTTGTTTTAACTCTAGGAATTTCACCTCCATTCGATTCTTCATGCTCTTCGGGAAGTAATTCTCGAAGAACAGTGTCTTAAACCTATCCCAGGTTATTGTTCCTTCTCCAGCTCTTTGCTGATTAGCCTCCCACCAACAGTTCGCTTCTCCCCTCATCATGTACGTAGCGAACACCGTCTTCTGATCTTCGCCCACGCGAGCTATAGCGAAAGCCTTCTCGATCTCCTTGATCCAGGTTTGTGCGACGATTGGTTCGGTAGTTCCCTCGAACTCTGGGGTCCTACACTTCTAAAGTCTTTGAAGGTTGTTACTGGCACTAGCCTGAGGGTTTGGGCGAACAGGTTCGTTGTTCCTTCCCCTAAGAGCCTCTCCTAACAGATCAACTAGCTTTTAGAAGGGATCTACTTGTTCCCTCTCGTTGTTTACTGACTCTTCGGGTGCAGTCAATCTACGTCTTTGTAAGATCCCAAATTTTATGAATAAGATTTAATTTTCTTTATATATTATTTTGAAATAGTAAGGTGTTGATTTGATAAATGTGATAAGTTATGGGTGAAATGTGCAAAGTTTACAAAGTAAGCAAGTGGTTATAAAATATTCATTGTGTCGGGAAATATTCGTTTGGTTGAGGAATATTTTTTTTGTCGGAGAATATTCGTACGACGGCGCAGTCATTGATGGACCCCACAACGGAATGAATGTCGGATATAGAAAGCGACAGAAGTAACCTTTTTATAAAAATAACGATAAAACTGTTACCGTTAGTACTGTTGAAATACCCGGTGGTTAAAATACAGTAATACGTGGTGTTGCACAGTAGCACACGGTATTGCACCGTATTTCAAAATATTGATTCTTACGTAGGAAGACACTTACTCAATTATTGTTACAGTAATTACTGTTCAATATTTTATATTATTGATTCAATAATTGCCTAATATTTTATTGGTTCAATATTTGCTACGTTGATATTTTATATCAATAAGGGCTACTTTGCTATTTTATATTATTGATTCAATAAATTGTCATTGATCATTATTTCAAATTATCAAATCAATAATTCATATTATTTGAATAATATTATTAGATAGCATTATTAGCAATGTCTAAGGAAGTTCTGTTTAGGAAAGGGGTTGACTAATTGCGCACCAATAAGAAAAAATTCTTATCGGAAGGCCCCCTCTTTCCTGAGAACGACCTGGTTGTCAATATTGTAGTTCCGTAATATTATTTGTGAATAATTAATTTTTGATATATATGATAAGAAAATATTTATTCAATGTGGATTTAAACGGAGGAATTTTTAACATGTGACATTTGTTGAAAGTTGGTATTTTATCTTGTCCGATAAAATAATTCATTCAAATATATTATTATAATATTACATTATAGTAGTATGATGTGATTATATAATAGTATGATTTTTATAATTTGAATGGTAACATTATTATAGTAAATTCATGGTATAAAAGTTAAACGAGGTGGAAGAGTGCAAATTGAATTTGAACTCTTATGATACAAACAATGATGCCATCGGAGCGATGAGGTAAGCAAGGATGTCATCGGAGCGATGAGGTAAGCAATGATGTCATAGGATCGATGATGTAAGCGATGATGTCATAAATTATGGCGAAAAGACTATTGTAATGTATTTATTTTTTATAATACCGTAATGTCTTTGAAATTAAATTTTGGTTATATATATATATATATATATATATATGGAAAAAATATAAGTACACAGCTGTGTAGTGCACAGTAGGCTATAGCGACGGTTTTTCAGGGCTATAGCGATGGTTTGTCTGTCGCTATAGACAGAATATCTATGGCGACAGATAAACCGTCGCTATAGCACTAGAAAACCGTCGTTATAGTCTACTGTGTAGCTACACAGCTGTGTAGCTACATATAGCCCTATATATATATATATCTGTTCAAATTAATTAAGAAGGTATTTTTTTTATAAAAAATTTAATAGCTAACAATTGAAACTTATGTTTAAACTTACGTTGCTTTGTCTTGCTAATAACAGTAATGGTTCTTTATGATGTTGATAAAGCTTTGGAGAACATTCAGCACTGATAAAATAGATCATGGACTGTTATACTGATATTTGTAAACTTGTTCTCTGCTGTGAGGATGATGTAGACATAGTCGAATCAGTGAAAACCTGCTGCAAAGTAATCAAGGTTGATGCTCTAGTAACTCATGAAGTAAGTACACTTGTTGATTCAAAAGACTAGTTACTTCTTTTTTTACTCTTTACTTCCACTCCAGTGGACCTCTCTTTTTGCTTTATGATGTGCATTCTTATAGAGCCATAGATATTTTTTCTGTAAAGTTGCGAGAGTCCAATATTATTAATGAGTGAGACTCATTTGTTAATGCTCTGAGATATGGTTCCAAAGACCATTGAATTGTTTTTTACATTCACCCCACTACTGAAAATTGTAAAAATATTTTGACAAGGACGTTCAAATTATTGAATCTGTAACCCTTTTATTTTCCATTTAAATCAACTGTAATACCAGAAATGACATGGTAGTACTTTAATTTAGTAAGTAAGGATCTCCATAGGAGGATTCATTGTCATGCAGATGCTGGAGTCAAGCTAGCTTTGGCCTTTAAAGCACAGTTTTTAAAGTAAAAATATATTCAAAGAGGCACCAAGGTGGTGGTGTGCTCATTCAAGTGGAGACACTAAAAAAAACAGGAAAAAACTGTGCCACCAAGGAACACATCAACTAGCATATCCTAGGCTAACTGACAAGAAATCAACAAATGCAATAGTCGATCCTGGATAGTGGATACACCTCATTTTGCCAAAAGAAAAGAAGACTAAGAAATAAGTATTTGATATGCACTAACCCAAAAATATAAAAATAATAGTAATAGTTTCACCGACTAAAATCATGGGGATCTTAGGCGTTTTTTATAATTTGTACATAGATGTTGTACAACTATAAACAGAGTGCATAAAGATAAAAGTAAGTTAATTATTTGGAACCTATTAAAAGTCCAACAATTAAAGTTATCTCAACTTTTATAAAATGGGTTTAATGGTTGAGATCCCAAAGAAATATCCAGCTACTTGTTTGTTTGTGTTCTTTTTTATAAAAAAAATCATGTTTGTGATTGATGATTTGCTGCTGCAATTTCTTATTATTTCAGTAATGTAATGTAGATTAAGACCATCTGCTACCTTTTGAAAAATTTCTAGGACTGATAGATCCAACAGTTCTTTGAAATTCACTGCATTACCCCAATATTTGAAAAGGGAACTTTATTATTGGCATAGTTATTATGTAAGTTCTCTCCATTTATCTTTGCTATGTTATCTTGATGACAATAAGACACTTATTAGGGCCTTCTACAGGATAAGAGACTACCAATGTGAACAAGTGCATTACTAAAATTAGAAGGTAATGTAGACAGACCAGTGTTTATCATTTACTTGCATGCTTATTCTTCT